>KK121200.1:325018-361041 GCA_000611955.2 Stegodyphus mimosarum
CTGTAATGCTTGTTTCGTAATTAAAGCAAACTCCATTGGAACACAGCAAACTTTATTTAATAGATCAATTTCATAACTGCAACATATAAGTCGAAGAAAAGGTAACATCAAAAATTAACAGCCAAAACGTATTCTATCTCTTTTTAAATTAAAAATCATTATCTTACTTCGTGCGAGAACCGCACGCAGCTCTCGTGTTGGCGTTTCAAACATTGCCATTTATTAACAGATATATTTCAAATTCAACTATTTCAAAAGTACAAGATTATTATTGCAACAATATCTAAAGCTGTTACAATCCATACCAGCCAGATTCATCTTCCCACGAAAGTATCCCTCTCTTTAAGAGGATAGCCCTCATATGCTTTTACATAGTCCAAGTAAACAAATTCTTCCTTATTTCACTCAATTTGTTAATCAGTAACATAAAGGAAATTGGCCTGTAACACATTTCTGCATACCAGTCAGCCCCTAATAATAATAATAATACAGTAATAATATAATTCGACAGCGACCAGTGACCCTGCAGATAAGACTGCTAAACGCAAGCAATTCGAAATAGTTTCAAATTCTGACTAACGGGATGATTGCAGAGGAGTTTTTTTTTCCATGGTTTTATAGCATGTTACATGAATACGAAGCAGGTTACTTTATGAAGTCCGCTAGAAAGCATTCCTTTAGGCAAATAGTTCTAGTACGGTTTGCCGTAATCAAATAATTCAACGAAATCTTGATTCAATTTGAAAGATCAATTTACAATCCTATACGCTGTCGAAAGGAAAAACTTTGAGAATCCGCTATGTTCGAGGGCGCATCGAAGTTGTTTTAAATAATTCGTCATTTTGGCAGCACTTGCTAAGGCTACTTCTAGATTTTTTCTCTGTTTGTCACTTTTCGACTGTGTGTACGGATTTTGTTTCACTAGGACTTGATTTTAAAGGTTAAGAAAAATTATGAGACTTTTTCGAAGCATTAAAAAAATGAATGTGATGCTTTCCTCACGTTTTGATTTTTTCCTTCATTATTTTAAAATGAATAATTTTTAAAATTTAACTGCGAAAAAAAATCTGAATATGTGAGGAATATATCAAAACTTTTTAAAAAATTTAAATTTTCATTAGCAAGGATTTAAAAGAATCTACAGAAATAAAAGTAAAAACATGGCTTAAGTTTAATTTTAATCCTACGACCGAAATTAAATCTAGTGGGGGGGGACATTTGTTTCTAAATTAATATTTATATTTTTGTTTTCTATAGGTGACATTTGTACATATTTTGAAATCTCAAAATGAAATCAGTAAATACATTTCAGTAGCGTATTATCTCGTTTCTAAAAACTTAGAAAACTGCCTCAAACGTCAGTAAAAGTCGAAAGAGATATTTGGCTTTCATATTTTCTGAGAACTAATTCAGAAAGTATCTGCGACGTTGTCCGGCGCATGGAGGGAGGTTCAAACAAGCTTAGACCACGCCTTCCCCAAAACTTGTCTAGTATATGAGGTATAGATTGGGAGTCGAAACGGCATATCTGTTTTGATCTGGGACCAGAAAGGCAACAAGTTTCTCTACGGAAGAACAGAAATTACTTATTTCTACATCTCAGGGGTAAGTTCTTAATATCTTTCTCATGTACAAAATTGTTGGGAAACTGTTAAATAAGTAGCAACTACTTTTATCATACTTTTTGCCAAAATTTTTTCTAACCGTTTTGTTTCTGATACACGACACAATTCCTTGAAGATGAGCACAATTTTTCTCAGTACTGTTTTAGGGTGTTTTTATGTGACTCGGTTTCCAATCTAGAATTTTACTTTTCACTTCCAGACAAGCTCTTTTGAAGTCGTTTATATAATGCTTTGTGTACTTCATTTCAGTTCTTTTAGTTTTTAAATTTAACAAATGCTATCATTTCTCTTCGGTGTGATTCATTGAAAAATTGATCTGAATAATAAATACTTAAAGATTACTTAAAGTATTTTAAATCCATTACTTGATGAAAACACACAAGAAAATAATTTACAGTATTTTAGTAATGAGTTTGTCAGTATTGTCAACGATCAATATGGAATTATTATTGTCATTTATCAGTTTAGGAAAGATTTAAAAAATAAGTAGATAAATGTGAAATAACCAGATATAATATAAATAAAACGTTATGGTTAACTTTTGAAAGAAAAGGTTATTATTAAGCTCGAAATCTTATCTACAGTAAATATTAAGTTGTTCATGTTATTATTATTATTATTATTATTATTATTATCTTAGTATAAAATTTAGTTTGACTTCAAAATTTATTTTTTATGTAACTGAACAGACTTCACATCTTTTCAGGAAAAACAGAGGAAATAGTATGAAAAATTTCTGTTTTATGTATATGAGATTAAGATGTTTCATTACGTCAAAGATTTTTTAAAATAACCATACATATAATTTGAAATTATTTGTAGTAATTCTATGTACTGATTTCATCCTTAGTTTAATTTCTTACTGAATCAGACATTAAATCGTATTTTGTTTTGCTTTTTTTTTATACTGCGTGTAAAATAAGCAGCAAGCAACGATTTCCGCAAAATGTATATTACTTAGCTCTCAACAGTTCAACAATTATAATAAATTTTATGGATACAGATGTTATTAATATATGGGTATATTATATATTTTATTGCAATGAAAAATTCGTAAGTACTACTAAAATACTCATGATGTCCCAACGTATGGTGCTTCATTTATGTGTAATTAAAACGGTGAAATAAACATCATACTTTTTGCGATAAAATGATTTTTTTTTCTTATAATTTCTTTAAAAATGATTTATTTACCCTGCAAATTTCTTTTATTTCCATAATAACGGCATTCTGTACGTGGGTTCCTTATAATGTTCACTAATTGGCCCATATTTTATTTGGTAGAAGCGCTTTCAGTTATCCACCACTTCCGCTAAATGAGAGACAAATAGCAGGCAACCCTCTGTTTGAGTAATTATTACGAAAGGGATAGCAAGTGATAGTATAGGCTATCGCAAGTTGTTGAAGATTCGAATTTCCTCCACCATTTTCCACTAACCTAAATTTCCTAAAAACCGATGCCCATGTACTGGCCTACCTCGAGCTACTTCAAATTCGCGTAACTGTTTTCATGTCCCACTGCTTGAGCAAGCTATATTTACATTAAACAAGTTGTATCCTATAAAGCAAATAAGGCTTTATTTTCTTATCAGTTCCATGCACCTTTCAGTCGCAACTATAATATGCTTCAATATTTTTTCTTCTTCAATCTCGTTTTCCAACTTCGTTTACTGTTTGATGCAAGAAACCTACTTAATAACCCAAGTCTGCATTTAATATACCTTTTCTCAAAGAAAAGTTCTGCCTTGCTTTTAATCTAAAACGAGAGACATGCGATGTTCTTTTTGCTTGAAATTTAAAGCCAGCAACAAAGTTTTACAGTTTAGTCTCAATCTCTTTTAATTTAAATGAAAAGCTACATATTTTTTTTCCATAAAAAATTAAAATTTATGAATCTTCGCCAAGTGCGCAATGCTTTCTTCAGATGTCATGTTTGGTGTACGCACACAAAGTTTTTGAAAAATGTAACTGCCGACTTTGAAAGTTTCAAATCACGAGAAAGCATTAAAGTTAGAAGTGGCATCTTTTCGTCTTCGCATTTCAGCCATTCGTTAAGTATTCTTACAATAGTTCTATTTTTCGTAGGAGGATTTTATAACTTTACTTGCAATTTTATTGTCCAGAAAGAAGGAAACTGAACAGATCGAATTCTGTTCAATCCTATGTCAAATTGTAAACTCATTTATACTTTATTATTGCCATCAAAGATTGTATAAAGCTTGTGGTGGCGTTGCCAATTAGTACAATAAACGTTTGGAGACATTTTATTCTTTAAATCCTGTATTTAAAATCCAATAACGCAGAATATTTACTATCCAAATGTTTTATTAATGCACACTTTTTTGGTTACCTTACATATACCGGCATTGGTAAAATGTAGTTATATTTAAGTAGAATGGCATTTAACTCTTAATCACCGAATATCTTTAATTCTAGAGATTGCACTTCTAAACCTAATAAATTACGTTTTGTTAAACATAGAATAAAAATGCATCTCTAAATTCAATTGCTGTTTTAGAAAAATACTATGCTTTCTATTTTCATATCTGATTCTTGCCAGCTACGTTTAATAATGTTTAAATCTCGTATTATGAGTTTTTGAGTATTTCAGAACAATTAAATAGCAAAAGTGTCATAACAGTTTGCTTTTTCAAGATCTTGGCTTGTAACTAACTCTTTTGAGGAGTTAACTTTCTGGGTTGATTTCAAATTCTGTCTTAAAACTCCAGTATTTTTGGGCTGATTGCATTTCAACGATTCCTTGAACACAGTATAATGCGGATGTGTTCCGATATAAGAATGATGTCCAATTTTGAATGCTTATTCATCATATATCAACCACCGTGTGCAGTGATATTACTTCACGTTTTAACACTTTTTTCAAATATGTTGGTGTTCAATGTCCTATTGACATTATATATAAGCTGAGGTACAGAATAATTTTCTTCTTCTTTTTCCTTATTTATTCTAATCGCGACGAAATTTTTATTTAAAATTTAGTACCAAAGATTGTATTTTATCAATTACAAAGGAAGTAGTTAACTTCGCCTACGCATGTGTAACATAAATGTTAAATTTAATTTAAAAATTTTAATAACTTTACTCTAAAAATTCCTCTCCTCCAGATCATGCCACTTATTTGTTTGCAGTGTCATTTATTTTTTCTGTGATTCAATTATCTACCATTTGAAGGTTCAGCTGAAAGCCCACCAGACGCTTTTATCTCCCTGTACGAAGTAAAGGAAATATTGTAATCACGAAAATTTTCGGCTCTCATATGTCAACGGAAATATCCATTTTGACATTTCTCGAATTCATTTGGACGAATTTTTTGCGTGACGTTTGTACATATGGACAGAACAAAGGATTCATTTTGCAAAAAGGATTCAAAAATGAATTCAAAAGGCACTTTTTAAGTCTGTACGTACACAAATATGTATTTATCTCGCATAACTCAAAAGCGATTAGCCGTAGAACGTTCAAATTTTGTGCGTGGGACTGCTATGACATCTAGTTGTACATCTCCTTCTCTTATTGCAATCGGCAGGGCCAAACGTGTGTATATATGTATATACACTATAATATAAAAGTCCTTAACATGGCCTTCATTTTCGCAGTCGTTGATCGTTGTCATGTACTTTCGATTACAGAAGTGTTTTAAATGACAAAAATATTCATGTTTGGGCAATGTCAAATTTAAAAAAAATTAAATTTCGACAAATAACGAAATGTAACTTTTAATGCGATCTCCCGTTCCTATATTTATATTTGGGAAATTTTTATATTCGTTATAAAAAAATAAAATTATAAGAAGCTTGACTCCAGTATGACAAAAACTGAACGGGAAATTTAATTCCAAAATCTAAAATTTTTATATGTAATTTTTTACTTTTTAGGGGATCAGTTAATTAATATAGAATAATCTTAGGAAATAAGTTTAAATGTAAAAAATGTGTATAATTTAGTAAGTCGTACAAGGATATGCGGTGTCCTTATCAGATTTTTACAGTAGCCGATCAAAATTCCTGTTTACTTACATATTTACGTAACGTCTGGAGGTTTTAACCCGAACATTCAAGACCTCCCATCTTGGCCACAAAATAGTTGTATACATAAAGCGCCTTTAAGAAATTACATTAAATACTCAGGAAGTCCGGACTAATCTGAAATCACACCTCCTTTCTCCTGGCTGAAGATGATAGAGTTATGAAGAAAATACTCGATTTCTATATTTGTTTACCTGTTAAGATCTTCACACTGGAACACTACTGATGCTAAGGAAAAATAAATAAATACTTAGAGGAAAGAATTTAAAATAAGTTAGCCACAAATTAGTTCTGTTAAACCTTATTTATTTTTTACCTATTTTGATCCGGAAACAAATGCTTATTTTGATTCATAAAACCCAAGAAAATCGAGATTATTGATGTTATTTTTCAAAAATAAGGCAATTTCTGATATCATCAGTTTAAGGAACTTCTTAAACGAAAAAAGACAGAGTTTTATTTTATTCGTCTAATAAAATTAAATTACATACTGAAGAACCGAAAGAGTATTTTGCAGGGAAAAGAAATTCAATACCTAGCAACAGTATTTCAAGTGATATATTACTAATGCATGTATTTTAATATTGCAAATAAAGCCTTCTTATGAAAATAAAAGTAAACAGACTATTCTAAATTTTTCTTATCTAATAAAATTAAACATCTAAATTTAAATAGCAATAATGTTGTTGTACAATATGTTACTATGATGAAATTTCATTTTGTTTTGGAATTTCTTTTAACATCTGCATCAGATTTTGCAATTTAGCTTGTCAATTACACTATTAAAAAGTTTTTAAATAATTTTTTTAGCGTTTAATGTGGAGGATTCTTTTTTCTGAATCATTAAAAAATATTTAACATATACATTATAGCTTAACAGTTTAAAAAATAGTAGAAATTTCATACCAAAATCTCTACAAAATTTAATAATATTAAAATCTTATGAAAAAAGAAATCATTTACATGTGCAGTTGAGAATCTTTGTTAAAGAGTAAAAACCACCGAATTTGCCAAATAAATCTATTTTGTAAAGTATATTAAATTCCTGTTTTATTATTTTTGCATAAATTCCTATTTTAAAGGGAACTGCCGATTAGAAAGCTATAATTTAAAGCTAATTTGAATTTAAATTAATAGTATGAGTTTTTAATGTCTTGCGCTTTCCTCAGAAACAAATATCAAATTCAGTTCTATCTTACTATTTGTGAAATAATTTTAATACTACTGTGTTATATTAATTATATAGTAAGTACTACAAAAATTCTTCCAATTTTTTTAACTTGCTTTCCAAAAGCTGCCACAATGCATTTGTAATTGTTAAAGTTTCTAAGCATAGATTCTAAGGCATTAAACCTTCACAATTATCCAGCTAATTTATATTTTATTCAAAAATTAATTTATACTTTGTTCCTGCAAATTTATTTTTTTTTCGTTATAGAAACCAAAAGAAACAATCTTGTCAAGTATACATCATATACTTTATGAAAAGCAACACTAATTTTTCATCATCTCTCACTCATCATTGACAAACTATTTATTTGGAAGAGTTGTTAAAACAGCATAAATTCTCAAAATGTCATCCACTTTGTTCAAAATCTGCCTACTGTATATATATGGGATGACAATGGCTGTGTTGTCAACGACAGTGAACGATAATACTATCAACAGTCTTCCAGAAAGCATTCGACTATCGCCTTCACCACTAATTCATATCATCAACTCGTCTTCCGCAACAGCCTTGCAGGAAGAGGCCATTGCCAATTTTTCATATTCTGTGTCCAATACAAGCCTTTCTGATATCGAAAGAGACAACCTAACGCAGTCTTTGCAACAGCGCTACAGAGAGAGGTAAGAAAGCTTCATGTACTTATTCAATTATTAAATTTTCTTCCTTAATGTACAAATTATCTATAAACTGAGTCAAGAAGAAGATAAAGTTAAAACTGTAATGATAGAGCTATTGCAAAACCATTTCGCTAACATATTTTAAAGCTCTGAGATGAAAGCATGTTGCTTAATATGCTTTTTAATTTTTAGAGTTCTTTTAAATGAAGTTAATTATTTATAAATTATTCTGTGTCTTTTCAGCGTTCAGTACTTAAAAAAATTTTTAAATAGCTAAGCCACAGCTTAAAGAAACCTGCTTTAGCATTTTAAAGAAAAAAAAAAGTTTTGCACTGTAAGTTATATGCTTTATGGACTTATTTCAGGCTTGCGATGGTTTAGCACCTAGAATGCATTTGATAATTTGGCACGTTGTATTCTAAAAAATAATTGTTCTTATACAGGATAGTAGATAAAATTTCAACTTTGTGAGCTCATAGAATTAAGCTGGACATCATTATGTGCATAAATCATTATGTTCAGATTTTTATCGATACAGAAACTCAAAAAGAAAAAAATAATTTTCTGTCGCCATAGAATTTTGTTTATCTTTTATTATTATGTTTATATTTTGTAATAAACACACAAAACATTATGATATATATATCATATTTTTCTCTTCGCAAAAGTTTAAATGTTTAATGCTGATTTTGTTTCATAAGAATAACTTACAGAATTTCATTCGGATGTTTTTCTTGGATGACTCAAAATTTAAGTATAGAACATTCCAGTCTTAGAATCTCATGAATTTAAAAAAAAAAAAATCTGAAACGTTTCAGATTTTAAATTACGTCCAAAGGAGAGCTTTTTTAACATTTTGTGTGTTACCTTTATTTATTGAATAAAATGTTCTTCGCACTTAAGCCATAAAATTCAGTTCAACAGCAATATCGCAAAATAATTTTAAATGAGCATATCTTAAGAATTTCCGATACACAGTTCCGCGAGCTGGAAATAAAAACGTTTTTTTCCCGTAGAGTGTTGCCATTGCTCGCTTTTAAATCGTTGAGTTTGTTAATCAAAAATTTTTTAACGTTTTACAAAATATGAAATAGATAATAAAACAAATTCCAAATTCCAAATTTTCGGGTGGAAACGTACGTTATTCAAAATTGGATGGCTCTAGGTACTGTTCTTTTATCACAATGAGAGAAACATATATGCATTTATGCAGATTCTTCATTATTTAATTTCTTTAAATATAATACAGGGCGATAATGTTTGGTGGTAACAATTTGAAAAGTGATACGCTGTTTATAGTGATTCAAAGAATAAATGCCATTTCGAGACTAATATCCCATTCGGGACTTACGTCACTTTTGGACTAAAAAGAGCCTCGAGACTCAAAAATGTTAATTATGTAATTCAATTATTAAATTTCATTGTCTTCTCAATAAATATAGATGCATTTTTAAACACTATATTCTTAAATTTGCGTTTGATGAAAGGCCGATTTCATAGTTTGCTTTAATTAAAAACATTTGGTATTAAATAAGAATAATTTTTACTTTTCATTGTTATTAAATGGAGGCTTCGAAAAATCCCAGAGACTTGAGGACCTAGCAGGATTCGGAATCGTATTCCAGAAAATTTAAGATTTGCCTTATCTGTATTCATAACTAGTAGATATCAAACAAACAAATAAATCTCTCTGTCTTTCGCACGATATTTATTACCGTTTAATATCAATTTATAATCATTTAATTTTAATCAAAAATGTTCTAACACTATTTAGTTAATTTATTATTAAGATTTATTCTCTCACATAGTTTGATTCGGGCAATGAATTTTGCAATAGAATAGCGCAATAAGTAATTTAAATTTATTCTTTAATAAATGTAAATTTATGAAATATTCTATAAGAATTCACTCAGGTTTACAATAAGAATTGTATTCTATTTGTCATAGAATAATATATATTCAGGTACTCTGTTTCAGATCTCAGGTTCAGCTTTCCGAAATGCTTGTAATAAATACTCACTCACAAAGAAATAACATTTTGTTACTTTAACGTATGCTGAAATTTAATGAAAGCTCATTGATATGCATCTAAAGGAATTTCTCGTGCAGGTAACTTCGTAGCTCAAACATTAAGCACCGCTGTATCAGCCAAAAAAGCAAACCTTTTGATTAGCTTTCTCGACGTAAATTTGTCCAACTATTTTAACGTTCTTTTTTGATATGTTTATTAAGTAATTTAATATTCTCAGTTTAGCCTTTCATTTTCGTCTGGCGTGAGGAAGTGGAGTTTAAGCTTAAACACGAGGAGCAATTCTGAGCTTTCCTAGCAAGCGGCCAACAAAAAGTGCAGCGCAAGGAAAAAAGACTACTACAAGATCGAGCTGAGCCAGACACAACAAGAATGGTTGTAAAAATAAAACTACAGGAGGGTGGGGACGTCCTCATTGCACTCGTGAACGTCTGGCGTGCTGAAAGAGCACGTGCTGGGAAAGCAAGCTTCGACGCTGTTACGAATCTTAAACCCGCGCTTCTGCCAGGGAATGCTTTTCCTTTTCCACCTGCGTCTATGATTCAACTACTGTGTTAAAAACTGCGAAGGGTTTCCATTAGTTAAATTTCTTATTTTTGCTTTGTTGAAATAATAGCTGTCAGGTAGACGTAAATATTGACGTTAGAAATGTCCTTAGCAGAGTGTCTCCAAAATGCTTGGACCATTTTACTTTAACGTTACGCTGCTATCCGTTTATCATCTATTCACCTTGGAAAGTGTTACCACTGCGAGAAACTTGGAATTTATCTTCCATGCCGCCTTCCGCATAATTAGTTCTCAGAGTTCAATAAAATAATAAAACATTTTAATTTATCTCTTTGATCATTCTACATAGCTTTTAATAAATCACTTAAAATACTTCTAAATAATTTTAATGTCTATTTTATTTATAATAGCAATTAAAATTCATAATATATAAGAACTTATCTACTAAGTTAAAACATATTTATAATGTATGTAACATGATTTTTAGTAACATTTCCAGCATTATTATAGTTAATTCTCGTGATTTTTTTTCAAAAATTCAGAAACTTTGGGAGCAAAAAGAAAATAAACCTTTTTAAGCACAAGAAAATGTGTAGGCATTGAATAATATAGTTTTATCACGCGTTTAAAGGAGATATCTAATTCTCTCTCATTAAAAATATGGAACTTAGGTAAGCAAAAACGATGTTAATAAGAAAATGTAATAATTGCGTAACAGCTAAAGACAGAAATGAGTCTTACGTTACTATAAAGAGACGCATATGAAGTTAAGATGTCATATTTCATATAGCACAAAATGGTATCGATTTCTATATAATTTATAACGTAATTTTTCTTTCTCAGTAATAAAATAAAAAACTAAAATATCGAGATTGGGAAGCCTGTAAATCAATGTTTAATTTTTATAGGTAATCCAAACGAATTCTTATTTTCCCCCTTACCTTTGTAAGAGATAATCGTATTCTGCCTCGCGTGCGTCTGCGATTAACTAAATGCTCAGCACTTCCACCTAGCATTGGAAAATCCATCGTTCTAGTCCGAACAAGTATAGAGTTAATGATTCACCTTTTTCGCTCAGAAAATCTTCATAATTTCTGTAACTTTACTTCCCAAAAATAATAAACCACACAGGCCTGTGACGAAAAATCATTCTGAAGATTTTAGTTGTTTTAGATATTATTTTAAATGCTAAATATAAAAATGACGTTAAACATTATATATCCACAGTATTTATTCATAAAGTCAGTCCCCCCCTCTGATTGAAAACAAAATTTAAAAGAATCTTTCGAGTCTCGCAGAAAAAGATTTAGCAGCGGGCGAATGATGAAAGTGCTGAAGTCTGGTGTTTCGACTCAAATGCAAATCTGGGCCAATAGAATGGCGGTTGGTGTAAAGTTTTTTCCCCATATGTAAATGAATACGAGTGAATTTCCTTTAAGAAGGCACCTATTAGATCATCCCACCGCAACAAACAACCCTTGGGTACTTTGTTATAATCTAATTATATAATCCATCCTCTAAGTTTGTCATTCCATTTAGTAATTACACAGATTTCTTGAAGGTGATAGATACAGTTATAAGCGAAGATTAATAGCAGCAATCATTTAGCTGTGAGTCTCACGGCGTAATTCAGGCACGGTTAAAACACAGATCCCTACTTTGAAAATGGAATTGTAAAGGTTATGTTAGTTGATTAAGTCAAAGCAACTCGAGGGCTCTCTGCGTAAAGGGAGAGATGCTTTCGTAGAGGGAAATTGCCTCTTATTCACGTTACGCATGGTGAAAACCACGAAAAACAACGATCAGCCAGCCATTCCCCAGGATTCGATCCCTGGTCAATTATCAGTGTTCATCGACTTGACTTCTTGGCCGCTGGTGGTCCATATTTGATTAGCAGTATATTCTTTAGGATACGTTGCTCAAAAATTTTAGCACCAGTTTAAATAACATCAGATCTGGTTAAGAGTCTTAACTCCTAAAAATCATAAAGCTGCTGAATATTACACTGATGACACTCACTAGCCTATCAGATAATAAAAATGGATAGTGTTAACATCCTGAACCTTGAACCAGTTACTTTAAATTTTAGCTCACGAGACTTCTTTAAATTGCTCTGATTATAAAATCATTCCATAGTGACTAATTTTTCATTTTTACGCCTTTTTTTAAAAAACGGAAGTAAATGACATTCTGTTATTTAAAATTCAGAATAAAAGTGACTTCAGCTTGGTAGAGATTTTAAGTAAAATCCTCTCACTTTGAACAACGAAGTCTTTCTTTTTTGGAAGCAGAATCTTTATCAAAAATGAAAGGAGCAAATAACCAAATATATTCAAAAATCAGTGGATGGAACAGAGAATAAATGAACGTAGCGCCATCTGTTTGGGAAAATATACCTAATGTTGCTGCTTTTAAAATTTAAGCTTGTCAATCTAAAGTCTCTTTTTGGCTAATTTTAAATTCTGTACTGGCGTCTTTGGCCTTATATAAGATTATTAACTAAATTGATGAGGAACACTATAGAAGTTAATTAATGATTTTTCTCTTTTTGTTTGATAGGTATTTGTGCTAGTTGGTGTTTTCTATCATGCAAGTTAATTATTAACTTCTGGTCGTTCGGTATGAAGTTACAAATAATAAACGCTTATTTAAATGTAATAATATTCACTGTTGCGTCACTTATTTAGTTTTCTAGTAAATAAATTATCTATTTTGTATTTTTAATGTTTGTTTCAGACAAATCGAAATCATTGAATGATTATCAATATTTTGCTTAATATTTTAGATCTATTGCGCAATTTTAATGCAGTTAAAAAAATAGAATTCCCTATAAAGACTAGTTTTTATTTTTGTGCGAAAATATATGTACTGGATTTAAATAGTCCTTTGCCTCGAAACACATTTCGCAACAAATTCGTGGAAGTAATTCGTAGAAGTCATTCATTTGTATTTATGTCTTACCAGAAATGTCGTCTGGGAGCTAAAAACATCCTAAAAAACAAGGATAAAAGTTTTTTTTTCTCTGTCAACTTTTTTTCATCATTATACAACATTGAAGTCTGCGATGTTAACACTGTAGCACTTTTCAGAAACCGTAGCCACCTGGCAAACAGCACAGACTGTTTTTTGCGTGTTTTTGATTCGGTGTCTGCTGAGATCAGAACAAGATAGCTTTCTTTCTGACGATTCGTTGCGTCATTCTTCAGCTGCTACACATTCACAGAGAAAAACAATCTGCTAGTTTTTTTTATTTATATATAATAAATTAGTTCGCAAAGGAAAGGCATTGTCACCGCTTGTCGCTCAAATTAATCAGACTTTAGAGTCAAAAACAAAAGGTTCAAATAACACTTCCGCGCTTTCCTAGTTAAGATTTGCTTTTTTTTCCATGAATAGTCAGTCAGACAACAGTATGATCCTTTTTAATACAGGAACGATTTTAAACATCACAAGAGAAGCCGCCCTTGACTAAATTGCCATCCTCGTTGCTTCTGCACAAAATCCAAAATATTACAGATTTTACATAATTATGGCCGAAATGATTTATTTTACGTGTTTATCGGAACTAAGCATTTTGTTTTGCAATATTTTCAGAAATGTTATGATCTGACACAATTATATTTGTGAGAATAGAGCAGAGAACCGACAGTTTCTCTTCCAGGACATGATTACTGGTATCTATCCTGTTCAAGCAATACAAAGAAAAAAAATACGATTGCGTTGTTGTCTTCTTAATTATATGATTTACTTTTTTGCCTAACCAACTGCAGCCCGAAGAGAGAGTCGTCAGCACAGACGTATCCTACGTTTTCATAAAGGGAATGTTGCTGAACACCAAATTATGTATAAGAAACGTAATGTTGTATTTGTGATTGTAAGTTAGAATTACATCTATTCTAAAGTTGGTTATGATATTTCTATATGAGTATATAGTTAGGCACAGCATGTAAATTAACGAAATGCAAACAGTTTTTATGCAAACAGATTTTAGGTCTGAAATGCTGATATGGAAATTTTTCAGATGAAGCTTGCCAACAGTTTATATCCTACAGTCATTTAATTTCGCTTGATTGACGCATATCTCACGATAGTTTATTTCCAAGTATAATCAGTAAATAAATTATGTTACTACATTATTAATTCATTCTAGTACAAGTTGAACACTGGTACAGTTAACGTTGATATTGGCAAAATCAGAGACTCAGTCTTTTAAATTTCACTTAGTGTGTTATGATTTACACATGATACTGATTATTATTTACACATGGTAGAAAATAGAGAACATTCAGTTCAAATAATTTGCAAGACTAGTGTTAGATATATTTAATAAAATTTCGGATAAACTAAAATCAGAAGAAAGAAATTTCTCAGCGTTGAAGGAATTTCGCAAATTCTCTTATTATTAGAATCAAGCGTTTTACTTATTTTCTTGCACATATTACAGTTTCACATTGCAGGTAACTGGTTTCCCATTTTCAATGAACATTCTGCTTGGAAGGAAAAAAAATCGCCATTTCCTTTATATGGTATTCACATGACTTTTAATTGCAATTTATAAACTTTTTCACTTGAAGCAATAAAAGACATTCATGCTAAACTGTGCCTATATTTTCTACTTTTACTTTAATTTATCAATTTTTGTGTAATTTTTATCTGTTTGTACAATCAGCAAAGTTTAAGCAGTAGACTCTGTTAAGCAGTAGACTCTTGTTTTATGAAAGCATCTGTGTAAATCGATTTATGAATCGATTTAATGTTTTATTGTTTTTATTATCGTATCTTACAGATATTTTCATTTGCCTAATTCACTAAGGATCTATTCTTTATCGCTAGTATATAAAAAGCTCTAAATGTGTTCTAAATACTACAGCCATGACTTTTAATTTTGAAAATTACAAGTGCTGGATTTGTATAATTCTGACAGAAAAGGTAACGAAAATAAATAACTAATATTATAGATAAAGCAATACAGAATGAAAAATTAAATAAAATATAAAGGGATGAAATATTAATAAATTAAGATAATAAAGTAAAAAATAAATTAAATTGCTATATGAATTAAATGAAAATGATTAAATTAACATGAATTCGAAACTTTTGGGGTTCGCGTTTTCACAAGGCGAATTTTCTTCCTCAGCTGCTGAGGTCGTCTCAAAGATTTTGAGTCTTTCCATAGAAATTCAATTGTTTATTCTGCTTCTAGTACCAATATGAGTTTTACTAACTGCTGAATAAAGTAATTAATATTTTCTATTAGCTACCCAGACGGTGCAGTGGTTAGGGGAACGTACTGCAATACCAGAGGGCGAGTTTCGTTTCGAAAAATATTATTTTTTTAAAAATATTTTCTATTAACAGTGTTTTTCTTTGATATTGCAATTTAAATGTACAACAGGTTTTGTCTAACTTGAAGTATGCTCTGGCTAGAATTGTGATATAGAAAAAAAGTGAGAAGCACCGGAACCAGACACTGGCTTGATATCTAAGCAAAATTTTTCATGTCTTTATACACACTGAACGTTTTCACTTTTCATGTCTAATCGAACCCTGAACTTATTAAATTTAGAACTTACAAATGATCATAGCAAAAGAAAACCTTTCTTTAATATCATAAACTATTAATTAACTAGTTTCCATGCATTGCGTAGTTTGAGTATATCTCGTGTTTTTACTTTTCTGTTTACTGCACATGCCTATTAAGTTTTATCATTTTAAAATAGTTTTTATTAATTTATTCCACTTTTTAAATAAGTTGTAGATGATTTTTTATCACTTGAATAATGAAGTCTTTTAAAAGTCTTTCTGCCTCCTCTTCAGCTAAGATTCAAATTTCTAAAACAAAAAGATTCTTCACTTAATATTGAAGGCCTATTACATTATCATTCGGTATTTTGGAAGACATTTTGGAAGCTTAGAAATAAGAATAAACATCTATAAAGTAAACAAAGTGTTATTAAACAACTTAGCAGTAGCAAAACGAAACAGCTCCAGATTTTGTAGCCAAAAAGACTCGCCTTTACATAATAGCAGCCCTTTAAACGTAATATAAATTGCGCTAAGTTCAGAGCTAAATAACAATACTTCTTTCTTCTTGCTTGAATGGTATACTGAGTCAGCATGCAATTAAGGAAAAACTGACCAACCTTTGGCCACTTTGCGGGAGAAAAGGAGGGATGAAAATTTTCCCTTCGCGAAATGCGTTATTTCATTAATGATGTTGGAATGGAAATACCATGCAAAGGCATAATTAAAAAAGACGCAACAACTCGTTCTGTTCTGAATTACTGATTCTAAATAAAAACGGTGATGCAATGCAAAACTGTATATTTAAATTAATTAATAAAGATCTTACTATACGAATGAGTTAAAAGGTAACAATTCTTTTTATACAATTTCAAATTTGTAGGCATTCCCTGAGACGACAGGTCAGTCAGGCATTTATTTCTGCTATTAGTAGAATTACAGCAATAGTTTACAAATGCAGTTCCGAATATACTACGTGGAACTGGAACCTATAGAGAATGGAATTTTACAAATCCTGAAAGTGAAATTTTACAGATGTTTACAATGATGTTTTGGCAGTTGCAATTCCTGAAGACAAAATTTGGAGCTGTAGAATTCTGAATTGGGCTACAATTATTAAAACATTTTGCAATTTTTTCGGAAATCGTCTTTATAACCTTTAATGTTTAGGGCCTTTTCAATCTTGATCGTTACGACTCATCACAGTTACCATTTATGTATTTAATTCTCTGTATCGCTCCATTCTCACCATTTCAGTACTTGTTGAAGGTTTCAATAGAAATAGCCTAAACTGAAACCACTGTTGATTATAAGCATTGTCTGCGCTATGTCACTATTGATTGTACATTGGTGTCTATGTTTAGCGGTGTCGATTCTACGCAATGTCATCTATCCCTGTGGCGATCCTATGCTTTGCATATCGTAAGCCGACTCTGTATAAGTGACAAATTTGAGTTCACTCTGTTACTTATTGTTTCATCATTAGAGAAAATTCTTTTTTTATTATGTCGATCTTATATGGATCACCAGTGTCAGTCGTGTACCGATCTTGATCCTGGGCTGACATCGATTCTGAGCCCATGCTGAAGCTATGCAGTGTCAATCTTATGAGAATAAGGCCAATTTGTCAGATATTTGAGCGAGTCTCGTTCAAATATACTGGTACTAGAGAAGTTCTGAACACTTCGCGGCTTAAACTAAATAATATCTGATTAAAGGATGATGTCCACTGATGTCATCTTTGGAACAAGACGTAACAGAAAATACTAATTTTTTATTATTATTGATCACACAACTGAGGTAACTAACTAAAAATATAACATTTCGTGAAATTTAATAATGAACAAAAATAATCTATCTCTGATAATCACTGCTAGTTGATTACGTTTGTAGAGACATTAGGTTATTTCGAAAGCAGGAATAAAAGAATGATAAACAACGCCTTCGCCGGGACGAACCACGGACATCTGGAATACCCGCACAGCGTGCTGACGAAGGCGGGAGAGAGATACCTTATATACTCCCCCTTTTAAAGGCCGACTGGGGATTAGGGAACCCAATCGCCAAATCCCGGTGGTGGAGAATCGTCATCCACCACCTTTTTTTTTTGTTCGTTCGCCACTTGTAGAGACATTAGGTAATTTTTGGAAGCGAGAGACATGAAAAATGAGAAATATCCTTGCCAGGATTCAAACCACGGACCTCTCGAATACGCGTCGAACGTGCTGACCATTACACCACGTACTATCTACATGAGCAAAGAAATGGCTTCGCTAAAGATGTAAAACAGATGGTCGTATTTATGGTATGTGTGGGGAAAACTATAAAAACGCAAACGGAAACAGCTCATATCTGGAAATTTGAACACAGATCAAACCACCAGCGTTCAGCGGTCTTATCATACAATCACTGATGGCCGTGTTACGTTTATTGTACACTTAGTGTTGGAATTTTGTTGACTGATTCTGATTGGTTTACGTTATCGAAAAGTTAATAGATTTCATGTTATGAATAAATAAATAACAGCAGTAGAAACGGAAATCGGAAACTAACATAGTTAATTAACATTGAGGGGAGATTTGTTGATTGGGTAGCTTGGCTACGGATCGCTTAGTTAGAAATGAATCTCGAAATCTCTTATAGATACATAGGAATGGTGATACCTAAACGACAGATCTCCATTTGGGTTTCCCTCCTAGAAATAGCTGCAATAGAAAGGAAAAATGAAGATCCCACTCTTTAACTACGAATATCTCGGGACCTAATAGTCTGATTAAAACGCGGTTTGCGCCATTAGATTCCTAGGTAAATACTCTATTTTTTAAAGGGTGATTGCACCGTTTATTTGCACAGGAGAACTTGCTCCCCGTGTTAAATGCGGGTACCCTTAAATGAGTGTTAATTGCGTTAATTACCTAAACGTTAATTATTCTGTAATGAATAAATAATAAATTTGCTACTACATTACTTTAAATTCGTAACTTTTGAATGTAAGAAATTTCTTAGATTCGAAACAGTGTTTCATTTCCGACTGGGATGATTTTTTTTCCTCTTAAAAGGACTGAAAATAACGCAGTTTGTTGAAAATTAAACTGCTATCATAAAATTTAAGATGAAAATTCAAATAGAAATAAAATGATAAATTTATACTGCTTCAAATATCTGTGAAAAATATATTTACGAATGCAGAATACAACAGGAGAGATAATAGAGGGAACTGAAGGAATGAAGGAAAATGAATCACACATTTAAAACTGAATTTTATAAGCAAACTAATATTTCCAAGATTTTCTCATTTTATGATTAAATCTTTTAAATCCGTTGATTGTAAGAAATTCAGAAACATAAAGGTAAATGCCATTTTATCTCTTTGTTAGAATACGAGCATTTCTATTCTCTCACGAAGCTTTTGTTTATTTAGTTTAGTTATGCTGTTTTCAACATTTTGTCCTCAAATGAAAGGGAAATAGCACAGTATAATAAATTATACTGCTAGGAAATACAAGAAAGTGATCTTTGAATTCATACGGAGACATCTAGAATGAAAAAACACATACTTGAAATGCTGACCTTTAACCACTTATTTTATGAAGACTAGAATGATAAACTCTAAAATTTATGAATGCTTTAAATATTAAATTTCTGTATTACTTAAAAATTCATGGAAATTAAATAATTTCAAGGAAATCGGAAGAAAACCACGATAAAACAAAGTTTAAAACTACACCAAAGAAAAAAAGCAAACTTTATTTGATATATATTTTCAATAAAACTCTTTCGATTTCAAAAGCGATCGGGTGCTAGTCCCCCAATCCCTCTTCTTCAGGGTAAAAATACTTTAGGGTCAAACTAAGGTTGCTTTTTTGCCTAATTTTAAAGTTTCCTAAAAATCTCGCAAAAATATGACAAATACAAAAATTGAATAAGCCTGCAAAAGGAGAAATTAAAAAAAAAATAAACTTAAGTAACCTAAAATTGTACTCTCATTTAAATTTGTTTTTAACTTTCCTTCGTCATTCATGGACGTTTGATTTCTTGAAAGCGTTTTTCATATCTTCTAAACAAATTTTCTACTATATTCCCGTTAGCTGTTCCTCCCTATAATTCGTTAATTATTAGAATAAAAAAAGAAAAAATACTTTTGGTCGAGCTTTAATTTATAGATTGCTCAATTTTACATAATTTTATATAATCGTCTAGGTATAATTCAGACGCATGGCTCTCTTGAAAATTCATTAGCTGTTCCCATTCATTGGATAGCGTTGTATGATAACGAACGCTTTTTTTATTTATGTTTGTTGTATTACATGTTGTTGTTTTTATTATTTATATTTTTATAATATAGTATGTGATCCACCATTTTTAGTTGGTTATTTATTTCTTACATGGCGCCACTCAAATGCTGTTTTTAAATGTAAAAATAAATACAAATAACTCAGAATGCATAAATGAAAATGATTTCATTAATTGTTTTAATAAACTATTAAATTTATAATTTCATTAAACATAACTTTTCAATTTTGCTAAACAGAAGTAGTAGTGGCCCTTAAAGGAGCATTTTTTGTGAGTCAGTCAGTCATTGTTCTGCAGGATGGCCAAAAATAGTCATCACTAGGGCCCGGATCTTGATAACATTAAAATTCACAGAAAATAACCTTAAAAATGCACATAAAATGGAGAAAATGTCTTTAAACATTTTAAGAAAAAGGAAGTCCCTCAATAATAATAATAATAATAATAATAGTATAAAAAGTGTCTCAGTTTGAGAAATATTAATAAGTGGATTAAAATTAAAACAATTATACATACCTGTACTTGAATTTTATTTTTTCTTCCAAATTATCAAACTTACATAAATGTATTACAATTGCATGAATTATCAAGTGCTTCTTTATTTTTTTAGAGATCTTCCGTGGACAATATGTAAATTTTTAGTATATCGACATCTACTTCAGTTATTGGAGCATACTTAAAAAAAATTGCATCATTTAATCATTAACTTTTTTTTTCAGATTTAAAAGAGTCTATCGAAATGAGGGATATTTTCCGTTTAGCTTGGAAGCCACCGTTTTTAGTTGAAACAATGTTGAATATATAAAAAAAAAATTTTACCCGTACGGGTATTAAACCTTGTGAGAAACTTCAGAAAGTTTTGTTTTAACAATAGGTAGCTCTATTTTAAATCTGATATATGAAGAGGCATATTCTGTCCCACCCTCTTGCGAAAAGATTTAAATGCACATAGTGAGATTCTAAGTTTCAAAAAATGCACTCCTCATTTAGCAGTACTTTTGATGCAAAGAATCGTTTGGCAAAACGTCTTTTGCGTTCATGGTGTGCCTAATTTGATAGTCCCTATTTAAAAATGGAGAGATTCAAAGTATCAACTTACCGCCGACTGACTATATCAGCTGAACAATAAATAAGAAAATAAATAAACTGGATTTTATCCAGGTAGAAAAACGTATTGCCCACATTGTATTTCCATCTGTCTGTGGAATACATTTTTCATTCTGCATGTAATCCTATGAAACTGAATTTGCACAAAAAGGCTTAAAGTGATGCTGGCATGGTAAAATTCTTAAGAGGTATTTCTCCGGCCTTCTTCGTGTGCCTTCGCGGTGTAGTGGTCAGCACGCTCGACGCGTAACCGAGAGGTCTGTGGTTCGATTCCCGGCGAAGGCGCTGCTCATTTTTCATCTCTCCTGCTCCTAAAAAACCTAATATCTCTACAACTGGCGCCCGAACTAAAAAAGGTGGTGGATGATGATTCTCCACCGCCGGGATTTGGCGATTGGGTCCCCAAAACCCCAGTCTCCCTTTAAAAGGGGAGTATATAAGGTATTTCTAATGCCTTCGTGATGCAGTGGTCAGCACGCTGGACGTGTAACCGAGAGGTCCATGGTTTGATTCCCGGCGAAGGCGTTACTCATTTTTCATCTCTCCTGCTTCTGAAAAACCTAATGTCTCTACAAAGTGACACTTACATCTTCTGTAAAAAAGCAATAACGTGATAGTAAATATAAGTTCATGGGAGTTGCGACACTGTGTTTTTGAAAGAGTAACTTTATTTTTCAGTTTGATAACTAGAATTCGGCTCAGAATGCTCTGAAATGCCTATAAAACACCTAAAAAAGATCTGAAAACTTAGAGAATGCTGCAAAGAAGGAAAATACAAAAAAAATGGATATGTTATCAAAATCTGGGCCTTGGTCACTTTCATTAACAGATCTTCTCCATAATTCTACGAAATAGTATGGAAATATTTGCGATATGCTACACCAGATTTCATTAGCTTCAAAATTCAGCAATAATAGCCTCATATATTAAAAAAATCAATAGCTTTAATAATCGAACGTGAGTTGAAATGACAGAGAAAAGGAATGATTAAAACCAGTCAGTGGATCCATTTAAAATATAAATAAGTGACTAAAAGCGGTTGATCGCATATTACATCATTATTTATGTTAAATTAGTTTGTGTCATTAATGATAAAATGCGACAAAAATAATTTAGTTAATATCAGAACGTGTTTATGAAAAACTTACACAAAACATATTTCATTAAAAATTAAAAGGCAGAGAATGGCAACCAATGAAATCTAATAAGCTTTTATTTAAGGTTTGTTTAATTTGTGTTTTCGTGGCTTTATTCGGGAATTTTGAAGATATACTATTTTTAAACATTTTGTGATTTTGCTGTAGAATTGAATTTTAGGAGCGCAATTGCTAAGAACGAGATACTTAGAAATAAAATTAACATAAAAACGTTTAAAATCTTTTTTGCAAGCCATCTGACTAAGAAAGCTGACTATTAGTATGATGAATTGAGAAAAAGACTGAAAAAATGTAGAAAATGCATGGGTAAATAAATGTAAAACACTGTGCATGGGTAATTCTAAACATATATTACCATGCAGCTTTTAAAAATTTTATGATTTTTTTGTATGACAATAAACTATGCTTGACAATAAAGCAAAAAATGAAAAAAAAAAAAAAAGGTTAGTGGAAGGGACTGTAAAAGCAGACTGGTAGACTACGATCTCAGTAAGAACATAAAAAACCGTTACAAACACTTATGGGCACCTGTTAAAATCAAAAACCTTTCAGATTTTTTTTCCATTTTTACATGTACTTTGTTAAAAGAAATTATTCTGCGGTTAAAAAAATATGGAAAAAAGCCTGTATTTCCATTATTTTACAGGAAAAAGCAAGAAAGAATTATCATCATCCAAGCGAATATTCTTCACAGGCTACGTATGGATCGACAACCCAATATTACGTCATCTCATTTATCTGAAGACCAGCAAAAGAAATTAGCCATAATTGTGGAACACATGAATAACAATAGTCAAATGGACGAAATGCCTTCAGATCCTGATAATATGTACACGATGCAGCGCTTGCAGAGTTTTTATCCATCGTGTAAGTACCTAATACTTATTGAACGATTTTTTTAATAAAGGGAAATTTTTCATTCAAAGTTGTTCCATTTGCTATTTAAAAATGTAATAATATATGTATCAATTAGAAAATGTTTGCTTGATAGTCTTCACCAGAAATGTGAAAGAATTAAGATTACGTTCCACAGGAAGAGCACCTAATTTAATGAAATGCATTACCTACAATAAATATTTCATTTTTTCAATTCTAATTATAATTAAAAATTATTTTCTATGATAAAAGTACGGAAGGGAATTAGAAGCTTGCCAATCACTTTCTGTGCATATGTGTGCAAAAAAGAGATATTTCATTATTTCAGAAGATCTATTTGTACGTTTGCTAAAGTCCTGCGTGAAAAATTATTTAAAATCAGAGTTCTACAACTTCAAAATGAGTTGCCGAGAGCAAAATTTTGGTACGTTTAATTAGACTGCGTCAACGCTACCTCGGCTGTCATTCTTCCAAAACGATTAGGATAGTCCAGAAGGGTTTTTAATTACGTGCCGCAGGGTGAGGAGGTCACATGAGAGGTCGCTGTTATCCGAAGAGAGGAAATTTACTATGGAAGGGGAAAAAATTCCTGCGTCCACGGGTCATCCTGTCGTCAGTTGTCTTTCGTACCTGTATTTCATATTCGCAGAAATAACCGCGAAAATTTCACACTAATATGCAACGCTGGAAAACAAAGATGTTGAATTTTTTTTCCTGTAACATATGAATTTTAGGTGAACAGTGCATATTTTATTACTTACTTTTAAAAATAAGATTCCAAAAACTAATGGAATTTTACCTTTTAACAAAAGTATTTTTTCTGTAGTAAAAGAAAAAGGGAAGTTTGACAGCTATCTGCCACATCTGAGCCGGGTCTTATTTTTATTGCCATATCAAAAAACTGTCTCAGAAACGAACATTAAAAATACCCAACTGTTAAAAAATAATCAGCAACGAATTCTCACAAAAGAATTTTTAAATTCAGGCCATGCGAAGAAACAAAGTTGTTCTGCCGCTAATATGTTGCCGATTGAACTAACGAAATCAAAAATGGAACTGACGCGAGTGCAAAATTTGCAGTGCATGACTTATAAATATTTGATTAAAGTCCCTCAGTTTCTTATCCAAATATATACAAAACACGCTTTTTATTCTCGTAAGTAGTACATATTGATTGGAATAGTTGTTTTAAGGAAAGAAAATCGTAAAATAAGATCATTGTTACTTTTGAGAGACGAACAAATCATCTAAAAATTTTGCGTATTATAAATGTATGAGGAAGTACCTATCGTTTACTGTGAATAAAAGAAATGCGAGACCTCATGTAGCTGATTGTTGGGTATGATAACAAAAAGTAAATGTGCTTTAAAAAATAACTGCTCTTCACTTTAGTATAAATAGTAAAGAGTTTAAGTAGTAAAAATTTACTTGATATAAGTAGTAAACATTTACTTGATATGAGTAGTAAAAATTTCAAGCATATCTGAGATGTTTAATTTGCAGTTAATTTCTTTTTTTACTTTCTTTTTTTTATTATAACTACCGTGAATATTAAATTGTAAATACGTAACATTTAATTTTTCAGTTCGTTTATACACAGTGCAAAATAAAAAGATGCTCATAATTTCAAGACCTGACAAAACATGAAAAATTAACAATATTCGTGATACAATGCATGATTAGAAGCCAAATGCGTGCCGCTAGAGGATGTTTCCAAAGTGTACCAAAAACACTTTTTACAATTTACATTAATATATATTTTATAATGTACATTAATGTATATTATTATTAATGTAATATTTTAGTTCAAAAATACGAAAGATATATAATAATTATTAATTATATAATTATTATAATAATTATTTATTATTGTTGAATTGCTATAATTAATTACAGTAATTATTACAGAATTCATTCTAATGAATATGATACAATAAGATATAAAAATTAAATAGTTACAATAGCAATTATAATTACATTTTATCATAAAATGTGTACATAGCAAAATCAAGCTTTGAAAACACTCATAATTTTACAAATATATAAATAAATGAATGCCCAAAATAAAAAAACAATGTAATCAGTTAATTGCAAATGATGATGAGCATATTTTCTTCGATTACTTAAAGACTCTTAGATTACTTAGATTACTTATAGATTTTCTGCCTTCCGTACCCTTTGAGTGCAATGAAAATAAGAAAGGGAAAAATGAAACGGAAAAAAATCTGTGCTACATCACTCATGTCCATCCATCCCTCTTTCATCAATAAATCGGTCTGAATGGCGCGCGGATGTATGATCGCGGCCGGTGCTGTTAAACTAAACCATTATTACGTCAAAGAATTTCTCAAATAATGTGTAAATGTTGCAAGAATATTGAAAATTAACTAGTAGATTTGGTCAAATGAAAACGGAGCAACGACGCTAAAAGTTTCTCCTTGATGATAAGAAGTAAGCAATCCTTTTCAAGTATAGTTACGAGATATCAGAAGTGAGCGCAGCCCGAGTCACCTAAACCAACAAGCTGATCTCATGGATCATAACAGGCCAAGCCCAATTCAACAAAGGAAAATAATTGAAACATAAGGCAAGTAAATGAAAATAAAGGTGTGCTAATAATAATTAAAAACATAAAAGGGAAGAAAAAGGACAAATACAAACATTTATACAAAAGACGACACTGAAGACGAAAGAATGCGAATAAGAAACACAGACAATGGTTACAAAAAAAATCAGTAAAAATAAATAGATAGAGATAAATAAATAGACTTATAATGCTTTTATCCCCGCTTTCCACAGGTTAATTTTTAAATAACGCTCAGTCTGCTCTTCTGCTGTCGCGGATGCTACTCAAAACTAAATTCTTATTCACATATTTTAGTGTTCGTAATTTATAGGTGGCTTGTAAAACCTGTATTGTGAAAAATTTAAAAGGTTTTCAGTTTATTACATAAATATTAATATTTATTCGTAATTGGTAATTAATTTATAAATATTAATTAGTTGCTAATAAAAGTGTATGCATTTAATTCTTATTACCTTGTTCTTTAGAGATTTTCTTTTCTCTTTCTCCTTTCTTTTTTCTTCTTTTATTTTTCTTTCTCCCCTTCCCCTTTAAAAAAATTATACTCTGGCAATTCGAGATACTAACGCTACTGTACGTATGTGGGTAGAGATTAATTATATACATTGTAACGAGTTTTGTACGCATGTAAATAACTTCAGTGAAATTATATGTGGAATTGTAATGCTATTTTCATAGTATAACATGAAATGCTTGAAAAAAAACGAATCTCTGCTGGAAAAATAACATTACAGGGGCAAGTTTATTTAGCATCAAGCAAAAGGCTATTTCGCTAAATTGGCGAGATATCATCAAGCTGGCAACAGTTTTGGCGACTAGTTTTTGAGATATCTGTGAGAGCTTCGCTTTTTAGGTGAGTTTTACGTTGGGATTTGTTTAACGTTCTCAGTAGTTTTAAGTGGGGCAACTATTGATTGTCCTGTGTGATACTGAGAAGAGTTGTATGAATATTTTTGTAGAAAGTTCCAGAACTGTAAAGGTTTTCTTTTTGTAAAATAAATTTTATCGAGCTGTACTGCATCATAAGCTCAAAATTATCTGTCTAAGTGAGAAGAATTAATTGAAAGTAATCCAAAATAAGAGTACTAACGTCAAAATTAAGAATTAATATCACAGTATTAATGCCAAATGAAATAATTTTGTTTATAAAATTTAGATTCACCTCAGAAATAATTTTTTTTTCATCTGACATAGTAGAGCAACTTCTTGTGCTGTTTTATTACTTAGATTATAATAATTGATTTTTTCTCAGTTTTTTGGTAGTTTAAAGGGAAATATTGTCTTTCATTTCTTTTCAGAAAGATAAAACTTTATTCTTCTCTTGAAAAAGATTTTAAAAAAGATAAGAAATTTATTTTATAATATGATTAATTTTATTATTTAACAAATTGATGATAAATGTGAATAATTTATACCTGAAAAAATAATTTTTTTTATAATAGGTACGAAACTCGAAAATTATTCAACAGACACTCAATTTTACGTAGATGCTTCTACTTGAAACGTATTGCTGAAGAGTCTACACTTTCAGATATTAAACAATGATAGTAGCAGCAAACCAAGCTGAATTTATTATTTGAACTATGAATTAAAAGCTTTCTCTAATTGGGTCTAAGCCGCACCCAATTAGAGAAGCTAAATTTACGCATGTGTGGATGTGTCTACAGCTTTTCCGCTCTGTATTCCCATTTAGGTTTCGCGCGATCGCTCTGATTGGTCAACGCTTATCCCAAGATGGCATAAAGCTGAAAACCTCGAACTTTATGCCAAGAGCCCTAAACCAGATTTTGTGACGTAGCACAGACTGGTTGCCTGGCAATGCCGCTCGGCTTAAATCACTTATGTCCGAAAGCAGCTTCAAGCACAGTGGAGAGGGACTTAGAGACACACAAACGATAAAAGAAGATGCCTCCTAAAGACAGTTTTATGAAAGGAAATTCGACATTCAAACAATAACATCTGTCACATCATTTCCACCTAAATCTTCTCTTTTGCACGGGCACAGTTTTATTAACTTACGCACAAAGTATTGTTGTAAATTTAAACAAGTATTCACGTGTGTTCCCAAAACGAATTGATCCATTTTACATTAATTTCTGCGTGGAATACAACTTCGCCTGACGAGCGGATATCAGGAACGAATTAAGTTCGGAAACCGAGGTTTCATTGTATCTATTTCTTAAGAACTAGTCAGTGTTGTAAGATTTCAGTAAGTTGTTGTAAGGCTTAGACTAATTGTCAGTGTTGTAAGGGTCAGACTAGTTTTGACTAGCTTCTTAATTTAAATTAAACTTTCTTGTCTGTTATTGCATTTTTCTTCTCCATCCATTCTCTCTAGAAGATGTGAATCGATATAAAAGAAAAGAAGTGATAGGAAGAATATTCCAAAACATTCAAGGCTTTAGCGTAACCTGCCTACTAAGTTTTGTACCTTTTGTCGATCATCTTGTGGAGTAAAAATGTTGAGCTAGTGAAATGAAAGCTTTCCCGTTCACCGACTGTGTTAATACACCTTAACTCAGTGTACGCTATTAGAAAAGCTAATGTATTTATCACACTTGAAGCCGATAACCCTAAAGAATTAATTTATTACCGAGACCTTAGCTTCTTTGTAAATAAAATAAAGCTAAAAAAATTAAAATACATTTTTTAAAAAGTATTTATTCTACATTCGTAAATATTTATCATATTTCGCGATGAAAATGGTAAATATTTCATCTAGCAAGGTACAGTACTTGTATTAGGATATTTAACAAAATAAAAATAAACACTTGATAGTAATTTAGTGACGCTTTTTTCAAATGCTGGCAACACCAAAGTGGCTCACCACCCAGGGTTGTGTATTATAGCGTTAATCTTGATCTATTACACGGTTAAGAAAGGTTAGAAATAGCTTCCAGCACACCACAGCTTTCTTAAAAATTCTATTAGTTGTATACCCTGCAATCTACATTCCCCATCTCTGGATTTCCTGATTAGCGCAGAACTAAGAAAGAACACAAAAGACTCTTTTTAAAGGATGTTTATTCCACTGTTAAAAAAAAAAAGAAGATGAAATTTTCAAAAGACTTCAAGGAAAATTAAAGCTGGTAAAAATAAGAAATCTCTCAATATCTACAGATAGTAACAAAACAACAGACTCACAAACTGGAGTTAAAGATGACATATTAAATACAATGTAACAAAATTTCTTTTCAAAATAATGGATGTTAAAGACTTTGAAAATCAATTCTCTTCACACACACTGCATATTGCAAATCACCCTTTCGCTATAATTCACAAAACACAGCTTGCAAAATCAAATCAAAAGAGATTATTGCCATCCTCTGTTGTTTAGTAACAAAAGGTGGGTAGTAACCTCTTTTATTAAAAAATGGAGAATCTATATGTATGTATGTATGTAAATCCCATTTTGGAATAAAAGCGGCATCTAGGGTCACCTTAGTCCTCCACCTGAATATGGGGCCTCGAAGCCCGAATTTTGACTTTCGAATTTCTTTCCATTTTCTTCGCATTATAAGCAAATTCAATGAACTTACAATTAAAGGCAAAGTGATATAGAAGCTTTCTGATGCCACCCCACAAAGCACAAAATAGTATATATACAGGCTGTTTATAAAATCCCGGACCAATTTTGATGATTAATAACTCATAAAATAATGAAGATATAAACAAACTTATGGCATTTATTGATGAAATAACTTATATATTTTCCTTTTCAGGGTTGAATATCTTTACTTTTGTAAATATCGTCTGCGCGTGTGGTTAATTTCAGATAATTTCATTTTTCAGTCTAAATATCTGTACTTTTCTAAATATCGTCTGCTTATCGCATAATGTGCGCATATGGGGATCTGAAAACCCCCATGAATACCGTGAGGCACAAAGGGAGTCCCCAAAGGTTAATGTGTGGTGTGGACTAATGCATGACCGAGTCACTGGGCCTTTCTTTTTTACAGAAAAGACGGTCTCATCAGTCGTTTGCTTAGACATGTGGGAAAACTTCGTACTTCCACAACTAGAAGAGCTTCAGCAACATGTCTCTTTGCAACAAGATGGTGCACCACCTCATTGGGGTATCATCGTTCGTAGTTCTTTGAATGACCATTTTACAGGAAGATGGATTGGGCGAGGAGGTCCAATTCCTTGGCCACCCAGATCACCTGATAGAACGTCGCTGGACTTTTTCCTTTGGGGATTTGTAAAGGACAACGTTTATAGGAGGAGAGTGTCGAACATCGATGACCTAAAAGCCAGAATTACAACCGCAATAGCCTCTGTGGATGCCGACATGCTTGCCGGTACCTGGCGTGAAATTGAATATCGACTTATCCGTGCCACGAAGGGGGCACACGTGGAAGTTCATTGACAAGGGTCATGAAAGTTTTTGAGTCTATCTAACCATTTATGTTATTAATTTTAATCTATCTTTATTATTTTATGAGTTATTAAAATCAAAATTGGTTTGGGACTTTATCCCAGATCCTGTATCCTGTAATTTAATCAGGAATATAAAAGCAATAAAAGAATCATATTCCCACTTGGCAAAAGGCAAAAATCTGTAGAATTTAATCAACAAATTTAGCGGTTTCAAAGAAATGTGTTGCCACTGACCGAATTAAAATATTTTTATTTTCCATGTGACTGTATATTGTCGTTCAGCAATGCGTAAGGTAATATTTAACATTTCGTTCAAATTTATTCTGTGATTCATTAATAAACTAATCGATTTAAAGGCAATAAATGTGGATTTATTTCAACTGTTATTAATTACTACCTAGTCTCGTGAAATTAAATTAGCTGGACTCATTAAAATTATTTTTTACTAGAGAAAGTACCCGATGACAGTTACGTTAGATTGAGAGTAATGTATCTAATAATAGAGAGAATGATACTGCTGTAATTCTTCTCTAATAATGATGTAAAAAATTACGATTTATAGTCGTACATTTTTCAATCTGATGCGATATGGAACCCACATAAAAGCTTTCGATAGAAAAATAAGCTAATTCTCTCTCATTATATTAAAACAATGGCACGCCGTTTTTAACAATTTTCGTCTTTCTAATCAAATGATCGTAAAAGGTCAAGTTACATCCAATATTTCCCCTGTATTCCATTTTAGTCGATTAAATGTGGCAAAAAATTGATCATAATTGATCAAAAATCAATAACGCGAACAAACGAAAAACATAAATAGGCATTCTTTTTTATATATATAGATTTTGTAAAACTTATAAATTTTTGATTAACAAACTCTACGATTTGAAAGCGAGCAGCAGCAACACTTTTCGAAATAAAGCATTTTTATCTCCAACGCGCTAGACTGTTGCCACTCGGAAAAATGAGTGCTAAAATCAGTGTTTTCAGAGTTTTTAATTAATATCTCGGCTGATTAAAGTCGTACAAAGATGGGAATAGTCGAAATGGCTTCTCACGAATTTTTGGAATCGGGAATAATGTATTTAATGTTTGGAAATGATATTTTTATTTCACTGTAAAACTTACGAATTGTTTATTAACAAACTCTCTCGAAATAAAGCAGATTTTTATCTCCAGCGTGAGAGACTGTTGCCACTCGGAAAAATGAGGGCGAAAATTAGCATTTTCAGAGTTTTTAATTAATATCTCTGATTTTTTTTTTTAAACAAGTGGGCGTCGACCTTTTCCAGGACCCAGAAAAGAATTGTGGAAAGTTTGGTGACAATAGCTACAGTAATGACTGAGTTAATCGCGAACAAACACACAGACATTCTTCTTTATACGAGTATATATAGATAATACCTATTTTAGTGTAAGCTACAGATATCAAAAAAGTATCCACCTATTATACTGCTGAAATTCAAATAGGTTACGATAAAAATTTAGCTTGAATAATGAGGCCTGTTCAAATGTTAGAACACAAAGCTAAAGTGCGATAATGTCAGCAACAGTTGTGTAATTAGCATAGAAACTAGCACAGGTGGTATTACAAGCATTAACAGTGTAAAACCGCGAATCAAATTCAAATCAAAATCCACAAAGATGCTGTTAGCCATAGCGTTGTCAAACGACTTTGGGCTTTTTTCCAAATAAAATTCTTCATATGCCCCTGGCAGTAGCCAAGATGCACATCGCAGACAAGACAACAGTAAAAGAAGGACGACTGCTTCCAAAAATATTTCCAGACGTTCTTTTCCATTCTTTATTTAGTCTGAAGAAAGTTTCTTTTCCTTTTATTTATTTGTTTACTTTTTGTTATGTATATATATATATATATATACAAAACCAAAAAAAAAAAAAAAAAATTGAAAAAAAAAAAAAAAAAAAAAAAAGGAATACCTTGCGGTTCTGAAGATGCAATAAAAGCAGCTGGTGAAAAAAAAATCAGGTGGGCTCGAGTATTATCAGCATTTTTCCTTATCAGGAGATGCCTATGCGCACAGGCATTCTGAAGCAAGACGGACGGACTGACGGACACATCCATTTTGGGAATGGGCTTTTTGGGAAGTCTGAGCACGTCCCTCGGGTGGGGGATAGGAGGGCGAAGAGGCAGGGGTGATGCGCGCTTTCAATCAAAGCTGAGTTTTCTCGAGGAATTTCCTTCTTGTTCTTCTTCTTCCACGCGCGGAATCGATTTGGAGACGTGGGGCTATATCGATTAATCGAGGAATAATTCTTCCGGAACCCGCTGCAAAGTTGTCCCTCAGGCAACGAAGAACTTAATTTACATACGTAGAGCTATACTAGTTTGTTTGCAAATAACAGAAAACGAAAAAACATAAACAGAACGGAAAATATTCTCGTAATAAATACACATATAAAAATTGAGCATTCTTTTCATAATAAAATTTTGTAATTGCCAATAAAAATGCTTCTTTGTTGTCTCGAACTTTTGGATGAAGAGAAGCATAAAAGAACCAACTGCACTAAATGGATTACTTAAATCTATACTAATTACAAAATAACTCTGAAACTAAATTAAAATCTCAAATCGAAAATAAATTAAACTCTCAAACAAAGCTAAGCTCATTATGGTTGCTTACTTTAGAAGAACGTCTTCGTTCATGACTTTTACAGATATTTTCGGAAGACTTTTTAATGCCATTCATATTTGCTGGAAGTTTTTCGCCTAGTAGGGCCAATCAACGTAATCATGTTTGCGCAAATGTGTTCGTCACTCACTTGTTTTTACTCTGAGAATAAAAAATGGTAAAGTTTTTATGTAAACAGATATACCACACTGCAATTCTTAACTACAACTACGTGTTTTAGATTGATTCCATTACCTCCATATTCTGCAAGGAAAAAGTGTTAGAAAAATACATTCTTCTTCTTCATTGGCTCGACAGCCCAGGGTGGGCTTGACCATCTCCAGAAGTCTTCTCCAGGCATCTCGCTTTTGGCAACTGTTTTCCAGTCTTTGACCTTTTAGAGTGCTTACACCACTTTCAACATAAACGATCCATCTAACCCGGAGGTTTAACCCGAGGCTTGGTTCCCATGGGTTTTCCCAGAAAAATACATTCTTTTTCTTCTTCTTTACTGGCTCGACAGCCCAAGGTTGGCTTGGCCATCTCCAGAAGTCTTCCCCAGGCACTTCGCTTTTGGCAACTGTTTCCAGTCTTTGACCTTTAGAATGTTTAGACCACTTTCAACATAATCGATCCATCTAACCGGAGGTTTACCCCGAGGTTTGGTTCCCATGGGCTTTGCCAGAAAGTTTTTTTTTTTTTTACAACACCGATCTTCGTGCATTCTGGCGAGATGATCAGCCCATTTAAGTCTCTGTAGTTTGAAAGAATTTTACAAAAGGTTGCGTATAGATCTTGTACCGTGCTAAGTTAGATCTTTTTCTCCACGATGCATTCACAAGGACACCACCAAGTATGAGACGCAGGATCCTTTTCTCAAAAATCCCCAAAGCTTTTTCATCACGTAAAGTCAGCTCTCAAGCTTCCGATGCACAAGTCAGGACAGATCTTATAAGACTCCTATGAAGAAGTAATTTAGTTCTTAACTTGAGAAAGCTGGCTTGGAGCATGAAAATATCTATTTGCAGCAGAGATTCTTTTAAATATTTCAGAATTCATCTCATTTTTATAATTCATCTCTGCTCCGAGGTAAGTGAAACTGTAGACTTCTACAAATCTATAGCTACTCATTTCTAAATGACTAAGTGGTAAATCATATTTTAAACAAGGCATATATTTAGTTTTATTTTCTTTAACAGATAGGTTAAATCTTTTTGCACTTTTTTCTAATGCCTTCAGTGCTTGTTAAGAGTAAGAACAGTACGGGCAACAACACAAATATCATATACATAACTCAGTAACTGAATAGTCTTATTAAAAATATTCCCTATAGCATTGATTCTAAAATCTCTAATAACTTTTTTGAGTGAAATATTAAACAAAATACATGCAAAGTATTCCCCTGTCTCATTCCATTCTTGACCTCAAGTTGTGAAAAAATCCATTTTTGAGTAAAATATGTACTGAGGACGTTCATAAAAGTCCGCACGAAATGTTGTATTTTCATCGCAAACACACGTGTGTACAAAATGTCTAGACGCTGGTGCAAGATCAGTTTTCAGATTTGACCCAAACAAACATAGAATTTAAATAAAACCGCGTAATAATGAAAACTCTTTTGAATGACTATTCCGCAATGCTCTCAAGTCAGCACACTGGGTCATCATTTTATATGCCGCAAATCTGAAATTTAAAAATCATTAATAAAAAAAGATTTCACAGTTTCCTATTTTTGTATAAAATATTCAGGGATCATTGTTTTCATCGTAAACTACATTTTCAAATCTAAATGAAATTACGAAAAAAAAAAAAAGATTTAAGAAAAGCTGGAGTAGCTTATTAGCCCAAATGAGTCTTAGCCCAGGAGGGCTATTAGTCTAGAAACGCATTTTGCGTCGAATCATTATAAACAGCTTATCACTCTTCAAATTGTTGCCACCAAATATTATCGCCCTGTACTGTATTTAAAGAACCTAAATGATGAAGAACATACATGAATATATGTATGTTTCTCGCATTGTTAAAAAACAGCGGCACGTAGAGTCAACAAATTTTGAATAACATAGTCCTCCACCCGAACATGGGCACCTGGAAGCCAGAATTTGGAATTTATTTTATTATCTATTTCATACTTTGCAAAGCTTTAACAAATTTTTTTGATTAAAAAACTAACAATTTCAAAGCGAGCCATGGCAACACTGTGGGGAATAAAACATTTTCATCTCCAGCGCGCGAGATTGTGTATCCGAAATTCTAAAGATACACTCTCTTTAAATTATTTTGTGATACTGATGTTGATTTGAATTTTATCGTTTAAGTGAGAAGAACATGGTGTTTAATAAATAATGGTAACACGCAAAAAGTTAAAAAAACACTCCTTTGGGCGTGATATAAAATCTGAAAGTTTTTTTTTTTTTTTTTTTAAAAATACTATTTCAGGCGGCTAAACGCGTAACCGGCTAGTATTTCAAAGAAATGAATATTAGTATACGGAAAAGACGACGAATGTAATTAATTATTAATGAGCTTCTCCTTATCTTTTCACATCAAATGATAAGCTTTTCACATCTAATGAGCTGTGTAACATTTCATTCAAGAATATTTTATTAAAAATAAAGAAATTTAACTGACCTTGATCTCAGTTACTTATTTATGCTCTATCATCGCGTTCTACTTCATCACATAAAAAATTTTGTAACATGCATGTACACTGCGTAAATATTTAATATGCTGCATTGAATTTCATGCAAACAGAAGAATATCTAAATTGAAAATTTACGTTCTTTAAACGTATCAAAATTCCTAAGACTATCAGTGTTCTAAAAAGAATGTAGCATTAGTCGTGATTTTGTTTACAGGTCACATTTACTGGTGCGTAACAATAAATCTTAATCAAACCTTATTTTAACATACATTTTAGAGCTCAGACTTAAGTGAACATTAAGGCAAAAATATTCATAAATTCAGAAGCAGCGCGTGTCACATATATTATGTCACACGGCTGTTACTTAAAAAATTACGTGACACAATGTTTGAGCTATGTGACACTCTACATTTTAAAATTTAATTTTTGTAGTTAGAAGTCGTGAAAAGTCTAAATGCAATTGCAGTTTTTATGTTTCAAAAACTTGAAAGCTATATTTTTCTTCGATTATTTTTTTTCATCACAATAGAACGTACGATGACAGCCGTTGCGAAAATATCTTTACCTTGATTTCACTGATATTATACTGATCAGAATCAAATCATTCCCACGCATGTTGTTCCCATGGTGTTTTTTTTTCGGCATATGATCCAAACGCTCGACAAAAGGGAACTTTATATCGATATTTACTTATATAAAAAATAACCATCATCAAAATCGTTCGTATTTTGATAATTCCCACAAAGAAAAAAAAAAAAAAAAAAAAAAAAATCT
>KK121200.1:369804-423637 GCA_000611955.2 Stegodyphus mimosarum
AAATGGATTATATTATTTCCCAATTTTCAAATTTAAAACCTATTTAAATATTACTATTTTAACAATTGCTACGAAATTCAACGTGACTTTCAAAGTTGAATAAAAAATATACATTATTATTACAATGCCTTTCCGTTAAGAAAATAATCTAATATTTATAATAAAAATTTTTTAAAAAGTATTCCTGAAGAGCTTTTCTTTCAATGTATGTTTCAATGTTTCTTCGACTTTTACCTGTTTGTTATAATACTCCAATGAGAAATTTCCTGTCTGCATAATCGGCCGCTATTAAAAATTTCTGCTACAGTTTTCAAGCATATTAAGTACCATTTAAGTATTATTCCTTTGATAAAATGTCATTTTGAAGTTCAAAATGTCTATTGATTAGTTGTTCTATTTCCTTTGCCACTATTATATTACCTTACATCAAAGATCTCAAACTGGCGGCTTGCGGGCCGCATGTGGTTCCAGAAACAATTTTATAGGTGCGATAACATTTCTTGGAAATTCGTTAGCATTATTATGACAAAAATTTCAAGAATTTAAGATTCTACTGGATTAGAGTCCAATTTTATATTATGTTCATTACCAAAAGCGAACGTGGACTAATTCTCCGGAAAGTCTAGAAATGGAGCTAACTAATTTACACAGTGATATAAATTTTAGTCAAAGACTTGAAGTTACAAATTTCATTAACTTTTATGAGTACTAGTCAAAAATTAAATATTCTCAGTTACGAATTTTTTATCTCACTTGTGTGACAGCAACATCAGAACAAGCCCACGAAATTCATCGTGGCAAGGAGAGCAAAATTATGTCTGTCGTTGGCAAGAGCATCTTACAGGTGACAGCATGACTTCACTCAGCCCCCCCAATTTTGATGGACAGCAGCCCGGGGAGGACGGGTCCGAATGTCTCCCCCGTTTCCCTATCAGCAACCTCTCGACAGGACTTTCGGCTCGCCGCATGTTTAGATTACCCCCATGTCGCACAAACATTATACATTTACAAGCATCCATGCCTTCTCCGGAATTCGAAACCAGGCCCTTCGGTACGGAAGTCAGCGTCGTTAACCACTATCCCGGTTGGGCGGCAAGTTACAAATTGTTGCCAACAGAAATGTCTTGCAGATACCAACTTAAGATTTCAAGCAGGAAATAAGTAAAAATTTGAATTTTTTCTTTGCGTTACATGATAACAACATAGTAAAAAAATTAGTGAACAAATTTTGCTTTATTAAGGGGGGGAAAAGAAAAGAAGGAAAGAAAAGAAAAAAATATTCCTTCCCCCCGGCCTGCCAGCTATTTTCACATCCTGCGTTTCGCCCGCGTGCGATTTAAGACCACTACCTTCCATTAAGCTACCACGGCATTTATCACTCCGGCTATGTGATAAGTTTTGCCATTCTAAAAAGCATATACTTCATTTATCACCTAAATGCTCTGGCATACTGTCGGCTTTCACTGCACTGATTACTTGCAGTGATTTTCTTCGTGAGTAACATGAATATTTTCTACTTCTCGTCGAGTAATCTTCCAAGAAAGCATATTTCTTTAGGCAGACAGTTCTACTAAGCTTTGGCAGTATTAAATATTCTAACACACTCTTTAAAATTGGCAAGAAACAGAAAAATGACACTAATCTGACTTAAATGCTATGGACATTAGAACTGAATACTAAGCTACGGATGGTAATTTGGAAGATTTCCCGTGGCGCCGCTGGTGGTAGGTCAATTTTGTCACCTGATATTGATGGTATAAAAACAGTTGAAACACTAATCTTAACTGCGAAACTCATGCAACAAAAGACAATAAATTCATAGGAAGAAAACGATTTAATGAAGCCCCCTAAAAAATCTAAACTAATGGTCATTCCCTGTATTAAACTAATTTTTTTAACCCTGCCCTCCTTAGCTCGACCGAAATTCATATTTGCTCGGCCTGATTCTTTACTGCATAGCTTAAAAACGGGGAATTCTTATGTTCCGCAATCCAGACGATTTCTTAACGTTGCCGGCACTTTTATGTAAGTCAGCAACTATTTACTTAGACAAAGTTCATACAGACGTCCTGTCACGCTGATGACTATTGCATTTTTCATGGCATAAAATGTCCTTAATAAGAATGCCAACACCTTTATGTTAGTCCGGGATTCTTTGCTGTAAAAAAAAATCACGTGGATGTCCCAGCACCTTGATGAAGATTGAATTCTCCACTTCCTTACCTGACCGCTACGAGAATGCTGTCACTCCTGTTACCAAATGAAAAATGTGCCGGTACATTTATGCAAATTGGCTGCGCCGGTCACACTAGCCCCACCTGCACCGTGTTTACTTATTTTTTGACTTTTGTATTATTCTTTCAAAAATAACCAGAAAATACAGTTTTAACCATTAAAACCAAAATTCATCAATTCAGATTTGTTTCAGTTTGCAAAATCAAAAGAATATGAATTGGTTAAACGAACAATAGACAGTTTTTAAGAGCCTATTTTGCAAAAACGCCCTGTTGGCGTTTTTGCAAAATATTCCCCCGTCCAGACAATACTGACAGGGGAGAAACAGCAGCAAAATAACAGTTATTGTTTCCTTAAAACCACAACCGCAGGATTAACATAACAACATATTAGGCTACAAATAAAGCCATTAATATACCATTAGCTGTTATCGTTGTATACAGAAAACTCTTTGTTCAATTGGTTGCTTTCGACTGAGTGTTTCTTTCAGAGGCAGAAGTCGTGCATTTCGAGAAATAGATGTATGTGTTCCTGCGCAGGGTGGAGAAAGTTTTGGTTACTTTCTCTCTGTAATAAGTAGATGCAACAGGAAAAGGCTACAGAAATACAAAAAAAACTTATTTTTTTGTAAAACACACACTACTTTTCAAGGTAGATCTTGCGTGGGGGAGGGGAGGAAGAAAGCTCCTGAGAGGAAGAAAAACGAATGAAAAAAAAAATCTCTCTTAAAAATGGTTGAAAACATTGTTTACCGAATGAAAGGAGATAAAAAGAGGTTTATCAGAAGGTTTTCTTAAAGTAAATAAAAAATGGACTCGTTGGGGGTAGAGTTTTAAAAAGATGAAACAATTTTAAGTACAGCATTTTAAATATTCTTCTGTATACAGATATTTCTAACGGTGCGAAAACGATGGCGATTCACTTTCTCAGAGGATTTTCTCTCTGCACGAAAAATTTATTAATAAAATTCCATCAAATGCGTCGCATTAATGGCCGATAATACTCACGTATTGATTTTTATTGTATTAAGAAAACATCCGATGACAAAATATCATTAAATCTGTAACAATATCTCAGCAGGTATTTACAGTGCGCGAGCGTTTGCGCTTGTTTGCTTGTGTCTGCATGTACATGAAATTATAAATATTTCAAAATGCCATCTTTATTTTCCAGTACAGATATATCAGTAAAGCATTTAATAACAATATGTGACAAAGCGATAAAATAGATGAAAATTTGAAGAAACAGTAAGTGGTAAACCTCATTAAAATTTTAAACATAAAAATTTGCATGTTTCTACGTGCAGTCGAAGGAATCGGGAAGGCATCCCTCGCCTTTGTGATCTTACCACAGCTCTACCACATGTTCTTTACCACAATCAGATTCTTAGTCCTAGTGTCATTTCGACAAACAATAATAAATCTTCCCTGTAAAAATGCATGTTGTAAGAAAGAAAAAAACAGTTTGTGATTTTCCTCGTGATTTCTGTAGCCTACGAATGTAGCCGTGAACATGACTCAAGTTCCCTCAGAAAGTTTCTCCTAAATGAATGTCTTCCCTAGTGCCACACAGCTCTCATGTTCTTTGCCATATTCATGTAATTTATTTAACCTGCTTTGGAATTCCTACATCTAGGTTACACATATTCTTGGGATTACCAGTCACTGAGTGGCAAAAACGCTAAGCACTGGTCGGATTTAAATTCCGCCAAACAGGCCAGCTACATGAGGAATGTTCATGGTTTTTCCCATGTACAGCGCGAATACGAGTCAGCTTCCCTTAAAAAGTCATCCACAGAGGCATCCCTCCACTTAGATAAGTAGTCCTACTGTGACTTTCTATAGTCCAAATAATCCATTTCAATCTACACATATTCTTGAAGTGAAAGAGCTATGTTCATGGGATTTATTTAAAACGACGAAGTTTCTTTATTTCTCAACAGAAAGAAGAAAAGATTATCTTTTAATCATTGCTGGTTCTAAAGAATTTTGGAATGAATATCACAAGGTAGGATTTCGCCACTCATGTGTATCAACATCATCATTCGTAAATGATAATGAAATTATTAATGCAAAAGTGATGCACATCAGAAAGACTAATTATGAGCTTCCATGCCTTAAATACAAACCAGCGTTTATGTTATGTATGCAAAAAGGCCTATGAAAACTGAAAGTCCTCCGCAATAGTATTCCTCTCAAGGTAAATATACAAATGGTCCAGCGCTTAAGATCACTAAAAACAAATTTTTCGCATCAGGCTACATTCACCAGGACTGAAAATGGTGGCTGTAACAGAACGTTTGACATATTCTTCATGTGAAACAAGGCCACAAATCAGTTAAATTAGTTCTGTTTCTGGGATTCCTCTTTCCGTGTTTTTCAAAATTTTTCCCGTTTCCGCGAAATCGGAGAACACAGGCCCCCTCTTACAGCTCCACAGGAGATTCATTAAGAAAAGCTGGGCAGTTTCTTTGTGAATAAATTAGTCTTCGTCAGACTTCTCTCGAAATCTTTAGTTTCATTCTATTTGTAATTCTGTCGCAATATTAGCTGTTATTTTCCCGTCTTACGTTAATCAATAGGGATGTTTTAGACATTATTGAAACTGAAAGGAAAAAAACCTTTAGTCCTTCATAAAGGTTATCAATATCGAATTCAGAATAAAAATAAGGAAAATGTAGTTTATTGGATTTGCGTAAATGAAAGAATTAAAAGCTACAAAGGCGCAATTAAGACCAAAGAAGAAGTCGTTTTAGTAGAAAGAACGTCGTTTTAGAACGAATATTTATTCTGAAAGTTGTTATTATAACTCACTTTTATGCAGAATTTCGGAAGAATTCGGCATATTATTTTTTCTTTAGGAAACGATCTCCTAGTTCATTGTCAAAATCATCGCAGAGTTTGAACAATTCTCTCTCCCGTTTTAAATACAGTATTAACTTCATTTATGCAAAGATCTGAGATCCTAAATATTTTTCAATTATTTCTTTTAAAATTTATTTTTATAAATATAAAAATTTTTTTGCTTTCCTACATTTCGGGTAAGGCCAAGGCCTAGTCGCCCCCCTCCCACTATGTAACCCCTTTGAGAAGGGGGGTAATGAAGACTGATGATTTCGCGGAAACAGGAACGATTTTGGCAACCGCGCAAACAGGAAGACACCAACCAGTTTCAATTAGAAAGTCTTTCACGAACTCATCCCTCCAAAAGCAGACACCCCTTGAGTGCTTTGTCATAATGAATAACGCCAATCCCCCTTCCAAGAAAATGGTTCTTTTGGGTTTAGGGCATAATTAATTTAATTAAATATGATTAAATCTAGCTTCATAGGATAATCTAAAGTTCTGAATTTAGGAACGAAGAACTCTGACTGAAATATGTATTATGCTGCGAATGTAAGATTCTTTCTCTGCCGCCTATAAAGGGTCATCTGAAAGCAATGCCACCTGGAAAGGACGGCCATGCAGAAAGTATTGAAAGATATGTCAGAGTTAATTACAGTAAAACATCAGATCACAAACACCTCACGAGCAATTCGGCTTATGTATAAATTACCTGAATTTTTTTTATTCAGGTAATTTATACGCCTCGGATGGCGAATGTCATCTCGAGTTAGGAAGACTCAAGTGGGCAACATATGATTTTCAAAGGCGCTTGGACGTAACCTAGGCAACATAATTAACATTCAGGCCCTTCATGAAACATCGTTAAATATTTTCCATTGTTTAACAAACAGCGAAACGTTGGCCTGGAGGAAAGTTTGGCCAGACCGGATTGCAAGCAAAGACTTTAAGCACTTTGACACTTAAGGCTTTCTGTTATCTATGACACTATATCTCTAGGCAAAACCATGGGTTAGGAAATTAACATGGAAGACGTGAAGAAGTTACTAAAGGACCATAAAAAGGACCATTTTTTTTCAACTAGAAAGAACTGCAACAACTTCAGAAGTAGCAACAGAACGCGAGTGTCGAAGAAATATCTTCAGAAGCAGAGGAAGAAAGAAAAAGGATTTTATTTCTTTAATTCACGAAAGTTGTGCAAAATGGTAAGATGCAAAGTTTTCACGTAACGATATCATCCTGATAAAGCAGAAGCAAGCTACAGCACAAGCATTTGCAATGATAACTTTAGCCATGTCTTACTTTAGAAACATGTTACAACGTAGGCAACGACAGATTATTTTGCCATATTGAGCAGATTTTGAATGAAAGCGAGACACTGTGAGTCTCAAGCAAAGTGGCGCGTAGAGACAAAGAAAAGGTAAAAGAAGATGCCTCCTAAAGATAGTTACTTGATGTTCTTTTTTTTGGGGGGGATGGGGGAAGAAATTCCTCATTTAAACAATAACATCTTTCTTACCAATGTATATTTATGCCGTGTTCTCTGTACATTCTGTTTTGTACAGGTACAATAAAATAAAATTAAGTTTTCGTCTATTTTATCTGTCTAATAATATCGTTTTTTTATATTTAATAATTCTCATCAATTCTGGGCTATGAACCTGCGCATAAAGTGCTGTTGTAAAGTTTAAATACGCAACCAACAGAGGCCCTAAAATGAATTACTCCATTTTCTACCAAGTCCTATCGGAAAAATTACTTTTGTTTATGAACAATTCGATTAACGAATAGTCTTTAGGAACGAATTAAATTCTTAACGTAAGATTTTACTATATTATTTAGCCTTTAATTTTTTTCTTTTACAAAAATCCTCAGTTTATTCCATCTCGAAATAAGGAATCTGCGTTCTGTATTCTAAAATATATTAAACAGAACCAAGCTCATGCTTGTGAAGCTTTGGATACGACAACATTTTCTTTTCACCTTATAAAACGTCTTAAAAGTGCATGATTATTTATATTCTAAACAACACAACAGAGGAGAAGCTAAACTATTTAAGGAAAGCATAAATTTTGGGAAAATTAACATACAGTTTAGTAATCATTAAGTTTGTTTTTCGATATTCGGAGAATCTTAAGTTTGATGTTTCTGTTCACTGGGAACATCGCCAATATTGCAGTTTTAGGCTATTCCCTGTGCCTTATTTTTAATCAGTATTCGAATAATTTTTCCATTCACTACACATATCTCTGCATAATCGATTTCTGCTACTTTTACCCCAAATCTCAAAAACTGATCTTACAACCAGTTGGGAATTAGGAGATTCGTAGTAATACATGACATACATCATAGTAAAGTTCGATGACATAAACAATAACCATCATTCATTCCATTACCCGATTGAATAAAAAAAAAGTAGAATTTTCTTAAAGGATTGCGCCACAGACTACAGAATTCCTACCACGATGAAATTATTAGAATTGCGCCGTGTTTTACGACGCACGTCTGGTGTATCCATCTCAATATGACATCGCGCATTCAATTCCAGGTGGCGTCTCGGACAACAGCTACGAATATATAACTCGGTCGTAGACCTGTATTCCAAGCTGTGGAATCCTTAATACGCGGAAGCCATTGCACACATAACTTCTAAACACAGCTGTGTGGAATCAACGTTATGATTGCCAATTCCCGAGCTAAACAGAACACTTTAAGAATGTCCCATTTTTTTTTATTTGTACACTGAAGTTAAAAAAGTAAAAATTCAGAAGAATAGACAAAAATACGTGTTTTCCAAACGCAAACGGAATATTTCAGGAACTACTGAAATAAGTCTTTGTAATGTTTTAGCAGATGTTTGTAATCATTTAAGATTTTAGTATGTTTGTGCCATTCGCTGCTGTCCATGTTCGAACAGTTTAAAAGCAAACATTTTGTCACATTTTTTTTCCTGCTGTATTTCTATGCGTTTCGCAACTAAGAGGCAATAAAAATAATGTAGGTGAGAAAATTCGCTTTGGAATACCTCCGCAACTTTCGCATGAAAGAATTTTTGATTTTGAGGTAATGAAAAGATATTGATTTCTTTACTAATTTTTGCTTCTATTCTACTGAGATAAAATAAGAAGTCACAGTCTATTTTACAGGACCTTTCCAAATACAGGATAATAAAATTCTGTGCTTTATTTCAAGAAGATTCATATAACTAGATGGGCATATCTAAAATCAATACCAAAGAAGGAAATTAAGCCTGAAGACACCTTGTTGAGTCATTAGGTTTTTTTGGGGGGGAGGGAAATCAGGAGACGTGGAAAATGTGCAACACTCTTGCCGGGACTCGAACGCTGGACCTCTCGAATACGCGCCGAGTATGTTTCCAATTACACAATAAAGGCATGCATAAAGAGGGAAGAAAATACCTTATAATCTTTTTTGAATGCACTGAACATAAGTAACTCTCACGAATATGTTTTATAGAAGATTACAGAGCACTATATAAATTCCTATATAATTTTTTACGTAATCTACTATGGAAATACTCTTTTGTAAAATTTTATAGAAATCTCATAAAGCTTTTACAGAAAAGAATTCTAAAGAAATTTTACTTTGAAAAACCATATAAAACGTTTATAAAGCCTTCTCAGAATAGAGTTGTATAGAGATTTGCCAAGTTTCGAAATAGGATCGCCGAAAAAATCGCGCACAAACATCGTGAACGAAAACGTCGCTAGGCGGAGAAAACAACGCAAGGCGAAAAAGCAGTCGCATAAAACGTGAAAGAAAAGAAAGGAGAAGAGAAAAAAAAAATCACAATTCTAAAACATCGTCGTATAAAACACTATCGTCGAAAATAAAGCTACTCAAAACTATCCTCGGAAGAAAAACCGTGGTAAAAAATAAAGCACCTAAAGATCATCACATGACGATAACACCGCAGATATGTGTTTTTCAGGCTCTTAAAATTGTAAATGTATATTCGCATAATAATTTGTGAAAGAATAAGAAATACTTTTACGACCATATTTCATATTTCTGAACTAATTAATAATTTTTTGTTAAAAAAGCAAGAAGGAAATTTAAGCATTCAAAACTGAAAATAAGTTCTAAATAAATGCTACGTATAACTTTTAATAAAATTTTAGACTTATGTAATTAACTATTAAAGGTCATTATTAAATTAATCTCTTTTTATGTCCTCAGAAACCCTAGTCGTCTTAGGAAAATAGTCAGTCACCAAGAGGATTCATAGTAATTATATATTATTTCTAAAAAAATATGCGTTTGAGTTTTCTTGGTATAATTAGCCCAAAGGAGCGTTAGCTCAGAAGGGCTGTTAATTTCGTTTTAGCGTTTTGCGTTGGTTCACTATAAATGACGTTTTCCTTTTCAAATTGTTGCCACCAAATATTAGAGCCTTGCATTAAAGAAATTAAATAATGAAGAATCTGCATGAATGTATGAGCGTTCCTCGTTCTGCGAAAACACAACGGTAACTAAAGACATCAAATTTTCAGTAACGTAGTTTTCCACTCGAAAATGGGCATCTAGAAGCCCAAATTTGGAATTTGTTTTATTATCTATTCCGTATTTTGTAAAACTTAAGCGTATTTTTTATCAACGATTTCAAAGCGAGAAATGGCAACACTGAAAGAAAAAAAAAATTTTTTTTATATCTCCAGCGCGGGAGACTGTGTATGGGAAATTCTAAAGATATATCATATGTCTTTTAAAATTATTTTGTGATATTAGTCTTAAATTCAATTTCATGTTTTAAATGCGAAGAACATGATATTTAATAAATAAAGGTAATACACAAAACGTTAAAAAAACGCCCCTTTGGGACTAGCTCTGTTGGCTTTTATTTATTTATTTTAAATTTGAGTCAATGAAAGTTAGAAAAACGAACCAATTTTCTTTAATATTCCCCGGCTGAAATGGGAGCCACCTGCCAAGCGATAAAGTCGCTGAACAGTAGCGGTGGTTCGACCCAAAGAATGAGCTGTGCAAAAGACTTTTGGTGTTTCCCTAATGTAAAAAAACGTGCCCACGAGCCAGGACCTGAGAGAGTGCTCCACAAATACATCCCTCCCCTTAGACATGTGACCTTAATGTGCTTTGTCGTACCTCAATAAATCCAAATCCCCTACTGAAATAGTAAATAGCTGCCCCCTGCATGCAAAAGACGACTGAACGCTGTACATGAAAATGCTAATGACACTTTAAGAAAACGAATAAACAGAAACAAAACAGGATTTAAATTTTACTTAAAAAATATCAGATTAACAAAGGTGAAAGAATTAATTTTAAAATCTGACAATTAATTAAACAATTTTAATATAATTTTATTACCGTAGTTACTCATCTTTCATTTTCTAATCGTTTAAGACTGCATTTTTCATGAAAAACTACCAGTACAACTTTATAAAAGACATTAATTAATTCATGACCTTATAAGATATTTCTGCCGCCTTCTCAGCATGCCTTCGGGGTGTAATGGTCAGCACACGCAGCGTGTATTCGAGAGGTCCGAGGTTCGAGTCCCGGCGAAGACATTGCTCATTTTTTATGTCTCCTGCTTCGAAATAAGCTAATGTTTCTACAGTGTCCCCGAACTAAAAAAAAGGTGGTGGATGATGAATCTCCACCACCAGGATTTGGCGACTGGGTCCCCTAATCCCCTTGACGCCCTTTAAAAGAGCTACTATTTCCCTCGCCTTCTTAGCATGCTTTCGTGGTGCAATGGTTAGCACACTCGGCGCACATTCGAGAGGTAAGAGGTACGAGTCCGGCGAGGGCATTACTCATTTTTTCATGTCTCCTGCTTCGAAATAACCTAATGTGCTTACATCCTTTAATAGTTAACAACATAAGTTTAAAATTCTATTAACTGTTATGCATACCATTTTTTTTCTACTCATTTTCAGTTTTAGAATGCTTAAATTTCCTTCTTGCTTTTTAGCAAAAAACTACTTGAGCTCTTGCTACTTTTAAAGCCTCAGAAACACATGTCTACGATATGACCATCATGCCATGATTTGTATGTAATTTTTTACCGCGATATTTTCCCTATAGTGTTTTAAAATTGCGATGTTTTTTAAGCGTTTTATTTTCGACGACGATGCTTTTTACCATGATGTTTTAGGATTGCAATGTTTTCTCTGGCTTTCTTTTCTCCCACGAAGTTTTGTTCGATATTTTCTCTTTGTGTTGTTTTCTGGGCGACGTTTCCGTTCACGATGTTTTCGCGTGTAATCTCCAAACTATAATCAAAATTTTTAGTTTCTGATGTAGTACATGGGCTAAACAAAAGCAAAAATGAACACTTTTTATTCCCAATTATTTAATGGAAATTTTTGAATGTATGTTTTTGTCTTTTTCTTGCTGCTTAACTTTTTTTTTTTTTTTAGCCTTTAGTTTTCTGCCAAAATTTTTTTTTTTTTTTAGCCTTTAGTTTTCTGCCATTCTGTGCAATTATTTATAAGATACTGCTTATATAATAAAAATTAGATTCTTTGAAAGCAAGTCTATTTAAATCACACAATTATGATCAATATTATGCTGTTCATCACAAAATATTAATCGCTGAAATTAATGGTTTTAATTATTGTATGCGCACTCCTGATAAAACATAAAATTCCTTAACTTTAATTAAACTTAGCAATGATTTAAAATTTATAAATTTTTATTTTAATATTTTTTTAGAATGAAAACAATACTGAAATTTTTATTAAAAAAAAATTACAGCAGTTTCGAAATTTTTATTGTTCATAAATAAAAGTTATCAGTTGGGTACACTACCAATTAAATTTATTTAAAAAAATGTCTGTTAGGTATATAAATTAAAATAAAAGAAATATGTTAATTATTATGAGCTACGTTTATCAGTTTTATACTACTCAGTTCCATGCTTTGCCTAATGTTATAGAGTGGTTATTTGAGAGGCCATGTGCAAGACAAACTCAAGATCCTGTGTTTCTCGCAATGGGAACACTAGTCGAGTGCCAAGGAGGATAAATATTACACAGTAGCTTAACTCAACATTACGTAACGTAGAAAAATTTTGGGAAAACCGCTAAAAACTTTTCTAACGTCAAAGCAGAAACGGAAATTACTCTCGAACGGCGTAAACTTCGGAAATTTCTTCCAAACGGATCTCTGTGTAGCCAAAGTCCTGGCGTAAAACCCAACGAATCGATTCTTCGAAGAAAAGGGTAAAGGAAGGAGTGTGATAATAATAAAAATGCAGTGGGGGAGGGGGAAGAAAATTTCACCCCGTTCCATCTTGGAGGGTGCGCAGCGTGGCCGGAAAGGTCACCAGCGAGAGAAAAAGGGAACAGTTGCGCAGTGGACGAGGCGCGTAGGAGCTGGCTCTGTTTGCCAGGCCGCTCGCTCATCGTCGTAGAAAAGGATTGACAGAGAACCTACGCCGGGAGGAATCAGCTGTATGCAAATCGACGCCCCGGCATCCCCGGTCTATGCGCGGAAAGTGGCGCACGGAACAAATGTTGAACTGGCGCAAAATTCTATTTGGAAGTTTAAACAGGAGTATGTCTCGTGTTAATCAAGGCACATCTATCAGTTTGGCCTGTCTTAGACCTTCTTCCAGTTTCTGTCAGTATGTGCAAGAAAAAAGTGAGACTTAACAATATTTTACTGCAAGGAACCGAACTAAATACTTTTATTGCTTGGACGCATCTTTCAACTGCAAATTTATCAGTCTTCCAAATTTATCAGAGTTACAATACAGTAGAACTCTGTTTATCCGATTTAATACGGGAACGGTAGACACTCCAGTGAGCATTTGTACTTCGCATAACCCATACATTAAGTTAACTGAATACGACAAAGCAACCCGAGGTCTTTTTTTAAGGGGAACTAGCTTGCACTCACTTCACACACACAGAAAACTACGATAACTACCATGCAGGCAGCCTGTTCGCCGAGATTTGAACCCGTGTCAAACCACAACGCTTAGGAACCGATACTTAAAAGATTACATTTATATATATATTAGTGCTTTTAGGAATTAGTGGTATAAGCAGAGATCTTTGGTAGGGAATATAACCAGGGAAAATAAGCAAGGATCTTTGGCAAGGTTCACATTATGTTCTCTTTTAATCTTTGGCGGCAACACCGTGTCCACTTTCGCCTAATCTGCCAAATCTGAGTTATTTTCACACACACACACAAAATGGATTGGATTACTTAACTCTGGAATAACACCCTACGTTTAAGATGCACGTTAGTTACAAATATCAATGAACCTCGAAATGAAGTCCAAGCTCAAGGACTTTGCCGTCTGCAGTATCCACTAAGCACCATACAGCCCGGCACACCGGAGGCTGCGCTCAAGCCGAAGAACTAGGCTCGAACTTCAAGTACGGCAAGAATATCTACAGCTGTAGGCGGATGGCACTTAAAATCCATTCTAAGCCCAGTGCTGCCAGACTGCGATTCTTCGCAAATTTTCTACTTTTGATAAATCTGAGCTACGAAATTTATATCTATGCGATTTCGTGAATTTTTACTACCCCCTCATTTCCTTGTACTACTATAAAATTTTTTTAATCTATCGTAAAATGTGTGAAAGTTAATATAATGGATCCATTAAAATGAATTTATATACAGGTAACTGTCAAATTTCCTGCGATCGTCGGCAATGAACGCATGTGCACTCAGTTTTCAGAAATAGTCGCTGTTCTCCCGTGTTTAATTAATTTCTTTGTTGAATATTTGGTGATGTGTTAGTATAATTTCAAAATTAGATTTTAGCTGCGTTAACTACAGTGTGAATTATGAGTAGCGTGCGAAAAATCCAGAACCGCTTGGCTTAAAATAACTATGTTTGAGAATAGGTTAAAAAGCGTGAAAAAGGACAAGACAAAGATTTATTGCAAGTTATGTAAATGTGAGCGGAGGTCGCATAAAACTGATTTAATGAAGCAAAATACTTCTTTAAAACATACACAAAATTTCACATTTGAAAACGGACGGATATCTTAGAGATACTCACTACGTTTATTATATAATAGATCTTATTTAAAATCTACCTGATTAATTTTAAAATAAAAAAAAATTAGATTCATCGATGTGTGTAGTCTACATTAAATGGAGTCAACATTTTAGAAGCGAAGATATAAGTATCCGTTCCTAATTAGACAGCTATCTCGTTGTAAAAATAAAATACCACTTCACAGAACAAATGTATATAAACCAACTCAAAAGAATTAGTTATCCAAACATGAGAAAGCATCTAACAAACCGGTATAAGCAAATCAACTGAAAATAGCAATCTAAAATTAATTGAGAATTAATTGAAAGAAGAAATGGGGAGTCAAACATTCTCTTAACATTATCAAATATTCGAATTACAGCCCGTAACTTACCGAACCCACGGAGACTAAATTTGTGATGACGTCCGAGGTCATGTGAGCCACGTACCTATTACATCACAAAAAAAAATTACGTGGTCTTTGACATCAAATGCCAATTTTTGTAACTTCTTTATTATACTTTTGCTACTTCTGCTCAGAATTTCTGGCAACTTTACTTGATGTGTGACAAAGGTACGAGCAAATTTCGTAATTACTAACAATGTAAATAACAGATTAGATAACTCGTTAGTTCATTTACTATGAGAAAATACTCAAGGGCTAGAAAACGCATCAACAATGTTTAATTAGGACAAAGAAAAAAACTGTAGGAAAGAGGGGGATTTCATCAAGAATAATGCCGCAAATTTATATACTCACAATAAAACTCTTTCATCTAAATCATCGCTTCAAAATCTTTTTGGGAAACAGCCTAACATAAGGCTTTAAAGATCCTGATGCCCGTCAACCAAGTTCTGAAACGCATACAGTATGTACAAAAATTCTCGATTGATTTGGTCGAAAAAGTAATTATTTCTCACTTTTGGTCTATGTATGCATAAAGAACTGACGAGAGAACATAATTTATTTTCGTTATAGCGTCTTTTTTCTGCAGGACGCAAAAGGTCGTTATAACAAGCATCAACTGTAAAAGGGAGACGCTGCGAATTGGTTACTAAAAATATTTCTGATTTTTTTAAAAAAATTTGTTTAAAGTTTATCATTTTTTTAAAATACCGAACTAATATTTACAGACAAAACTGGAAAAAAAGCATCACAAAAATTAATACTACTATAATAAATGCATCCGTATTTACAGGAAGGAAAAAAAAAACTATACGTTTTTTCCAAACCGTATAAATACCTCACATAAAACCGTAAGTTTCTATTTTGAGAAATCTTTTTCTGGAGTATCATTAGTATTGCTGGGATTCCACCGAAATATTTCTTCACATAACGGCAAAAATTCATTTTGAATGAAATGCAGAACGCTGTTAATTACCTGTGACGCTCCATTTTAGGCATTTATTCATTTTTAGAGATGAAACTAAAATGTGCATTTTAATTAACATAATCTATAACGCTTGCTTTAGATATTGCTTAATTTTTTAAGTAAATGCTTTTCTCTAACTTCTATATCTTCCATCAACCTCATTAGAATACAAATTAGATAGAATTTTAAATAATGACTGAATGTGTAATTTAGATGCTTTAGCAACGCTCCAGGAAAGCAGTTATTTCATAAGCCGCCCACCTGCATGCCGATGTATGTTTTCCTGTATTTGCTAGCGCTTGTGCTTCTGTCGCTAATGCCTGGAGTCGAGTAGTTTAGGTACTGAATCTATCTGTTGTTTTTTAATATTGATATATTCATATTCATAAAATCTCACAAATAGTATAATTAGTTTCGTTACTTTAGTCATAGCTACAAGATATTGCTTTAACAACCTTTTAGTTAAGTTTTACCTTTCGTCGCGTTTATAAAGAGCTCTAGACTTCTAGTTAAGTGCAAAGACAAGAAGACTGAAGTATACGGAGATGATTAAACAAGGAGTGGTATTAAGGCGCCATTCAGACGGTGGCATAAATGTCATAGAGGCATAGTCATAAGGCATAAAATTCGGGAGTTCCGTTCATACCTGCAAGACAGGGCCTAAGACGTAGCCAATTAGAGAGGCTAAATTTGCGCATGCGTAGATATGTCTACAGCTTTCTCGCTCTGTTTCCCCACTGAATACGTTTCGCACGCTCGTTCTGATTGGTCGACTCTTACACCAAGTTGGCATAGAGCTGAAAACGTCGAACTTTATGCCAAAACCTCTAAACCAGGTTTTATGACGTAGTAAGGTCTGGTCACCTAGCAACGAAGCTAGGCCTAAACCAGTTATGACATTTATATCACCATCCAAACGGAGTCTTAAACTGCGTTGAGACGACGGTATAAAAGGCATAAGTGTTTTAAAGCTGAGCTGCATTGCCAGGCAACCAGCTTGTGCTACGTCACAAAATCTGGTTTACGGCTCTTGGCATAAAGTTCGAAGTTTTCAAATCTATGCCAACTTGGTATAAGCGTCGACAAATCAGAGCGAACGCGCGAAATCTGAATTGGAAGACAAAGCGGGAAAGCTGTAGACACATCCAAGCATGAGCAAATTTAGCTTCTCTAAGCCTCACCTGCGGCTTAGACCTTGAGTCGCAGGTGTGAGCAGAATTCCCAGATTTTATTCCTTGTGACTATGCCTATGTGACATTTACGTCGCCGTCTGAACACAGTCTTAAAGTTTACAAATAAATGTAGATAATTAAAAGTCGTTTTCTGGGAAGAAATCTCATGCCATTAAAATATAATGAAGTCATTTCGTTCCTTTATAAAATCTGTGTTTACTTTTAAGAATAATAAGAAAAGAAAACAGTGGATTTAAAAACTTCAAATAACTGGTTTTCGAACTTACGGATATAGTGTTATTTTTTCTCAAGCCTTTCGCACTTTAATCTGGTTTCAGTTAAGTAGAATTTCACTGCAATACAACATGCGAAATAATCAGTGATAGAAATATGCAGATATAATAAACAAATAGTTTTTAATATTGGGTCATCCGAAAAGCACCGTGGTTTTTCAAATCGAAGCGCGTTTTCTTCTAATTATTTTGTTATTGCTGGTAAGGATATAAGGTATTTCTCCCACCTTCTTCGCATGCCTTCGTGGTGTAGTGGTCAGCACACTCGAAGCGTAACCGAGAGGTCCATGGTTCGATTCCCGGCGAAGACGTTGCTCGTTTTTCATGTCTCCTGATTCGAAACAACCTAATGTCTCTACACTGGGGCACGAACTAAAAAAGGTGGTAGATGATGATTCTCCACTACCAGGATTTGGCGATTGGGTCCCCTCATCTCCAGTCGCCCTTTAAAAGGGGGAGTATATAAGGTATTTCTCCCACCTTCATCGCATGCCTTCGTGGTGTAGTGGTCAGGACACTCGACGCGTAACTGAGAGGTCCGTGGTTCGATTCCCGGCGAAGGCGTTGCTCATTTTTCATCTTTCCTGCTTCGAAAAACGAGCGCTCTACAAGTTCTTAAGCTCTTAAGCACTTTCTTAGCGCTCTACAAGAAGTGACTTTGATCGAAACGCAGTTTTAAATGTGATTTTTGTACTGACGTTGAGCAATTGTAACATGTATTATGGCATAACTGTTTCAGCGTAGCGCTAAGAATGCAGAACCTCAAAATTTATTTTCGTCATATTATGGTTTTCTATTTAGAAAAGGGGGATGAATAGTGGTCAAACTGCTCATAAAATTTTTGCTGTGTATGGCCAAAGCGCTATTCTTATGATACAGATCAGAAACGGTTTCGGAACTTTAAGCACAGAAATTTCACCCTCCAATATGATGACCGTTCTGGACGACCATCCTCTGTAAATCATCTTTTTAAAAGAAGCTATCGTTAAAAATCCACGTCATAATTCAGGAACACTCAGCCTGACTAAATATTTCAAAAAATGCAATACATGATGATTCGAAGAAGAATGAGTATGTAAGCTGCTAACAAAGTATAGAAGACTCATACTTTAAAAAGTAAAATATACTTGCTCAAGTTTCGTAAGTGATTCTTTGATGAAAAGAAATAAAGAAGATCCTTTTTTGAAACGGCTCATTAGTGGAGATAAGAAGTGGATATTTACACAATAAATTTACTAGAAAAAGGTCATGGGGTACGCGAAAGGGGGCTTGCATCTCCAAAAGCGTAATCTTTCTGTAATGTGGGACTACTAAGGAATGATTTGTGGTATACACAGGGATTGTATACTATGAATTATTGCCACCACATCAAACAACTAATTCGGAAAAATATTTTTCCCAAATGACAGTTTTAAAAGCAGAAATCGAAGCAAAGCGCTAAAATCTGACCAATTTTCGAGGTGTTGTTTTCCATCATGGCAATGCTCAGCCCCAAATTTCGATGAATTTCAGACAACAAGTTATTGAATATGGCTGGGATGTTTCGTGTCACCTCCCATGTTCATCAGAATTGACTCTTTCGGATTTTCCTCCTTTTGGATCTCTTCAGAATTCTCTGAATAGCCCGCAGTTCACGTCTTCGGAGACTGCCAAACAACACGTCAAAAACTTCTTTACTAATAAACGTAATGACTTTCCTAAAAAGGAAATTTTCCAGCTACCGGAAAGAAAACAAATAGTCATAGAACAAAACGGTGCTTACGTGATTTAATGAAATTTTCTTATGTTTTCGTAGTGCTTCATTTGCATTTATCATCGAAAAAGCGCAGAACGTTCCCTTATTATGACCCTTATTAGTTAGGTACTTTCCCTTGTCTTGCGTAATATTTTATTCCTAACATTTATTTGAGCAGTTAATATAGCGTTCAATTAACAGAAGTCTCCAATGCGATAATACAATGAAATAAATCATTCTGGGAAAAGCTGTTATCCGTTAGTATTTATCAAATAAGGCTGGAATTATTAACTATAGTTTTACACGGTTGTTATAGCGTTATTAACCTATCAAGAACCCGAATGAATATGTAAACAACTTGCCTGACAGTTCAATTGGGAAACATGATGTTATTTAGAGCCGGCGAAATACTCTCGAAACTATGAGACTACGCTGTTCTGATATCAGATGACATTTGAAAGTCCTCCCCTAACGCTTTCTATTAAATTAATTTAAGTATTTTCTAATAATACGTAATAAATCGCGAAAACTCCGAATTAATGGCAAAATTTTAATCTCTTACCAATCACGGTAGACCACTTTGGGGATAAATATGATGGTTTTATTTTATTCATTAATAATTAATAATTAAATTGGAACCTAATTTTATCGTTCAATACAGTAATAGTTAGTTAACTACTTTTTTCCTCAGTGTCTGTTTTTTAAATTATAAGGCTCATTTTAATTTTTTAACCAGTTATTTTATGTTAATAGCCTTTCCTATCACATCCGTTTTATTTCCTTGCCAGAATGTAAATTTCCAGAGCACGTGACATTCAAATTAGATAGAAAGAAAGAAGTACTTAAAAGAATGGCCGCCCAGACGGTATAGTAGTTAGGGGAGCCTGCTGCGGTAGCAAAGGGGCTGGGTTCGAATCCCAAAGAAGGCCTGGATTTAAATTTGTGTCCCTTCATAGTAGGTAACGGTCACCGCCTTTTAGGCGCCTCCACAATAAAATGACCACTGCTTCCGCCCCTAGTAGCGGCGAAAGCCCACAACAGTTAGTGCCGACGGTGATCTAAATTTGAAATTGCAGCAATTTATACTTTTTTTATTTAATGGATTATAGCAAAATACGTTAGACTATATTCCTGTAGGAGAAATGCCTTCGTAAAGAACTTTCAAAGCGAAAGTGGCTGTATTTACTTAATACATGAGAAAAATCTTGGAAGCCTATGGGTAATTGATCCAAGACTCAGTGCAGGGACTCGAATAAATTCTGGATTAGAATTCTGCGGTATTGAGTTAGTCTTGCCATTAGGCTTGTTTACCCCGACTTCGATCAGAATGCAGCTTGCGCGCTAGTTATTACTTGAAACCTTTACTTAAATTAGATCCTACTGTAAAGTATACTTAAATTTCATTAATTTTAGTTCATCCATTATCTTTGATTTAAAGCCAAAAGTGTTGGCTTCTGTAAGCACGAACTGGTGCCGTCTGTTAAACTTTATTTTGGATTAATAAAAGGGTTCCTTTACACCATTTTCCTGTCTTTGTGATACTTAGAAAGTTACCATGAAAAGTAAGCACTTGTCTTTTAGAGTTCTGGTCTAATTGTAAGCTAGGGAAGAAGATTTGATCTCATAAAGTAAGAAAAGCTGGCTTAATAAAACATTGATGTTCCAAAGATTTTTTTTTTTTACAAATGTTTATTAGGACGTTAGTTCTAAAAATGAGCTGTCGTTGAAATAAAAATAGCAACATTCTTCCGATGCGAATAAAAATGTACCCTGCACACGAATAGCACAAATATTTATATCCTGAGAAGTACACAGACCACGATCGTTCAAAGAAATACAGACTAATGCCACTTTGAATAATTGAAAACTAGAAAGTAATCGATAAATAAATCCCAATACTTTCATTTCGTGACTTCCAAACAAATAAATTTCTCTTCTTTAAAAAACTGCGCTTTATTTTTTAACGTTGCATTTTGTTCGTTCGACTGAGATATGTCTAGTTACACACGATCTTTGACTTTTATCTGAAAATTTTAGTAAACGGCGGAAATCATATTTTTATTCGGTAGTTTAACGACGACATTCGTGACATTTGAATGTTACCGCTAAAATTGCTGTCATTTGCACTAACGAGCTCGCGCAGTAACTATTTCTGGATATTTGCAGTGACATAATTAAACTTCAGTCACGGTATAAGTCAATATTTACAACTAATACTCCAAATTAAACAGGCCCAAGGTGCACGCAAAAAAGAGCATACAATTAACACGGCTTTGTTAACATATGTTTTTCACATACTACACATTCTAAAACACCATTTTTTACCCATAATTACATTTTATGTTGCAAGTAAAAAGTATGTTTGAAATATAATGAAAGGTCACAACCAGGTAAAAAATCGAACAGCTCAGAGGCAGAATGTCATAATTTTACGAGAGAAAAGGTTATGGGTAACTAATGGCAAAACACTGAAGTTTATTTGTTGGTTCATACTGAAGTTACGGAGGTAGAAAATTTTATATAGCGAATCGTTCGTCACAGGAATGGACTTCAGACGCGTTTACAAGTCTTGCTCTATGTATCATTAGAGAAATACAGCAGAAATATACAAGATATAACCGCATTCGCTTTGAAATACAACATTTAAAAAATTCTAAATTATAATAGTTATCTTATGAAATTGCGTGCATATTGTTAGATACTACAGAAGTATAACGAAGTATTTTAGATGCACTTTTATAAAAAAATTTCTAAGCCCCTTTTTTACAGCCACTTTCAAATGAAAATAATAGGAATAAAGCTCTGTAGTATGCCTTTTAGGCTTATAACACAACATATATATTATTAAATAATGAAGAATCTGTATGTATGTATATAATACACGACAACACTCAACACACAAAGTTCAATCTACTTGAAATTTACATGTTCTTTGCAATAATCATTTAGTCCTCCACAAATTCTTTTATTATCGCATACTTTTGTATTTTCTTCGGAAGACATACGACACTTAATACCTATCGCTTCCATCTTAGAAACCAGTAAATAATTGGACACTGTATACTGTTTGGATGGCTACAATTTTATAGGTTAATTAAAAGCAGTGCCCCTTAAGGATACAGACATCTGTTGCGCGGGCTGCTTTTCCATGACAGGTATCCGGATATCATTAATTGTTTATCTTGATTATCTTTGGGGAACGAAAGCATACCACTGCGGTAGCAGATCATGAATTTAAAAAATGATAAGGCAATCTGGCTCATCACAAAATAATTCAAAATCTACAGCCGTGTCACGTGCCTCTTTGCTGTTGGATCTTCAACTAATATAAATGGGTTAAAGAATTACAGTCGAGTTTCGCTATAACGAACTTCAAGGGATCAAAAATTTGGTTTGTTATATCTCTTCTGATAAGAACAAAATAACGGATCATTTCACACAATAGTGTAAAAATTTGTTGATAAGTCGCATAAAAAGAGTAATTACCATAGTCACATCTCCCAAAAGATGTTAATAAGCAATTAAAAATATCTGATGTGTACACCGCACGACTAACTTCCTTCTGACTTTAAATTATAAGCACTTTTTCCTGCCTTTCATTTAAACTTATTGGATTGAATTAAAACTACTTCATCTTTAGCCCATAAACCACAATAAAATAAATGCACGCTTTAAAATGCACTACATTTGTTTACCATAGCAACATCCTGGCGCTAGCTTCACTTAACAGCGTTACATCTCGTTCATTTTATAAATCAGAATGCACAAAAATTATGTTTATCATCTGGCGAATTACCTCATCGTTGCCACATATTCTGTTCAAATACCATAATAAATCTAAAACGACGTGTAAAAGAAATTAAACAAACAAACAAAAAAGGGGGAAAGAAAGAAAGAAACGAAAAAAGAAGAAAAGAAACAGTTTTTCACAGACGATTCAGTATTTCTCATTCAATAAATTCAGTTCTCACTTCGCGACAAGGTAAAAAATACATAAAACCTCAAAATATCTATGTTAAAATTTACGAAGTAAATCTTAAACATTTATTTCCTCGAATAAATTCCAGAATGCATTAAGCATGATTTAATTCGCAATAATGAAAGAAGGCGTTGCCTTTGTTGTTGCCAAGCTTAGTTTTTCTAGATTGGCAATAAATTCACTATTCTGCTAAGTTTCAAATGTAAACAAATATGGCCGCTACAGCCAAAATAATTTAAATTGTCGATCAGTTTGCAATTATAACATGCAAGTTAACTAAAGGCATAAAAACTTTAACCAGAAGATAAAAACAACATAATTCAATCAATTTTTAAAGCAAAAAATGTACAGTTTACAAACATATAAGAAAAAAGAAACTGAGCTCACTGAACCGAGTAACAAAGTGGATATATTGCAACCAAAATAAGAGGTACACATCTATATATTATAACAATCCTATATACAAAATTGCAACGTTCTGAGGGTACTCGTTTTTGAGTTACACAAGATACATACCTACATACGTACGTACGTACGCACAGACGCGCATAATTCTCTTCAGAATCCAATTTAAATCAGTTTTATAATTTCTTTTGGCGAAAAAGAGTCCTTTATTCTGTCCTTAAGTTCAAATATTACGCAAAAACATCGTTAAATTAATAGCGGTCAAAATGGATATTTTCGTTGAAATATGATACGCGAAATTTTTCGCAATTACAATACTTCCTTTTTACTTCGTACAATGAAGTAATAAAAATGATAAGGGAATCTGCTTTATCATAAAACAATTCAAAATCTACAGCCATACCATGTGCCTCTTTTCTGTTGGATCTTCGTCCGATATAAATGGTTTAAAGAATTACAGTCGAGTTTCGCTATAACGAAGTTCAAGGGATCGAAAATTTGGTTCGTTACATATAGATCTGTTCTGATAAGGAAAAAATAACGGATCATCTCATAAAATAGCGTAAAAATTTGTTGATAAGTCATATAAAAAGAGCAATTACCAAAGTCGCATGTCCCAAAAGATGTTAATAAGCAACTTTAATTTATATAAAAAAAAGTATTAAAAATTAATTGCAATTACTAAATTTCCTTTTCGCTGTTTTTCAGTTTTACCATACGTTAATAATCTTATACAAAAAATTACTTAGCATAAAAGTGATGTTTTAGATCGATACTGCTTGACAAAGAAATAAATTATTTATGGCAAAATACTTATTTTTATAGCTTTATTTTATAATTAAAACCTGCAGCAGCGAAAAAATCTCTATAATGAAAAAGGGGTCATGAATGAAAAATGCTTAAGAAGCGCTAATCTAGTATGCACTTACAACTATGAATAAACATCATCCTTGAACAGAGTGCGGTATGAGAGTTCAATCAAAGAACTTAATCCCCCAAACGCCGGGCACTTTTTTGTCTCTTCTTTCGATACTGGCTACTCCTAACACCTTAAGTGGTGACCATTTTATTGCGGAGGCACCTAATATGCGGCGACCGCTACCTCCTATGAAGTGACAGACAATTTACATCCATGCTTTCTCGGGGATTCGAACCCTGGCCATTCGGTATCGCAGCCAGGCTTCCCTAAGCATTATATCGTCTGGTCGACTCAAAGAACTTTAATGGAATTAAAGAACCAATGTAAGCTTTTTGTTTCAATGGATTTATGGCATTCCGGTTCAATGTGTAATACATTAGGGTGGTCTAAGCTATATTTTATTGTCTGTCCTGGTTTTCCAGAAACTGTGGGGCTGCATGTGGCTCGCATAGCCTATTATTTAAAACGCAGAAAAAGGTTGAGGTAAGGATAAAAGAACTGTAATCGAGATGTGTCATTCGCTGTTCTAAATAAAACCCTAAATAAGATAGGGTTAGTGGCTAAAAGCTACAAAAATTCCTGGAAAAGCTTCAAAAACAATAAACTTTCAGGTAGATTTTATCTTCTTAAGTTTGCAAAACAGTTGCCCAATACGTACATAATAAAAGTTCGGACAAAATTGTGTCAACAACATATTGCGGGACTAAATGCACCATGGAATATGAAGGATTAGTATTGAAGCAGTAACTTCTGAGCAGAAATGAGCCTTCTCAGATGATAATTTAGTAAGATATCACGGATTTGATCCGCCAGGCGATAAAGGACAGCCACACGCGGCATGGAAGTACTTACTTGTCAATACATTCAACAGAAGATTTTCCCTTAGACAGACATATGTAAACAACGATTCATAAACAGTATTCGATGAAGATGAAAGTTTACTTTTGGCTTTATAGTTCTGCATCTCAGTAATAAACTGAAAGAAAGCGATGATGAATATCTACACAAAAATCCTTTTTTGTTTCAATTGATACATGATACTTGACTAATAGCTCATTAATAGAGATACCAAGAGTTTGAAAGCCTTTACGATTTCATATGGATTAATTAAGAATATCCGCGTTATAACAAATATATATATATATATATTTATATATATTTGTTAAGGATGTTGGGAAAGCAAGGAAAATTTTGGGAAAGCAAGGAAACAGCTATTGTTGGAACAACTCCGTAGCAAGGACTTAGCCACCAACATACATAATATGGAAAGAACAACAGCCCGTGTTCCGCGTCTTCAGGCATTTGGTCACTGATTACCCGCAGGTGCCTATTTCAAACCTTTTACGCATTTAAAAGAATTCAGTCACGAATTCTATTACGAAACACTTAGAGAATAACAACACGAACAAAATCGGATTCTAAAAGCTATTAAAAATCTCTATTTAAAGGCAAAACATTTTCTGCCATAGAACTGCCTATTTTCCGTAAACTAACTATTCAAAAACAGAACTTTGAGGCTAATAAGGAAAGAAAACGAGATCGTAAATCGACTGTTGTTATTGAAAAGTATTCTTTTGATGAACGACTATTTCACAAAAATTCGAAGAATATAATTCAAAGATGTCTATTTGAATAAGTACTCACAAAACCGGGAATATATTCATGCGGGAGGACCTGAAAGTATTCAGCAAGCTAGATCGATAAATCAGTGCAAAGGAAGTTAGCTGCCTGCTTAATACTGAACAATAGATGAGAGATGAATTAAAAAAAATCTAAAATACAGAGTTTCTAAGAAAGGGAAGCAGGTTTTATGTGAATATAAAACTTTTCATATAAATTGTACGAATATGTGATTCAAGTTTTCACAACATCGGCACCATGCGTCACCCGGAAAATATTTGAAAAGGTGCTCCAATTCCAACCATATTCGGTTTAGAATGTCAGCAATAACTTTATAAAATGCAATTGGAATCTTCCTTTTTATGCATGCCTGCAGCTTCAGAAAGAGTACATACACTCATAAAAAAGTCAGCTGCTTAAGTTCCATGAATGTTTGCAATCTTCTTTAACATTCGAATGTGGTTTTGTAAACGTTTTAGTTAGTAGTTTGATTATGCAATAGTAACGATTATGTCACCTAACTGTTTTGTAAACCTTTTAATAACTTACGGTGGCTGACATTTGTTTTCGGACACTTGTACTTTTGCAAAGATCTTGTATAAAATAATGAAACACAAATCTTTTTTTAATACAGTATTATTTTTTCTCTATTTTAAGCCTTCCTTGTTGCAAAATAAATATCATCAAAATATTCCTTGTAATAAAGTAACTTAAGTGCTAATCACTAACTCACATAATAATTCCGACACTCGAAACTTTTGTCGAGATCTTTTGGCAGACGATGTTTCTTGTCACAATTTTTTCCTTGAAATAAAACTACATAACAAAAGTTATTGTCTGCATTTGGAAATTATTGCTTGTTTAATAAAATACATTAACAGTTCCATATCTAAAGTGAACACAGAAAGACACTACAAATTAATAAGTTATGCTAAAAATTTAATTAATTATGATTTTAAAGATGGCAAAAGTATTTGAAGTAACTAGAAAATACTTGATGTAAAGCATTCAACTATCTTTGATGTATTGAAACGATAAAAATTGCGTAGAACAGTGGAAAATGCATTGGAGTCTGAAACGCATTCCAAATTAACATCAAGGAATCGAAGATTTATCCCAAGATAAACCAAACAAGACCCAAAAAATAGTACTGTAAAACTTGAAGCAGATTTAGAAGGAAGGTTTGCAATAAAATTTAACTCTGAAACTATTAAAAGAATCATCAAGGCATATGGATACAATGTGCGATTAGCAAGAAGGAAATTCTCTGTCAAAAAGAAAAACTAGGAAAATATGTTTGACGTTCGCAAAATCTATGGTAAGTATGCATTTACTGGAATAATCTTATATTTGTAGACGAGTGAAAATTTAATAGATGTGGGTTCGATGGACGAATTAAAGTGTGGCGAAAGCCGAATGAAGAATTGAATGTGAAAAATCTATTGCCTACTGTTATGCAAAAACGTGATGATAAACGTAAATGCGAAATATTTTTTGAGTAAAATGAAAGTTCATGTAATCTTTAAAACATTTTGAAAGCTACCATTTTGAGTAATAAGTAAAGCACAGGAAGAAATCTTATGTACAATGTTTGGAGACGAGGGAAAATATCAATGAAGTGTATTTCAACAACGCTAAAATTATATACTGATAAAAATAGAAATGCAACTAATCTGGCAATAATAATTACTTTATTATTTATTCACAGTAATAAGTACAGACAACATAAAAATTTGGGTTATGCGTTAAAACTGGAAAAGTCTAAAATTACTGAACAAACAGAAGAACATTGCTTTGGATCAAGTTTTACAGTCACTTTTAACTGTGCAATTTTCCCGAAAGCACGAATTTATATTTCAGTTTAGTAAATGTGATACAGATGTATTAATTTTATACGCTTATTTATTTTTATAAATTTTTATGAGACTCAAATGAATTTTTGAATCTTTTTTACATCTCAATGGAGAATGTTGCAGTAGAATTTTATAATCTCTGTTATAAAATAATGAACAATCTCCGTATTTATGTACATAGGCACGTATGCTTGTACGCATAGTGTACGTTCTCACATCTTGAAAAAAATGAGCCACCAAATCGAATGGAAAACGGCTGTATACAAAAAATGTGTTTACGAAAGTTTTTTTTTTTTTTTTTTTTTTTTTTTTTTTTTTTTTTTTTTTTTATTTTTTTTTTTTTTTTTTTTTTGCCAGTATCGTTAGAAACACGAAATCGGAATAACTAGAATCAGGAAAGAATTCCTTCGTCATTACAAATGATTACTCATCTTATTTACATTTAGAAAATAAATGAAGAATATTTATTTATACATTTAGCTTGTTAACAGTATTTTTAAATGATTGACAGCAATTAAAACCATATCCAACACATTATATCGAGGAAAAACAAATTGTTGACACAATACTAAAGAATGACTGTACAAAATCAACAAAAACATTTTATTCAAAGTTTTGCTCTGCATTTCGTTTTTTTTTTTGGGGGGGAGGAATACATCTTCAACTTCTACTTAAGAAGAATCGTAAATAATACGCATTTCACATAATGCATTCCGATAATTTACAACGTGGAAAAATGTCTTTCATATACGCAAAAATAGATGTGGCAGAAAATTCATGGTTTCTGTGTCTGAAAGCTTTCAGATTTTATATTAAGGCCAAAGGAGCGTTTTTTTTACCGTTTTGCGTGTTACCTTTATTAAAATAGCATATTCATTAATTTCAAGCGAAAGTCAGATTCAAATTGCAACCGTGTCGTCTGTTTATTTTTAATTACTAACATGGCTGAAAATCTAGTTTCCCAAAGCTATGATGTGTTAAAAGAGATTAAAAATTTCACCGTTTTGTCAGAAATACGCTTAAATTCGTCTATTCTTTTTAACCAGAAAAACTTCACGAATCATCCTTTTTGAACCTATTCTTGAAATTTCTATCACTGCAAACATTAAAAGACTGATCTCTTTGCTAAACTGAAACATTATCTAGCATAATATTCGAAATGGCAAATAGATGTTTTAACCAATTTTCATTTCCTATATTTTCTTTAGAGTAGGACTGAAAATTGTTAACAAGTTCTATGCAATGTTTCAAGGTTGCCAAATATGGAAAAATATATTTACGTGTCTGAATTAATTAAGATTAAAACAAAATGTTAAAAGGGCCGTCATTTTACATTCATTCTGAACATTCATTTAAACCTCCTGTGTAGAAACTGAACGACTAAATGTAATGATATGCATTATAGTTTGACAAACCGCGGTCTAGAAATTACGTATCTTTTTAGGATCAGCATATGACATTCTATTTTACGCAGAAAGGGAACGGTTATCTATTTATTCTTCATATGGAACTATATTGTAAATTATGTGCTTAGATAGCTTGCTTCGAAGCCATTTTGCGTTTGTAGAACTTTTGACTGAAGCAGAAAATTTTATTTCACCAGTATAAAAGCTGTTGCCAACTAACTATTTTCATATTTTATTAATTTCGGTGCTTTCTTAAACAAAATTTTTCTATAAAATGAGCGAGAAAAATATTCCGAAGACTTAAAAAATAAATACAGTATTACGTTGAACACTAAGAAGCCATCATAAGAATATTGTTAGTCCAAAGGGCTTTGTCCCTGAAGGACTATTGTTTTCGTTTTGCGATTTTGCGTTGAATCACTATAAACGGCTGTACCACTTTTCAAATTGTTGCCACCAAAAGTTATCGCCTTGTATTATATTTAAAGAAATTAAATAATGAAGAATCTGCATAAATGTACGTATATTTCTCCAAATGTGATAAAACAACGGTACCTAGAGTCATCCCATTTTGAATAACGTACGTTTCCACCCGAATATATGCATCTGGAAGCACAAATTTGGAATTTGTTTTTTTATCTATTTCATATTTTATAAAACTTAAACGAATTTTTGATGAATAAACTCAACGATTTCAAAGCGAGAAATGGCAACACTCTACAGGAAAAGAGGAAAAAAAACCTTTTTATTGTCCAGCGCGCAGAACTGTGTATCAGAAATTCTAAAGATATGCTCCTTTTAAATTATTTTGCGATATTGCTGTTGAAGTGAATTTTATGGTTTAAGTGCAAAGAACATGATATTTAATAAATAAAGGTAACACACAAAACGTTAAAAAAAACGCCCCTTTAAGCGTAATGGTACTTTTTTTTTATTTATTTCAATCCATTTTTGATTAACAAATTTAGAGATCTGAAAGCGGACAATGGCAACACTGTTCGAAATAAACTATTTTTGTCTTCAGCGAGCCAAACTGTTGCCTTTTGTCAGAATATAAAATATTTATCTATCTTTTAATTTAATCTTGTTTTATTAGCAAGGCGTTACCACAGACTGAATTAAACTATCTTTATAATACCATTTTCTTCTCCTTGCCAGCGTGTTGCCACTCAATAAAGCCTAAGATATTTAACTTTCAAATTTTATCTGCCTGTTACAGCGCAGTATAAAAAGCTATTATCGTTTTTTTTTTACTTTTCAATCTATTTTACACTATATTTTTTACTTTTCAATCTGATTTATTTAAATAAAAATGCATTTAAAATCATGAGATGTCTACTTAGAAATATTAAATATTTTTGTGAAATTACACTAGCTGGACTCATTAAAATCATTACAATTTTTTCTTCTTTTTTATGATAACTATTTTAGGAGACAAGCAGCGCAAGAGGCTAGTACGTATCATAAGAAACCCAGTTTTGGGAGTAGTATTCATTTACTTTTACGCCGAGGCCGGTGCGTTATAGATAATGTAAGTGCAGCAAACCATTATAATATTCAGTTACATATTCTGTAAAATAAAATATAACTTTAGTAAAAATGCATAATCTGTCAATTATTTACATACAAAAAAAGTTAGTTTACCACTTACACGAGTCAGAGAAGATAGCTGTATTACCAGAGTTAGTTATACATGCAAGTTATATACCCAAATGCTGTTCGAGAATGTAGAAAACGTTTTTCAAACGCACTGAAAATCGAATAGTTATAATATCATCATTAAACTCTCATTTTATAATTACATTCCTGAAATTATGTAAAACATTTGGCCCTCAGAAAGTTGAAAAAACATACAGTGAAGCATATAGCATACTAATTTTATAATTACATTTCTGAACTTATTACAAAATGAGCACATTATATGCTTTACTGTATGTTCTTTCAACTTTTCAAGAGCCAAATGTTTTACAAAATTTCGGTTTGGAAGCTTTCATTCAACTATATGATCGATAAATACAAGATATTTACAGCTTTTAGTAGCCCCCTCTTGAATTGATATAGTCATGAATTTGTATTTTAAACGCTAATGTTTCCTTGCCGAAATATTACCTTTAAAATTTCAGAACTTTCCAGGTATAATGTATAATAAAAATAACAATAATACGCAAAAACTATATACTCACTTGGAAGGTGATAAAAACTACGAAGTTAATATTTAAAAAAAATTACAAAAATTAAGAAACGACCAAGTTACTGTTTAAATGAAAACCTGATGATCAATAATTTATCGAATATGCATATAGCATTAATATAAAATAATAGCTAAGTTTATTTAATGTAAAACATAAAAAAAATCAAACAGAAATTTGAAAAGAAGAAAAAATACAAATTCAAAAATTATGTTTAGTTGCAGAGAAACACTGCAGATGCATTGGATAATTCAAACATAAATAAATATATTCACATGCAAAATTCTATGAGGAAATATCTAACTCTATTAAGAAAATATCTAACTCTTGCGCACACAATTTTAACGTGCGCAGTTTGATGCAGAAAAAAGCAGTTAGGAATAAACTTACCTTTTATGTTTCATTTTCGTTACATTTCATTTGAGATTTCATTACTTTAAAAATCATCAAGTCAGTTTGTTTAAGGATAAATGAATATACTTCCACTTCAATTTCACTACGCAATGCAAAATTTTCGGAAGAAGAAAAGAATCCACAAATACAATTAGTAGTTAGATATATCATCCAAAGAAATAGAAACTCAACTATTTTGAGCTTAATAATTCTATTAAATCGTTGTATACTTCCACTAGTCTTTCAGAATACCAGACATTTTTCTAGGTGGAATAATAGAAGCGACACTAAAGAATTCAGTCTATATCGATCGTTTGACGAATGTTGTTAGGATACGACGCAGTTACAGACAACGAAGTTCCCTCCGACCGAATTTTTGCACTTTTGAAATTTACCACCGAGAAATCGCGGACGAGGCATTTCGAACACCTAAATCCATAACAATCTGTAAAGCTGAAAAATTCGAAATCTTCCCATCGAAGATGGAAATTCTCGATTACGCAGTTTGTGGGTACACCAAAGACGTATTTCAAAAACAGATTATTTTGTTGACGATGAAAGAATAATTTTCTCGACTTCGCGGAACGAAATAACATGTGATTGTGCAGACGATTTTTCACACCGGGTTACTTCTTTAGACATTGTTTGTTGTACTATTGCGCAGTTGGAAAGGTCTGATAGCCGAATATTTTGGAAAAGAAGAACGTTGATCATGCGTTCGCGAACCGCTTGCGTCGCTGACAAGGTCTGTTTGCTCAAGTACAGAGGTTGGAAAACAATCTCCCAGCGTTTTTCCCTGGAGGTGGATCAAAATTCCCTAAGATAGGGATAAATTGGGATTCGTTAGTAATCTGACAGCTCGTGGTACCGTTTTTTAGAGAACGTTCTCATTGGCACCGCAATCTGAGTCATAATTTCGCGGGGCCCTTGAAATTTCCGATTGATGACACACTCTTTATTTAAGATGTTAACCTTTTGAAGAAATTACAGATAATGTAAGATCAGTGACGTCATTGTTTTCTCAGGTCTCACCAGTGAGCAAGTTCTTAAAATGTGGTAAGGGGCAATAATGTAAGATTGCAACATAACTTGCAAATAAATGTTCAATAAAGCTTTTGTTCAACAAATATTTGTTGCAAACCTCGTGCGCAGGCGATTTAGTGAAAAAGAAATACACAACTAGGATCTGAATGAATCAAGTAAATACAAAAGTTATTTCATAAACTGGTAAAAATAATTTCACTGTTTAGTTTTAAACTTTTTAGTGCATTAACCTGGAATGAAGATTAATTTTTTCTCCTTTCTTTATTATTATTATTACTAGCCACGAATTTCCTAATATAGGTGTATTTTTACTTTATTTTCATTATACGCATAAAGATATAGAAAGAATCCATAGTGAACAATTAAAAATGGGTTTCGTTGAGCCCGTTGCTTTGTGTGAACTCGCAAAATGTTCTTAATTTTTAGCATTTTAAGGTTTGAAATTTAAGAACATAGCTATTTTACCAAAAAGGGCATGCGAAATAATATTTTTATTAACTTATGGGTATAATTTTATATTTAGTAGCAGTTTTATTCCATTAGAAAAATATTTCATAGAGATAAATTTAAAGAAAATTGGCTATTGCATTGAATTGACTGCTGTTTATTAAATAAAACCCTAAGAGACACTGTGGATTTCATGGCATCAAAACACACTGTAAATTGGTCTGCATAGATATACATGTTTTCATTTCCTAATATATGAAGGATTATTATAAATGATTCACCCTATTTTGAAGTCCTATAGTTTCAAAGTTATAGATTACACGTGTTTTTGATATTTATGTAAAGAAATAAAATATCCTAAATTTTTTAATTCAAGCGTGCAAACTTGTTTGGAACATTTCGAGTAGCAAATACGAGTTCTATTTTCTAGAAAGCCATTCTATAGCAGAAAGCATTTTGTGATTTAGGATATGCGAATGTTTATGCATTGTTACGATGTAACTTGTCTTCGAAGGCAATACGATTCAGATCTCCAAGCTACCAGAGATTTTGCTTCCAGGTGCCCATGTTTGGGTGAAGGATTACGTAATTCAAAATTTGATGAGTCTGGGTGCAGTTATTTTTTCACAATGCGTGAAAATACATCTACTTCGTGCATCTAGATTCGTGCATAGTAGAATTTATTTAATTTCCTTTAAAATAATATTAGACGGTAATATTTGGTGGCAACAGTTTAAAAAGCGATTTAGCTTTTACAGTGATTCAGCGCAAAATCCCATTTTGAGACTACCAGCTCTTCTGAGCTAACACTCTTTGGCTAAAAAAAGGAGAAATTTTTAAAAATGAGAGACTATGCAATCATAAATAAAGAAAAATCACTAGCTTGATGATTATAAAAGAGAACTACAATTTCTTGCTTTCAAAAGCAGAAATCGGAAATTATTATTTAAGAGTTTTATAGTAATGTGAAAGTCTAAACAAAACACAACTTCGAGGGCACCAACAAATACAAGCGAAAAGATAAAATGACAAATTTCCATTAAAGATGGGTTGCTTTTAAAGCACCTATTCGGTGGTTAAGCGGCGTGAGATACACTGGTACCACAAATGAATAATTACTTTGTCTTAGTGTTCTTTAATTGTACAGATAAATGAGGAAAATCAGCATTTAAAACTGGAACTTATAGTGAAATAAATGACTAGAGTTATTTAAAGAATGCAACTGAATGAAATGAAATAAAGAAAGATTTTATTTGTCACTAACGGTTTGACGTGTGGTATTCTCTCACTGACATGTTTTACATTCTTAGGTCAACCTTGCAGTTATAGGTGAAAACATCAGGGCAAAAACATCGCGGACGAAAATGTCGTTTAGAAAACAAGTTTAGTTTAAAATTTGATTAAGTACCATAGGCAGCATTAATTTTCACTAATTTCTAGATTTGGAATGCTTAAATTTCCTTTTTTCTTTAGCAGTATTAATTTATTTAGGTTTATAGGGTTTACAGTCATGTGTTTATAGTCAGGAAATTAAGGTTTTAGAAGTTAGCATATCTTATATTATACATTATATTATATATTGTATTATATTACATTATATTATATTAGAATTATATATTACATATTATATTATATCAGATTAGATCAGCATATAAGAAATTAAGATTTTATAGTCAGAGAACGCACGTGTGCTGTGATCTGCCATGATTTGGTACTTTATTTTTTATTTTTTAGCCACAGTATTTTGTTCACCGATGTTTTAAAGCTGCGAAGCTTTTGCACTTCTCCCCCCTTCCCTCACCACGAACGTTTTAGAACTGCGATATTTTATCCTTGATTTCCTTTCTCCCACGATATTTTGCTCGACTATGTTTATCCTTTGTGTTGTTTCCTCCGCTATATCTTGAACCTCGCGTGCAATCGAGATGGCACTGTGTATTGACACTGCATAGCGTCGACCAATGGCATAAAAATCGACACCCACATAAATCGACAACCGTTTCCCAAGCTGCCGTGCCGATCTTGGGCCGGCTGAGAAGGTTGTCGATTTTATATAGAATCAATTTTATGTCACATTTCTTTGAAACTAGTCTTAATATACAACAAATTTGGATATTTTAGTCTGCTGCTTTAAAATAGGGACTTCAAAGTCATTTCTTGTCCCCAAACCATGACTCTTAACCGTAGCAACGTCTGCTGCGGAAAAAGGATCAAATCGTCTAATTTGCTAGAATCAAGTAATTCCCTCTCTGCGATGATGACGACGCACGCTACGATCGCAAATGAGGGGAGGGTCGGTAGAACCTTGAAGTGTCTATTATAAGCTATTAACTGACTATAGGTATGTACTGCATGAAACCGTGTGCAAATAACTAGATCATGTTATAACACTATTCACGTAGCAAAAAAGCACAAGTCACAGACCAAAAAGTACAGGTAATATTTACAGGCACCTAAATTTTACAGTTTAATGAAATCGAGAATAGGAAAGACGATAGAGATGATGTAAAATGTAACAGCCTTTTGAACCAACAGCCAGCTACTGCTTCTGGTATTGAAAATTCCATGAGGCAGAGGTTCGAAACTCCAATATTTCTTAACCAACTGCGTTAAATATGGCGTCTGTAACACTTTTTACGAATTACAGTAATACCGCAAATAACTGTGAAGGCAACATTCTAAGACCAAAAAAGAATTACGAATTAAGCACTAGGAATTCTTGTTAAAAAGAACGGATGATACATGGGCAGTAGCTTAACTTAATGTAGTATTAAAGTTTTGGGGAAAAAAATCTGTTAAGGACGTTTTTAATGTTAAAACGGGTATTTCATTAAACTGATGAAAAAAAATTACCTAGCGAAATATTGCATTTTAAAACAAATACAGAAACCAACTAATAATTTCCTATTTCAGTTTTCGTTTTACTGATCTTACGAAACGTATATGCATGATACGATTTAGACGTTCTAAACAAACATATACACCTAATACCATTTTTACACAAATCTGATTAAACATGAATTCAAAATAAATATTCCATTTTCTTTTTATACTTCTCAGCTTGATTTAACACGAGCAGGGAAGCCAATTTCTAAGAAATTTTTATTTGTAGACTGCATGAATCACGTTGGATGAGAATTAAGTGAATTAACGCATGGTTGAAAGCAGTTTGGCTACAGTATATAAAAAAGAAAAGATATCGTCATCCCTAATACGATCAAACTTCCAGCATTGTTACAATGGCACATAAAACTTGTGAAGAAGGATTTTATGATCTATCTCTTGAAGACATTGAAGAATTGTCCTATAAAATCCCTAAACGAAGATGAAACACTAGAGGTTATCCTTGAGGCTCTTAATCCCACAACACATAGTGATAATGAAGAAATTGATCCAATTCTAAATGCAGATATAATAAAACTAAGTCCGGAACTGAACAGAAATTAGGTAATCATTTTTTAAATGTACTCCTAATGAGCAACGTGCTGGGAAGTTTCAACGTGGAATGAAGTTGTTGGCAGCTTGTTACAGATAATTATTTAACGACCTAACCAAAACACGACCATAACGATTAATAACGCAATTCGTTCTTAAAACTGGTGAAATATCAGAATCAGAGGAGATTCGTGATGATTTTGCTCAAGAGGTCACAGAAAGAATTTCGTTATTGTCCACAACAGACGATGTCCACAACATTTCTAATGACATTCAAGTCATTTCTAGTCCTAAATCTCTACAGCCAATCTTCTTTTCTTTCACGGACGCAATATAGTTTTTTACATGAATATTTTTTACACAAGAAATTCGTGAAGAAAAAAGAAAACTTCAGTTTATGGTGTGAAAACCATATTAGGTTATTATCATACATATTTTCTACTCGCTTTTTAGTTACATAATTTTTAAAATTTTTTGGATATACTTCTGGTCCTACCCTTCAAGTTTTACAAAAAAGGACCCATGGTGGAGGGAAGGAGCACTTTATTTAGATCTGAATGTGCTCTATAAGAAAGGAGGGGATGTGTCTCAACAAATTCTGCAGAACTTCCAACTGCTCTCTTTCACTTTCTATTGTATTTACTTAGACTCCAAAAGCAAATATGAGGCGATTAGGGCGTCTGATGACTTTGGTAATGATGTTTTGGACAATAAACAGTAATTATAGCTCGAGACGCAATATTTTTCTCTGTGGTGAACACTAAAAGAACAGACTGTTTGGACTCACCGACATTCAAAACCGTTATTACGACGTACCAAAGGACCTACTTAAAGGGGCGTATTTTAAACGCGATGAAAGCGGTATCAAATTCATTTATAAAAAATATCTATATAACCGGAAGCATGGTACAAAAACATAACTCAGAAGGCAATGAAACAAATAAGCAAAAACTGGGTGGTTTCGACTTTTGCTTTGTACAAGTAGGTGGAAGAAAAGGAAGGAAAAACTGAACAGAACACTCAAAGAGAAACTGTATATAGGAAGGGAGGGATCTCTTCCCTTCAAGAAGGAAAGAAAAAAAAAAGTTCTTTCTCGCACCTGCTTGCCTACATTGACTTCTGCCATGAGTAATCGTCGTTTGGGACTTCCACAATGATTTTGTTCCCAGAATGGGAGCTGGCTTCGTTATCCTTTGACATCAAAACTCCTTAGTGAAATCATACTGAAGTACGCCGCTATGATTTTTTTTGTCCCCAAAACGGTCGAAACAAATTACAAATAAAATTATGCTGACATAACTTATACCTTCTAAGGCTTTAAACTACCTTGGACTGCTACTTCTCAAGCTAATAGCTGAACACCTCTAAAAAATAACTCATAAAATTCTACCAAAAAAACTAAAACTCGTTTGGAATGTTAAACTCGTTTGGAATCCTTTGGAATGATGATCTATTTTTCTTTAAACTAAATAAGAGATCTTCTTTAGAATTCTATAAAATATAGATAAAGTTTTATAAGGTATTTCTTCCGTCTTCTGAGCATACCTTCGTGGTGTAGTGGTTAGCATGCTCGACGCGTTTTCGAGAGGTCCGTGGTTCGCGTTTCGGCGAGGGCATTGCTCATTTTTCGCATCTCCTGCTTCAAAATAACCTATACACTTTCTATAGAGGCTCTACAGGAACGCGATATTCTATAATGATTTGTTCAGAGATTCTATAAATATGTGCATATATTCCGAAAATTCCACGAATAAAATCTTATATAATGTATATAGCATCAACTAAGAGAGCTCTATTAAAACTGTCAGATCCAGTTTATAGAAAACTGCTGGCTGTAATTCTGAATAATTCTAACCAACTTTCTTTGCTTAATTTTCTCTAAGAGAACTAAAAGAAGCTTCGAAATATTCAAATACATCGAAAAATCAACAAAATTTTTTGGTGTGTTTTAAAGAAATAAGTAAAATTTCAATTATGAATAGAATATTTCAGCGGAAATTTTGAAATGATCTATGACATGGAGGAGAAGGGTAATAAAAACTTATGGAAAAACGTTTTTTTAATAAAAAATATTCAATATTGTTTTGATTTAAAAATATTTAAATAAAAATAACTATATTTTAAATAATAGTTATGTTTAATTCAATTTAAGAAACCATTTCTCTAATCAGAGGTATATATACAATAATTAAGGGCATCCATTTCAAGAATCAAAATTTTATAATTAATTAACTGCATAAATTTAATCTTTTGACGAATTTTATGATTTAAATTGATTTAAAATTTTCCTTTATTACAGTTTTAAAATTTTCTAGACTTCTATAGAATACCATTCTATGTAAAATTTATAAAATTTCTATAAGATTTTGTAAGATAGATATAAGATTATAAGATATTGTGAAACTTTATAGAATTTGGGAACTTTCTTGTGCAACAATTCTATACAACAGTGGTTCTCAACCGTTTTTGCCCCATGCAGCTTTTACACCACTGCTCGACGATAATTCCCCCTCCTCCTCCGTTTCAAAAAACGTATTGACATTTGTTTAAATTTAGATTATCTTTAATACGTTTTACAAATTAAACAAGAAAATTTATATAGTGATAAATACCAACCTTGGATAAAAGTAGTTTTCATAAAGTAAAACTAAATACTTAACAGGTAAATAAGAGGATAACCGCATTCCCGCCTGAAATTATGAAATTCCCCTGTGGTTGAGAGCCTCTGCTATTGAGAATTACCTGTGAAGCTCTAGAGGAGTTTCTGTAAAGCTTTGTCAGCCCGTGTAGAAATTTTTCGTAAGGGTAACTTCGTAGAAAAGGCGGTACAATACATACAAACTAATCGGTCTAATCTAAACTAATCGGTTCTCTGAATGGGCCAGCTCAGGCTTTCTGTTTTTTGAACTGAACCTAACTTATACACAATCTCTTTTTCATACGTAAAAAAATTCGAGTTAATATAATTAACTGCTAAATAAAATTAAAAAGCTAAGTTAAAATAATTAGCAAAACGTTTTTTATCCTAAAATATTTGCTTCTGTAATGAAATTTATCCATTATGGAAATTTTTTTCACCAATTTTTATTTACTTTTCAATTACATTTTTTTTAAATAACACAACTTTAATTTTAAGCAAGTGTGCATTTATTTTGCTGATTACTGTTTTAAGTTGGTTACTGGATAAGGAAATTACGGATAAAGCTGATTTTCTTACTTCTTAATAAGCGCCCGCAACCTTAATTACTCTCAGGGGTCACAGAGTTTCTACATGGTGCTGCAGCTGACCCTAAGAGGTTATGTCGAACGCCTGATGTGTTTTATTGCCCACTTTTAATTCACAGGATGAACCTCAAAGTTAAAAGCCAACGTAAAATTTTAATATTCACGACTTCTGCTGTTCTGGTTCATATAGCTAAAAATAGGAACACAGCGATAAAAAAGGAGGGCAGTTCTATATCTCCCGTTCTGCGGGGCCAATTGACGAAATTCAAATTGCGTTTTTCATGTCTCGAAAGAGCGTCTTAGGATATGTATTAGATTTATATATAACATTGTTCTACTATAGGTAATTTGACACAAAATCGGACTTTTTCTGAAATGACATGACAATTTTTTTCCATATTTCGATTCTACGACACAAATTATGCCAAACTGCCAAGTTTTGTAAAAATCGCACGAGTAGTTTTTAAAAAATTAGTTCTCGAAATTTTAGCTCCTCAGTGTTAATTGAATTTGAAATATATTTATTAATATCTCTTTTTTATTAAACTTAAGAAGGAATTATTCTTCCAGAATTCGAAATTTAGGCTTAATCCAAATATAATTCGCCCATTTTTTATGATTTATTTCTAAAATTTGTATTTTTAAATATTTTTTATAAACTTTTCGAAAAAAATTTTGTATTGTGACCTATAAAATTTTAAACACCCTCTTAAAGTAGATATATTTCTAGACGTACCTGCAAACAAATTAGAGTTTTTTATTCCATATTTTCTAAGATATGCCTGAATTTACATATTGGCGCGTTTTGAAATTTGGCACATATGTTATAAGCGATAATAACGCCAATTGTGGTCTAAGCGATGACTTTTTTTCCGCTCGGGTACAATGAAAAAAAGGAAAAAGGAAAATAAGTTGCCATAAATTAAGAAGCGAATAATTCTTGGCGCAAACTGAAAAACAAATGCGCCAAGATAAAGTTCTTAATTTCTCCGTAAATTTCGCACCAAATTTTACAAAATTTAATATTTAGGTATAATTTGAATCCCAGAATGGAAATATGGAAAAAACTGGGCATGACATTTCAGAAAACGTCCGATTTTGTGTCAAAATACCTATATTAGAACAATGCTATATGTAAATCTAATATATATCCTAAATCACGCTTGCGAGACATAAGAAACGCAATTTGAATTTCGTCAATCGGCCCAGCAGAACGGGAGATGTAGGAACTCCCCCCCCTTTTTTCCCCTCAGTGAACAACTTAAACTAGAAACAGTCCTTTATCTATAAGGAATTTCTTATAGATAAAGGACCACAGCTCTTAGTTGATATGCTAACCTTAAGACACGATTACGACAACAAAATTCTTCTCACATCAACAACACAGTTTGGTCGGAACTACAATTAGCTAACTTTCCAACACTTAACCAAATTCTGCTAAACCTTCGATAGTCTTAATTCTACTTTGCAAGCAATTTCTGCATCTAGATGGCAAAACTGTGGAACCATTTCCACTGAGCTCTTAATTAAAATTACATCGTAGTTTTATACTTAATCGTTAATTCTGCCCTAACTTTTTTTTTCTTTTTTGTTTAGTATTTGAAATACTACCAAAACTCTGCCTTCTGAGGTATGATTTCACTCTTTAAGAAAACTGAAAGATAGTGCACAGGTGCTAACGAAATCATGATCATTTATAACAGTTACACGTTTCTTTCCAATAAATTTCTATTACTTACTCTATGCGAAAGAAACTTGATTCCTTCTGGTTGTTTAGTTAATCATTTACAACCGATCATCGTTGTTGCTACAACAGGTCGCCGTCAAAAAAGGAAAGTTCTCTGGGACAGGAGGAAAACAAATAGGATATGTTTGCAAATTTATGCAAATTTGAGGTAATTTCCCATTTTTATGATTCAGATTAGATTTATTTACAGTCTGGAGGCTGAAAAATGTCGCGCTTGCAAAATAAAGAACATTTCGAATTTATTCCATGTAGAAGAAATACGTAGACATCCAGACTTCGTTTTTAATTGCTAGACTTTTATATATATCTACTTTTTTAAGCTGTTTTTTGAAAATGATAGATTACTAGTAAGGAAAAGAATTTAGATTTTCTTGTGTAATTTGACGAGATGCCTGCTCTTTAACTTGTTCCGCGTAAATTAAGAAGCAGAATATTGAAATTATTTAACTGCGTCTTTTTGTTATTCTTTTGGAATTTAGACTGAGTCTTATGCAGTAGTAAATTTATTTTGCAGTTCACTATACAAAAACGGAGCAATATTTGTAGAGTTTGCAGCAACATAAGAAATACTCGTATTCACTCTGAAATTTCTCTGTTCTAAAACGTTGTTTTTCAGAAGGCGTCTTTGTCATGCATTTCTACTTGAATGGCGCCTTGGTGGAAACAAAATGAACATTTTTGACATGTAATTTATTAACGTAACACTAATAAAATGTGGTTTGGGTAAAATCAATAAAGAAAATTCATTTGAAGTTCTTTCTCTGGTACACGATATTGTAAAGGAAAGCATAATTGTAATGCACTAGTAATCATTTTCCCAATCATCGATTTACTCTGTCTTTTGGATTAGCTGAAAGGAAAATCAATCCTGATATGTTGTAGAAGCACAGTGTATAAAAGGCATCAACATCTAGTCGAAAAATCAAATTAAAATGTTCAGAATGTATCTGAACACTGCTTTACCATTTTTACACTGCATCAAACCTCAGTCTTACTTCATCACTGGTTAAACCACTCTGTTTACGTTAGCATTCTCTATTTTTTTCGCCAGATTCATATGCGATAAAGTCAGGTTAAGTTTATTAATTATAACAAAACCACACTGGAGCTATCAGCCTAAAGGGAGGGATGCCTAGTGGAGTAGTTCTAAGGTAAACTGGCTCGTATTCAAGTTACACATGAAGAAAACCATGGAAATGCCCATGCAGCTAGTTGGCGTCTAAATCCGTGTCAAAACATTCAGTGATCTTACTGCCAGATGAAAAAAAAAGTTTTACTTCAGATGAAAAAAAAAAAGTTTTAGATATTTACAAGTCTTTTAATATCTCACACGTAGCCGTTTTTTAAACTTCGCTGCGATTTGAATTATGTGATTTTTATCTTGTAGAGACGTTCGGTATTTTTTGAAAGCAGGAGAGATGAAAATGAGCGGTGTCCTCGCGCGGACTCGAACCACGGACCTCTCGAATAGCCGCTCAGCGTGCTGACCAAAGTCAATAAACAAAGGCATGCTAAGAAGGCGGGAGAAATACATTATATAATCCCCTTTTTAAAAGGCGACTGGGGTTTAGGGGACCCAGTCGCCAAATCTTGGTGGTGAAGAATCATCATTCACCACCTTTTAGTTCGGGTGCCACTGTAGAAACATTAGGTTAATTTGAAGCAAGAGACATGAAAAATTAGCAAAGCCCTCGCCGGGACTCGGACCACGTACCTCTCGAATACGCGCCGAGCGTGTTGGCCACTACGCCGCGAAGGCATGCTAAGAAGGCGGGAGAAACACCTTATAACCTAAACTTTGTTTTTATTTCCTCTTCAAAGAAGTTTATAATCTCTCAGAATATCCTTCCTAACAAAAAGAAATGGGATTTAAAAATCTCCAAATGGAAGTGAAAATTTGGATTTTTAAAGCAACTTTTTTAACAGTATTAGTTTGAGAAGATCGTTAACTTTGGTAGTAAATTTCAAAATACGTTTGTGATGGTCCATCAGCTTTTTTCGCACATTAACGATTAAGAGAAAAAATATTCTACTGTGGAAAATGTTGATTTGTGACAGTAGAAATTTTAGCTTGTAACTTAATGGGATTTATACTTGCAAAAATACATCAGGTGCTGCAAGCAGTATAAGTGGAGAATATTTATTTATTATTATTATTTTACATAGTCTGTCGCCCCGTTTATCTAAGTTTTATTTATCTTAATCAAATTCGAATGGTTTGTTATATTGTGAAAATTAGGGGCAAAATTCTTCTCCCGGAAACTTTAGTCTTATCTTTCTTTGCTTTATCTCACGGAATTCTTCGCTTTATCTTTACTAGACTTTGAACTTCAGTTTTATCAGTTTAGTCACTTAGGCTATGAGAAACAGAATTGCCAAAGCGAAACGTTTGAGACATAATCACTGTTTTGCAATAGATTCCTACTCCAGTAACAACCCTGTGAAAACAGCAACTGAAGTTGGGCAAAGGCGAAAAAAAAAACCAGTGAAAATAAAATTGCTGTTTTTAACACTTCTAATACACAGGGTAGGTTTTTAAAATTATTAAAATAATGGCAATAAATTTTCAATCTAATCCTTCAGATTACAGCCACCTCAAAACTGTCGCTAATTGGAATATCTGCAGCACAGAGTTTGACAGTAATAAAACGTTCTTTCATATCCTGCATGTTTTGGAATATAAGCAATTGCTAAAGGATAATCTTGAAGATATCAGGTTTCATAATTCTCGAAACCAAGCATTTTGAACGATATCCGTCAATCATATTTGACTTAGTACATTTCCAAAACTTGGAAGAATGTTACAATTTTCTTTCTTTCTTTTTCTTTTTTCTTTTTTTTTTCATAAAAAAATTGTTGCCAATCGGCAAGTTCTAAACATTTTCATTTTTCTTCTGTATAATAAACGTGTTTTGCTCATTAATTTAATGAAGCCAACTATCGAAAAGTAATTTTAACTGTACTTCTTATGGATGTTTTTTTGCAATGTTACAATGTTACCATTACTGTAATGAATGAAAAACACATGTAATACCATACATATATATATACATATATATATATATAATAAAAATATATAAAAATTCGAAAGCTTTTCAAATTTTACATTACGCCCAAAGGCGCGTTTTCTTAATGTTTTCTGTATTACCTTTATTTATTACATATCCTGTTCTTCGCACTTAAGCCGTAAAATTCAAGTTAACAGAAATATAGCAAAATAATTTTAAAATGAGGTCTGTATCGTAGGCTGAAATTGCCAACACTTTCTTCTAAATTTTTTTATCTTAAAAGCAGTTCATTTGCAAGAAGGATGAAGCAATAGAAGTACAGGAAAGACTCAGTACAAGAAAATATTATTACCAAATATAAGTATTTAAGAAAGTAACTGCTGATTAAAATCAACTAAAACCAGGTTATTGAGAAAAGGGTATTTTTTAAAAATGAAATCAACAAAGAATACGAAATACTTTCTTGAGAAATAGCCAAAATTCTGATACTAATGAAAATGACGTTCAAGAAATTCCATCTTATACAAGAAAGGAATTGCCTGTTCAAAAACAGTTAAGAATGTCTGGATGGTTAGAGTGCTTTTGCTGGTCACGAAAATTTTTATCTCTTAGTAAACATTTATACTCTTATCATTTTAAATTATTTTTCTCTATAGTCTTTAATCATCTAAATGCCTTAAGAAATAGAAACGAAGAGTAAAATTGTAGAACTATCAGGCAATTTGGAAACAGGAGACATGAAAAATGAGCAATGTCCTCGCTAGATTACGAACCTGGACATCTCGAATGCACGCTGAGTTTGCTAACGTTAAACCACGAAGGCATGCAGAAAGGAGGTTAGAAAATACCTTATCCCTTTTAAAGGGCGACTGGGAATTAGGGAATCCAGTTTCCAAATTCTGGTGGTGAAGAATTATCATCCACCACCATTAAGTTCGGGCGCTACTGTAGAGTCGTTAGGTTATTTTGATGCTAGAGACATGAAAAAGGAGCAATGGCCTCGCCGGGACTCGAACCTGGACCTCTAGAATACGCGCCGAATATGCTACCATTATACCATTACCCAGCGAAGGCATGCTGGAAAGAGGGATAACATACCTTATATACTTTTTTAAAAAAAGCAGGAGAAGGGAAACATGTGCAGTGCCCTCGCCGGGACCCGAACCCTGGACCTTTCGAATACGCGCCGAGTGTGCTACTGTTACACCACGAAGGAATGCTGAAAGGAGTGATTATTCCCCCTTTTAAAGGGCAATTGGTGATTAAGGGACCCAATCCCCCAATCCTGGTAATGGCGAATTATTTCCACCCCGTTTTTTACTTTGGGCGCAAATGTAGAGTCATTGGAATTTTTTTTCTGAGCAGGAGAGGTGAAAAATATGCAATGCCCTCCCCAGGACTCGAACACTAGACCTCTCGAATATGCGTCGAGTGGGCTACCGTTACACCGCATAGGCATGCTGGTAGGAGAGAGAAAATAACTTATAACTTACGTTTTGCCATTTTAATAGACACTTGAAACAAAATCAGGCTGAGATTAATTATGCCGTGCTATCAACAATTTCTCGAGAAATACTGAGAAAATTGCTTTTCTCAAAAATTAAAAAGTCGAGAAATCAGAAATCCTAGGAAACTCCATAGAAGATTTTTTTTCCAGCTGAGCGAATAAATATTTTAAGCGAGAGAATAAAAAATATAATTGGTATTTTCTAGCTCATTCTAGAAGCAACGAATGCATTTTACGATCGGATAATTTAAACATGCTTTCAGCTAACGGGAAATAAGGTTAAAAAATACAAAAACGCCTTTTTCTTTCATGCATACGTAACAGGAAAGGTTTAGATGCTATCAGTCAAGACTATTGGAATATCGAAGAGCTGCTTCGATTAGAATTCCGATCCCATGCATACTGATTACTTCTATCAACTAGTAATCTTTATTCATAATCAATTTACATACCGAAGAATTATATGCAAGATATACTGATGCAAAATTTGAGATTATTAGTAATGCTCATTTTCAGGGAAGTTTTGGTGATGAGTAAAAGAATCTTGATGGCTTACCAAAAGAAAATGCTTTTCTGCTTCACCACACACCGGGTCTGTTATTTGATGACGATCTCTAGCAGACGATTTGGGGCTATCTTTTGTTTATTTCCGTGCCATTGCCTCCTTACTTCTTTCATTTCAGATCCTGAAAAAAAAATGAACAAAAAAACTATTCATTTTGAAAAGAATAGCTGGATATTTATATGATTACTAAAATGGCTTCCGGTCCATTTGGATATCAGGAACTTAAGCACTGAAAATGGGCAAAAACAAGAGAGCCAGAAAACGAGATTCAAAGAAATAACGATATTTTTGTGCGCAGAATGGCAATAATCATTTTAATCTTCCGAAAAACATTTTTAACTGTTCTTTGAATTCCATCAATAAAGAAAAACTGAAGATGCAGATAAAAATATAGTTTGACTCCGTACAATTTTTATTAAAAATGCTGTTAAAAAAAGCAACCGCTTGCATTAATTGCTTAAATGTGATCCTAGATATATATTTCCAGACATAAAGTTTCTTAAAATAAGTACAAAAACTTAGATTAACCTTACAAGCAAGGACAGCTAAATAATAAAAAAAGCTTAACAAATATTAAAAAAAAATAAAAATCTGAAAGCTTTCAGATTTTACAATACGACCAAAGAGGCGTTTTTTTAACGTTTTATGTTTACCTTTATTTATTAAATATCTTGTTAATCGTCAATACAACAACAATATCGCAAAATAATTTTAAAATGAGTATTTCTTTAGAATTTCCGATACACATCTCGCGCGTTGGAAATATTTTTTTTTCCCTGTACAGTGTTGCCATTTCTCGCTTTGAAATCGTTGAGCTTGTTAATTAAATATTCTTTAATGTTCGACAAAATATGAAATATATAATAAAACAAATTCCAAATTCCATATTAGGCCTTCCAGATGCCCATATTCGGTGGAGGATTACATATTCAAAATTTGATGGCTCTAGGTACCGTTGTTTTATCACAGCGCTAGAAAGATACATACATTTATGCAGATTCTTGATTATTTAATTTCTTTAAATGTAATACAGGGTTGTAATATTTGGTGGCAACAATTTGAAAAGTGAAACAACGCTTTTAGTGAATCAAGGCAAAATGCCGATACGAAATTAATAGTTCTTCTGGGCTAACGCCCTTTAGGCTAAAAATAAATTTTTTGTATTCTTTTAATAAAATAAAAACTTTGATTGGTAAAATCTTTATTGTGCTTATTTAGTTCAAAATTATGCTTCAATACTTTGTGCAATCATTAGGTTGTTTTGAAGCAAGAGACATAAAAAATGTGTAATGTGTTCACCGCACTAGAACCTGGAACTCTTGTAAACGCGCCGAATGTGCTACCATTACACCACGATAGATGTTGGAAGGAGGGAGAAAATTTCGTATATATTACCCCTTTTAAAGGGCAACTGGGGATCAGGGGACCTAATCGCGAAATCCTGGTGGTGAGGAATTATAATCCACTACCTTTTTAGTTCGGGCGCCACTGTAGAGTCATTTTTTTAAAGCAGGAGAAGTGAAAAATGAGCAATGCTCTCGCCTTCACTCGAACCTGGACCTCTCGAATATGCGCCGAGTGTGCTACCGTTACACCACGAAGGCAAGCTGGCAAAAGGGAGAAGATCCTTTACAATTTCAACAGCAAAATGCCGTGAGAAACGCTTAATAAATATTTTAAAGACAATAGCTATGAATTTAATAACAAATACTGTCTTATCCATGATGAAAATTTTAGTCATCAAAAATAAAAATATTGGCTTCGTAACTGATCCCTAAATGTGTTCCAAAAATTTTTGAAATACAATAAAAAGATCTAAATTTAAATCTGAAATTTAGGCCTATGACATTGAAAAAATATATAATGGGCTGGCAATTTGAAGACTTAAACGTAGGAAGCATCTGTGTTATGCATCTATCGCCCAACGTAAGAACCTTATTCAAACAACATATTAGGGAATCACCCAGAATATAAAGAACTATTGATTCCTTTTTATACATTGATATGTTAGCCTTGAAGGTACAGTCCATAATTTCCAGAAATATTGCACACTGAAAGAGACCAGATTTACTTCGTCTTTTGCTTGAACAGATATAAAAAATATTTATTTACGACGCTGTTGACGTAAATTTAATCATGTGATCATATTTGTAGAAGAGAAGTTGAGTGTCGAAGATTCTTTTAGTTTTTAAAACGGTTTGGTGCGCGTGGCCGACATGTTGGATTTAGTGACATGCTTGGAGAAGATTAGTGTTAATGAAGAGAATGTGCGAATTAGGTGAAAAAAAAGTCGCTCTCTTTCAAGATGACAACGAAATAGTCCAACGTATTCAGGGAAATAAGAAAGATGATGATGAGGTGGAGGATGAAGAAGGCACGCAGAGCAAGAAAGCTCCATCTGAGTAAGCTGAAGAAGGATTGCAGATTTTCATAAGATTTGACCTATAATATACTACTATAAAGCTTCACTGTATATATAGCGAATTTTTAAAACTCCGGCGACATTCTCGTAAGGAGGCATACATTCGAAGTTATTTGCCGTGACACTAAGAATAATTCGTAACTTTCGATAATTTGTGATTCGTAAATTGCGATTTATGATAATTTTAAAATGTTGCTTATTTTTTTCAAGTACGTAAAAATTATCCACAAGCGTTTTAATTTTAAATACTAGATTTTTTAAATATTATTTATTAATTATGATTAACAGATCAAAATATACGACCAATGAGCTTCGTATGATACAATTTTTATATAGGTGGCATTACAAAACATACAAGTTCTAGAAAATATATTCAATTATTCGAAAAATCTCTTATCTGCGAGGTCTCGTTCGTTGCTGCCGGTTGAAAGATTTTCTATTGTATTGTTGCGTTTTACGGGTTCGTAGATTTGAGAGTATCCGATGAAAACACGATGCAGAACAATAAAAAGCACAATTTATTTACAGGAATCACTATTTACAGCACAGTTCCAAAATTACCTTTAAAAGTGTCGAAAATCTACAATAAATACGCTGAAACAATCAGCAACACAGCTTCAGGCTGTAACTGTAAAGGTAGCTTCACGGCAAAGCACTATCTCGATCGCTTTCCGCTCACAGAACTCTCGCGTAGCTTAGAACTCGCAGTGAACAACTACGCTACTTAATCACACTGCTTCACAATCTGCGACAACTAACTTCGCAACTACTTCACAATCTCGCAACAACTAACTGGCTCTCAGAAACGCAAGGGTTTATATAGCTTTTCTTTAAGTTCAACACGTTTCGAGAAATATCTCGACAGGAAGTTATTCTAGAAGCTTCCCGATTGGACCATGGGATATCGCCAATTTGGTCGCCAAATGGGCGATAAAGTCGCCAATCTGGCAACCCTACCATACACTATTTTATGGCAACCCTAGTGCTATGCCGGAAAGCTTACATACAGGCGCAACCGCCGAATTTTTCGTAACAGTATATTGGTAATCGTTATAAGTGCTCTGAAACAACTTCCGATACATAAAGAACTTCAGTAATCTCTAGTTAATTAAATAGGAATGTGTTATTAGATGTAATTTTTGCTTCATAAAACCCATACTGAAAGTTAGATTTTATTCTTCAAAATCGCCTCCCCCTCCTTATCCGTAGAGGGAGACAGTTTTCATAAGATTTTATAAACTTCATAACTTTAAGGCCATAGCTTTGATCTTTCACATTACCAGAATACAAAAAACGAAATAATATAAAACAAAACAAAATGTCGCTGTTAAAAGATGTGGTAGATGATTCGTTGTTTTCTTGCTGCTTCAATCCTTTCCGCAAATCCTTAGGTATTTCGCGCAGCTGTTACTTTGCGGAGTTAAGTGAACTTAACGTAATTTCTATCAAAGCAATGAAGAAATATCAAAACTGCAATCTGAAGACTTCACATTACAGTTTAATACTTCGAAAAAGCATTTATCAGTAAAAATATCTTTTAAATATTAAAAAAATTAAAATTCAGGATATCATAAAAATTTCAAAAAAAATTTCTGAAATGAATTCGTTAACATACAGCGTACCATTAAAATTTAAAAAAAAGTTTAATTCAAAAATTGGAACATTATAAAATTTTTTAAAAAAATGGTTCTGTATCCGTTACATGATATGCGGCTCACAAATATGTCTTTCATTAATAAGAACAAAGTTGTAAATCTACACAAAAATCATAAGTTGGACATAATGTACTTTAAATGTTTCAGTTTATCTCGTTTAGATATATTATTTATAAAGAATAAAATAAAGATTTAAATATATTTATGTTATTGATTTATATCGACGTTTGTTAAGCAATAACAGATATATCTAAATTAAAAACTTTTATGTTTTACCAAATGGCAACATTTTGAGAATTCACAACGCGCAAGGACATATGGATATTTTTATGTTTCGCGCAGGTGCAACTCCCAGTTTCTAAATTTCTTCAGTCATCTGCCAACTTCTACCAGGAGAGAATTTTATGTGTCAAGTTAGTGTTTCTCAAACTGTGGCCTACTGACCACACGTCTTCCTCGAAGCTTGCCCTCACGGTCTTCCTGGATTTGTAAAAATGTCCTGTTATTTATGAACAAAATTAACTAGATTTTACACAATTTCTAGCTGATGGCATGTGGTTAAATCTATTGGCGCCTCTTTCAGATGTATTTTCAAAACTAAATGAAATAAATCTCGGTACGTAAGATAATTCTTTGTCTGTTCTCAATGTCCGTGAGAAACTAAAGGCGTTTGAGAGCAAACTAGATTTGTGGCTTAGTTGTTAGAGAAGAAGAAATATTTTTCCTCTATTTCCAAACTTAGCATCTTTTTTAGCAGAAAACTGTTACCGTTATTGGAAAAGAATCATGCAATGCATTGCGTTTGCATCGGAAAACTCTAAGACGGAAGTGGCCAACCTTTTTGGGAAGCGTGCCACTATCTTAAAAAAAAAAGTCATGTGTGGGTGCCACTTCGAACTTTTTCAACATACTGAAAAAATACCAAAAGGTGAAAAAAATTGCTATTTATAGGCTGATTATGGGATTTTTACCCAAATAGCACATTTTTTTACGTCTGAGTAGTGGACATTTGAAAAATAATATAGTAAATAAAACAAACATACAATCTATGCTAATAAACATTTTTAAAATTAGTTAGGTTATGTACAAAACAAAATGAATAATTTGAAACATTTAATTCTAAATAAATATTACATACACAATTCTTAATTCACGTGGTTTTTGAATAGGCAGTTTTTTTACCAAGTTCTTTTTTATTAGGATTAATTCTTGAAGATGCTAATAAAATTCTGTGTTTTATGTGCATTTCAGTTAAACTTGAACTATGTTTTGATTTCATTTTGTTCATAAAAGAAAACATTTTTTCACAAAAATATGTTGATCCAAACCTACAACAATATCTGAGAGCCAAATCGTGTAAATTTGGAAAGGTGCAAATTTCCAAAATTCAATATAATTTGGGTCATATGCAGTTGAAATTAAATTCCTCATATTTGCTTATCAGTGTAGTATGCTGCTGTAGGTCAATACTTTTGATTTCGATTTCAGTTGGGTAACAATTAACATCTTGCAGAGAAACTGAACTATTATATTTATTGTAATGTGTTTATGTATGCCTCTTTCGACGGAGTTGATACACGATATTATTATGTTTTCAAATCTTTTAATTTAGCAAATTTTCGCGTGCCGCTGTTAAAACTCCACCTTGCCCCGCTGTGGCACGCGTGCCGTGGGTTGGCCATCCCCGGGTCTAAGGTGAGTATTTGAAACTTATTTTTCAAGTGGCAAATATAACGAATTTTCACGGGTTCTTGGTCTGTTACGGTTTCGAAGATGACAAACTGTAACAATCAATAAAAAGAGTTAACTAAAAAAAATTCTGCAATGACACCGGTTTTTAAAATGAAATTCGAAGCAGAAAATATTTTAAATTACTGGATATCATTACGAGTGAAAGTTGAATGCACTGAACTGTACAATGGTGCTTGAAAAATTATCATTCAGTTTCTTCTGCATATCTGTGTAAGAAAAGGGTTTCGTTACTCACTTAAATACTAAAAATAAAGGGAAGAAATCAACTTATAGGCGATCTTAGATTTAATCTTATCTGCATGTATCCAAGCGTAGAAAGCCTCTGCAAGAATCGGCAAGCTCAATCAAAGTCCTTAATGTTAGTAGCAACATATATTTAAATTTTAGTTAATAAGATAAAAATTACCCAAATTCAAATAGACTAGAATTATTAAAAACTTTTTCCCCCAATGGAGGGCACAAGCCGTCACAGACGTTGACCACCACTAAGGCGGTGAGCGGTGTCACAGTATCATGGAGGTACCTAATAGGTGGGCCAACTTTGCCTTCTGTGAAGGGACGGACAGTTACAACCATGCCTTCTCCGGGATTTGAATCTGGGCCCTTGATTTGAATCTGTACCACAGACGACTCCTCTAATCAGTACATCGTCTGTGCAACTTAATACCAGTGTAAAAAAATCTGATGTGTACACCACATGACTTCCTTGTACAGAATATTAAAATATATGCATTTTTTCTTGCATTTCATTTAAACTTATTAGATTGAATTAAATTTACTTCGTTGATAGTTCATAAACCACAATAGAACAAATGCACTCTTTAAAATTCACTATATTTGTTTAACATAGCGACACTTTGGCGCTAGGTTCATTTAACAGCAATGCATCTCATTCATTTAATAACTCAGAATGTACAAAAATTACATATATCATCTGAAGAATTATCTAATCGTTGCCACATGTTCTACTCAAATACTATAATAAATCTAAAACAATGTATAAAAAAATTAAACAAACAAACAAAAAACTGTTTTTTACAGACTATTTAATATTTCAAATTCAATTAATTCAGTACTCACTTCGCGACATTGCAAAACTACATAAAATCTCAAATTATCTATATTAAAAATTACGAAGTAAATCTTAAACACTTATTTCCTCGAACAAATTTCCAGAATGGATTAAGCATGATTTAATTCGCAATAATAAAAGAAGGCGTTATCTTTGTTGCTGCAAAGCTTAGTTTATCTAGATTGGCAACAAATCAACTATTCTGCTAAGTTCCAAATGTAAACAAATATGGCTGCTATGACCAAAAAAATTAGGCTTAGCCGCACTTAATAACTTTTAAATTGTTGATCATTCCACAACTATAACATGGAGATTAACTAAAGGCATTAAAAACCTTAACCGGAATATTAGCACAACATGATTCAATCATTTTTAAAGCAAAAAATGAGCAATTTACCAACAGTATAAGAATAAAAAATCTGAGGTCACCGAACAGAGTAACAGAATGAGTATATATATATATATATATATATATATTATAGTAAACAGTAATTACTTAAAATAGTAAATTTAAGATAAAAATTATAATTTAAACAGAAATTGTGTA
>KK121200.1:425457-446789 GCA_000611955.2 Stegodyphus mimosarum
ATTAAATAAAATTTACTGTTATGAAACATTATATATATATATATATATATACCTTTGGTGAGGCCGATTGCAACCAAAAAAGGAGGTGTACATCTACCTGCTATAGCACTCCTATATACAAAATTTCAACGTTCTAAGGCTACTCGTTTTTGAGTTACGCGAGATACATACATACATACATACGTGTACGTACGCATAGACGCCACGAACAATTTTTTCAAAATCCATTTTAAATCAGTTTTATATTTTTTTGGGGGAAAATAGTCCTTTGTTTTGTCCTTAAGTACACATGTCACGCAAAAATATCGTTAAATTGCATTCAATAGCTGTCAAAATGGATATTTTCGTTGAAATATGATACCCGAAATTTTTCGCGATTACAATACTTCCTTGTACGAAGTACAAAAGAAGTACTTCTTTTGTACTTCGTACAAGGAAGTAATTACAGGAATTATAATTAATTATATTTTTAAAACATAAATAAACTGGGTGTAATATACTCTATAAAAATTGCTTTCGAAGTGAACAAGCGTAAGATGGTATGCAAAACATTCTGATTTATAAAACGTGATCCCCCACTTGAAAAAAGTTTGAGAAACGCTGTGTTAAGTACAAACAATGCGCCTCGTTCAAGATATGAAAGCAGTTTAATGTAACTATATTAAATACTTTTGTTAGACCCATTTTTAAGGCGATTTAAATAAAAACTTATTAAATGCAGATGCTGAAATAAATCTTTCCTTTCTTAGTCCTTCTAGCTGGCTATTTAATCGATTTGAGAATTTCGATGCTCGGTAATAGTACGAGAAAAAAATGCTTGAAGGCTGTGTAGGTTGTACAACAGTTATGGCAAAATCTTCCAGGCCCTTTCTGACAAAAGAGACTAAAATCTGTTCAGTTATTCACCAAAGTCTCCTCCAGGCATCATCTTGGTGGACTTCGTTGGACAGAGCCATCACCATCTTCTTAGTATCAGTTGGCCAGAAGTCAACTTTTATTCCGCACTCTGGTCTTCATGGGCAAGAACGTAATACCCGTTGCTGTGGCTACCGTCTTTACTCAGAAGCTCAAGCCAGGGCTACTGACCAAGTTGCATTCAGCGATACGGTATCAATAGTTTCATTTTTTTGCAACAAACATTGAGTAGGGTATTAACTCTCATAAACCAACTCTGGTAAGGCCTTAAGCTTCTGGCCTTACCGATATCAACAAATCTGTCTCCGACTTAAAAGGTAGATTTCTTCTTCTTTTTCTTCTTTTTTCTTTACGACTTCACAAAAGGAACGACTGATAGAAAAGTAAAAGGGGGTTTAAATATTTAATCCCCTACATACTCTTTCAGTCGTAGGATAAAGCTTAAAAAGGTAACTGTAGAGAGTGAAAAGACTCTGACTAAAAGGAAGGCCTTTCCATACGAGTTTTTTTCGGTATTTTTAAAAATATATTTTCTGATTTAGTATATATCGTGCCCCCAAAAAAGACTTTCTCAACCTTTATTTTCACAACCGTCTGTCGTGGACCTATACTTTCAATTACAAAAATCTTTGAAATGATACAAATATTCAAATTTTGGTATTTTTAAATTTAAAGAAATCAGTTTTGGGCAAAATTATGAAATCTAACTTTTCATCTTCCTCCTGTCTTTATACTTATAATTACAAAAAATTTGTACGTGTTATTAAAAACAAAATACAAAAAGTGTGGCTTCAATCCGAATCCGCGGGCCGTATTTATTGTAAGGTGCATTTTAATTTTATAACAGTTACTTTAATTTAATTGGGCTTTCCTAGCTTTCCTCGTTTCAACTTACAACTCCCTACCAGAATGAGTTTTTAGAATCGCGTTGAATGCAAATGAGTAAGAAGTAGTATTAAAAGAAGGTTCAATTTACTTCTAGAGGGAGAGGTAGCAATCTTGAATAGCGAGTGTTTGCTTTCGAGCTAAGTCTTCAGAAGCTGTTGCACGAGTGGAGACTTTGTTGTAAGGCCGAAAAAAGGGGCCGACTGTTTATCTAATTTTGAGCGAGATAACTGGTAGTTAACCCTTCTTGAGTTTACGATTTCTGTTATTTGAACTAAGCGATAATTCGCTTAACAGTTCCCTAGGTTCCTCGACATTTACTTTGGTAGAATAAGAGTGTGGAGTTCTACAAAACAGTACATACATGTGTATATGTGTGTAAGGAGGATAATACCTTTGGCATTTCTAGTTGGTAAATAGTTGGGTGTCAACTGTGAAGAACAAATGAAAGCCTATGAAAGGCCAGCTTTAAAGAAAATCATATCGCAGAATGCTTGATAACCAACTCAGAAAATATGATTGATTGAAAGCTGAATAGTATGCGAGTATCATGATTACAGAGTTATGCCAGGTAATGCACTTTTACGATCAGAGGGAGCAAGTCGAGTATGATAGCCTGCTTTTATGACGCCCACGTACTTCTCATCATCGCGGGGCCATAAAAGCCAAAGCTAGTAAAAACACGCTTCCGGGAGGAGAGAGACCTTTTGCAAAATGGGACGAAAAATGCATTATTCTGCTGACTCTTTAGAATCTTTAAATGGTTGATATGCATATAAAAATGCATTTGCATTTTATTTTGCGAAATTTGCCGTTAGCTCACATCAATTTTTTTTATCTTTAATTAATTCTAATTTATTTAATTGCATTAACTCCGTTCACATTAATATAGTGTACAATAAGTTTTTGTCTTGTCTGTTTTCATTTTTTACTTCTTTGTTCGAAGTAAAAAGGAAGCATTGTAATCGCGAAAAGTTTCGGGTATCAAATTTCAACGAAAATATCCATTTTGTTCGCTATCGAATGCAATTTAACGATGTTTTTGAGTGACATCCGTATTTAAGGACAGAATAAAGGACTCCTTTTCCCCCCAACTGATTTAAAATGGATTCTGAAGAGATTTTTTTCGTGGCGTCTGAGCGTACGTACGTATGTAAATATCTCGCATTACTCAAAAACGAGTAGCCTCAGAACGTAAAATTTTGTATATAGTACTGCTATAACACGTACATGTGCACCTCGCATTTTGGTCACAATCGGCTGCACCAAAAGTATATATATACACTGGTGTGCAAAAATTAAGGACGAAGTCGAAAAATTAGCATATCAGCTGAACGAAGAGGCAGAGCGGACAGAGAGACCAATCAGGAGATTAAGTAAGGTGATGTACGGTAGCACATGCGCAGATATGCAGGTAGACGTAATGGGGGAGTATCTGAGTAGTATAAAGCATGTTGTCGGTGTAAGATCAGTATTTCTGGCAAAGAGATTGCACGCCGTATAGCAGTTAAAATCACACCGAGTTGCTGCCTCAGCGAGGAATGGCGAATAATCAATCTGTACAGCGAGGAACGAATAATCAAGCTGTTAGACGACATCTGGATACTTTTACCGGAGGTCGAATCATTGGGAAGTTGGAGGAAGGCCGCAGTGTGACACGTGTGGCTGCAGAGTTCGGAATTGCTCACAGCATCGTTTCACGACTTTGGAGACAATTTCAAACTACAGGAACAGCTATCCGGGGGTAGTGGTCATCCACGAGGAACCACACCCCCAGCAGATGACCGGTATATTGCCTTACAGGCCAGAAGAAACAGGCGGCAGACAGCAGGAGAAATCGCTAGACACACGACACAGGCGACTGGACGACCGATATCGCGTTTTACCGTGGCCAGAAGACTGCACGGTGGTGGTCTGTTTGCACGACGCCCTGTACGGTGTGTACCTCTAACGCCTGCCCATCGGAGAAGGCGTTCTCTGTGGTGCCGGGAACACCGGAATTGGAGAGACAATGAATGGGGACGAGTACTCTTTACAGATGAGAGCAGATTTAGTCTGAGTTGCGATTCTAGACACATACACATCTGGACAGAGCGGGGAACACGCAATAACCCCTTCAACATCATCAAAAGGGACTGTTTTGGAGGTCGCGGAGTTCTCGTTCGAGCAGACATAATGCTTGGTAGCCGGACCGACCTTCATATCTCCCAAGGAGGTTCGTCACCTGGGACTGCTATTGTAACGACGTTCTTCTTCCTTACATGCGTCTTTTCACAAGGGCTATGGGTCCTCAGTTCCTCTTCATGGACGACAACGCTCCACCTCATCGCACAGTTACTGTCGAAGAGCTGTTGGAGAGTGAAGATATTGAACACATGGATTGGTCGGCAAGGTCTCTGGATCTAAATCCTGTCAAGCATGTGCAGAACTTACTAGGGAGACCCGTGGCAGCACGTAACTTATCGCCAGTAACGATTCCGAAACTGCGATTGGTGCTACAAGAGGAACGAGCAGCAGTGTCTCAACAGCTCATTAACAACCACATATCCAGCATGCACAAATGATGTGAAACCTGCCTATCCAATAAGTTTAAATGAAATGCGTGTAATTTAATATTCCATACAAGGAAGTCATGCAGTGTACACATCAGATTTTTTTAGTCAGTTCTCAAACATGGGTACGTTAAGCGAAACATTTGAAAAATGCTGCTGAATTTTTTCCACGTCGCTGGTTATTCACACTTTACTTAATGAAATTATAAAATGATTTAAACTTTGGAATGTTAATTACACATCTCGAATATATTAAAGAACGCAGTTAATGAAACACGCAGAAACACCAAGGAATAATGGTGAACGTGATTCTAGCGCCAGAATGTCGCTAAGGTAAATAAATATAGTGAATTTCAAAGAGTGCATTTATTCTATTCTGGTTTATGCGCTATCGACGAAGTAGATTTCATTCAATTCAACGAGCTTAAATGAAATGCAGGAAAAAATGCGTATAATTTATTATTCCGTACAAGGAAGTTATATGGTGTATACATCAGATTTTTTATAAATAATAATTAGCAAAGTTTTGAAATAAGTTTTGCTTTTCGAGACAAGACTACAATCCTCAGAGTAGTCTATATCAATATGCTGGGAATAAAGGTTGCTTAAGTCTTATGGAACTTAAATTTCATTCAAGAAAATGAATTTTACGCAAGATGCCGTGCAATACCACCCCGATGTCAAACAATAGGAGGAAGAACGCATGTGAATTTATCCATCACTAGTTTTCTCACGTGACCACAATAGAAAGATTCCGCAATTATGAGACGATTGCATGAAATTTATTAGCATTGTAAATTCTGGATTTGATTTCATTATTCTTAATTTGCATATAGTAGAAAAATAATTCAACAATCATCTATCTTCCTTCAGAAAATTCACGCTCATCCAGATTAAAAGGAAGTATGTATAATATATGTTCCAATAGTGCGAGAGAAAAAAGGCATCAACGGACTAATTTTTCCATTTTTATGCGATGGAGTTGGGATAGATATTGTTGCTTTGTTTGAATTTTGCCACACCTAAAAAAGTTATCATATCAAATAGAAAAGTTAATTCCAATACGAAAGAAATATTATTCGGCAAAATCATCTTAACTATAAATTGCACTTAAATGTCTTAGATATTAGCTAAGGTGATATTTCTGATGCAGCTCCCCAGTTTCCAATTAAAGTTAATGCATACTCAAATTGAAATAGAATTTTAAATAATAAAAACTTGCTATCAGATTCAAGATTGAGGCTTAAAAGTTAACCCAGGCTGGCATATTTGAAGTATAAAACGTGGAAATCGATGAAATACATCGATTTTTCATCCATGATATTTTAATCGATGAAAACATTAATTTGTTTCAACACTAGCCGCTGGAGAGGAAAGCCGCATAATACAGTTAATAAAAATATATAAATATTTTAATGAATCCGGATAATGCAATTTCACTGTTCTGCCTAATAATTAATAAAAATTAAATGAAACTGTGCTTATTGCTTTAAAATCTCTCAAATTGTCAATTAATTTGAAAAAAAATTAATACCTTGCGCTTGCTACAACAAACAGCCACATGAAAGATAAAAGTATTTTAATTCAGACAGTCGCGATACGTTGCTTTTAAATCCTTGAGTTTGTTGACTAAATTCTAAAATTAGACAAATATATTGTGCTTTGACTGGTGGCAACACACTTATTTTTTGTATGGTCGAGTTTTCTGATTAAATTTCGAACTTAAATATCTAATGCTTTGCCGAGTGCCAACACAAAGCTTTTATATCCCCGAATATCAAAAGTTTCTTATATTCTCCCAAAATATGAAATAAATAAGAAACAAATTCGAAGTTCAAAATTCGAACTTTGAGATGTACATGTTCGGCAGCAGGATTATACGTGTGTTCAAAATTTGGTGACTCTAGGTATTATGATTTTTTCACAATGCGGGTAACATACTTACATACATACATACATACATACGTACATACATATATACATACATACATATATACATAAACATTGTTCATTATTTAATAACAGAGATTAGACGTATTTGTTTCACTCAAATTATTAGTTAATAAAAACTTTTACGGCTAATAAATTAATTAAATACTGTTTATTTTCAACACTAATTATTTATTTTTAAGCACTGATTATTTATTATTAATTATTGACTGTTTAGTATTTTATTATTGATTATTGAGTGCATTTACTAACATTGCACAGGACAAGTATTACAAAATGTATTTTGTAAATCATATTTAATTAAAAGACTCTATTTTACGCAATATTTCGAACTTTTCCACTAGAACTTAACATAATTAAGAATCTTAATAAATGCTCAAGATAAGCGAAAGGCTGGTATATCGCTTTTTCTTTAACTTGCAACGTTCCTCACTTGTATTCGACCAACTAAGTGCTGTGGATGTAGTGAACTACTAAGGCAATAATCGCTTAAGTTCAAGAACAGAAACGCAAACTAATTACCCTTTATTGTTCAAAATAAAGATTCACAGATGGTCCCTTTCTCAGGACTTACAACAAAGCCTCCACTTGGGCTTCAACTCAAAAATGTTAGAAATAAGAACTAACTAATGACTAACTAAATAAGATTTAGCCGAAACTAACGCATATTCTAAACTAGTTGGCCCGTAATATTAAATTAGCTAGAGAAGCTATCAAAAGGCATTAATACGCCCGAGCATAGTGGTATTCAGAAATCCTAACTCTCTCCTTCGAAGTCAATGGAACTTTGACTTAAATACTACTCTACTTCCCATTTGCATTTAACGCCATTCTAAAAATTCATTCTGGAAAGGAATTGTAAGCTGAAGCTAGAATTGATAGGAAAGGTGCATAAACTTAAAATATCTGTTACAAAATTAGGATATACCTTACAAAGTATATGAGAAACATAAATGCTTCTTAGAAAAAAAAATGTATCTTGACACCTCGACAGAGCAAAAAAATGCGTGAAATAGTTTACCTGTAAATGCAGAAATAAAATTATTGAAAAATTTTTTAAAAAATGTTAATCTACCGATCATATAAATGATAAGAATGCAAATAACTTTATAAGGTATTTCTCCACCTTCTTAGCATGCCTTCGTGGTGTCATGGCCAGCACACTCGGAGCGTATTCTAGAGGTCAGAGGTTAGAATCCCGGCGAGCGCATTGCTCGTTTTTCAAGTCTCCTGCTTAAAAATAACTTAATGTCTCTATTACTATTGTCTTACAGTCTAAAATGAGATAAACATAATATTCATGCGCAATGAAGGAAAAAAAAGCCATCTTGTGCGATAATCATTTCGTTACGTTGAACATTACAAAGAGCTGTGAATTTTAAATCTTAGAGCTGGAGAAGATTAGGTTTTAGAAGAGACCAGTGGGGAGAAATACAGATAGTCTTGTAATTGAGAAGGTAACAGAAGCATTCTCTTTCTCGCCGGCCAATAACAACCATTTTCTCCATGTGTCTGTCCAGAACAGAAATCTCGGCGAGATCTTCCAAGAACCGCTTTCTCACCACCACCAACAGCTCTAAGAATTTTGCTACCGATGGCAGAAACTGCAGATTTTAAAATTCCTTCAATAACCAAGAAAAGTTGTAAAAAAAAAATTGACACTCCCGTTTGCTCACGTACACGCACTCAACATGCTCTCCCATAAAAGAACAGCAACAAGAAAACGCTTCAAAAAAGTAGGAGAAAAACTATAAAAGAAACGATAAAATTTAGTACCTTTCTGTCATCCTCAACGTTTCTTTTACGCTTTCTTCGTCCCACCTGCTATATGCAGGAGAAGGGCAAGCAAGAGACCGGAGGGATGTTTCAAGAAAAGGTCATCTTTGCTCGCACTTCCTTGCAAAAGCCCCATCTTTTATTCACAGGTGAGCTCGAATTCGGGTGGAATTTCTGAAATTACATTCTGGCCACGAAAAGTGTGTTGCTTGAATACAAAGCGAAGGAGCAGATACCAGTTCAAGCCATCTTTTTTAACGTCTCTTGCGGATATACTTGTAGAAAAGATTCTGTGTTAAGTGTGCACGCATGTTTATAACGAAGAACTCGAAAGACGTGAATACGTCAACAATTAATTTTTATTTCTGAAAAATATTCCAGTTTTTTCCATTTCTTGTCATTCTTTACCCTTTCAAGAAAGAGGTCTGATGAGCTAAGAAAGAAGATTTTTCTGAAAGTCTCAAAGAATTTCAATTTGAGCTGCGATTTTGTTTTCTTTAAATTTTTGTGAAAATATTATTAAGAATAATAAAGACTGAAAAATGTGAGTATGTACGTAAAATTAAGTGTTTATGAAAGGCATCAATATAAAATATTTAGGATTTAACGATTAGGATCGTTACAGGTGTCCTACGCTTGTTCAAAACTCGCTTTAGACCACTTCGGTTTTTTGAAAGATGTACATCCATATCCGCTCATTCAATAAATAATTAAATAAAATCTGAAAGCTTTCAGACTTTATATTACGCACAAATGGGGTTTTTTTTTTAGTCCAAAGGGGCTTTGTCCCTGAAGGAATGTTGTTTTCTTTTGCCATTTTGCGTCGGAAACATTGAAAGCCTGAATTACTTTTCAAACTGTTGCCACAAAATATTGTAGCCCTGTATTATATTTAAAGAAATTAAATAATGAAGAATCTGAATAAATGTATGTATATTTCTCCAAATGTGAGAAAACAATGGTACCTAGAACCATCCAGTTTTGAATAACATACGTTTCCACGCCAATATGGGCATCTGGAAGCCCGAATTTGGAATTTGTTTTATTATTTATTTCATATTTTGTAAAAATTTAACGAATTTTTGATGAACAAACTCAAACGATTTAAAAGCGAGCAATGGCAACATTCTACGGGAAAAAAACCCCTTTTTATCTAAAGTTATCTATACTCATTTTAAAATTACTTTGCGATATTGTTGTTGAACTGAATTTTATGGTTTAAGTGCGAAGAACATGATATTTAATAAAAAAAGGTATCACAAAAAACGTTAAAAAACGCCCCTTTGGACGTACTCTAAAATCTGAAACCTTTCAGATTTTTTTTTATTTTTTTTTTTCATTTACAGACATAGACACACGCTTCGAAAGCATTTGATCTACGTCACTTTGGCTAAAAATATTTACAAACAGCATATCTTTAGAATTTTCGAGAGACAGTCTCGCAGGCTGGAGATAAAATGCTTTTTTTTCTTATGTTATTGCCACTACTCGCTCTGAAATTTATTCCACCTTGTCTACGTCTTGTTGATAAATGTTGCCAGCAATTAAAAGGCCCTTGATCCTGTTCTCTTCAGTTGAAGAAATATCTTGGGCAAAAAATGCAAAAGCTTATCAGAGATGAAGAGACAAGACATGTCTTATTTGATACAATAAGAAATAATAATTTTAAAATAAGCTAATCATATCCTGTTTCCTGTCAAGTTAAAATTAAAATCTGTAAACAAAATTGTTGTTAAAACGCCATTTACAAAAAGAACTAATTTTGTTGTTTTCAGGAAAAAGAGTTAATTCCAGTTTTGCCAAAGAAAAAAATAGTATCAGACTTTCCAGCAAAAATAAATTAAAAATATTAAAAAATATTTTTGTCTTCCGAGTAAATTCAAACGACAAATTTCTTAAAGCGAAAAGTGTAAAACTTTTATCTTAATTCCTTTTCATGTTTTATACTGATCATAAAAATATGGCCAGGGACTGTAATTAATGACAGTAAATGTAAAATAAATGAGGTTTTTAAAAATATATCGGTTGTAGTTGCACTTATAGTAATATATACTTCTTCTTGAAAATTTTACTAACTAGTGAACAAGTTAATGAACTTGCCCGTAAATATAACTAGACCGTAAATATTCATAAATTTTAGACAGTTGAGAAACTTCTTTTTAAATCTTCGATTCATCTTAAACATAGGATTCAAAACCACTCCTTACAAAAAATTATACAGGCCAAAAAACTCAAACTATTATTTAAAATCTATTTATTTGTGTTTAATTGCTTTTTGAAATCAAAACAGTAATTAAATTCTTTATTTGAAAACAATTACCCATCTGTTCAGAAAGATTTTATTCCTCCCACTTTCATGCCACAAATTATTTAAAAACTTACGTTAAAAATTCTGTGCAAATGAAAAATATTTTATTCAAAAAGAAAGTTTCGTTGATTTTACAGTGCTTTTAAATAACCAAAAGTTTCTCTAGGGCTTTCGTACAAAATTAAAGCAAGAAAACGTGTTTAGAATTCGTTAGAACTATGACTCAATTTTCTCTGAACTGGATCTGATATTCATAGTAAAATTCTATTAGTTGATTGTAAACACACTCTATAAAATTCTTTATTTGGAACTCTTAGGAATTCTGCAAAACGTTTTACAGAATTTCTGCGCAAATCTTTATCGAATACCTGCATATATATTTGTATAGAATCTCCGTGTATAACTCTACAGAAGCTATAAAATTTCATAGAATTCCATAGAAGATCATGGACCTAGCTTATAGAAAATTGGGCGATAATTCTGACGGATTCTAAAGAATTTTAAGACTAATTTTTTTATAGAATTCTATGAGATCTTTTCGTAAGTACCCCTTTGTCCTGCAGTTTCAAGTGCTTCCAAAGCAAAATGCAAGACTTACGAAGCAAGACGCGAAAGAAATGCCAATAGCGGTCCCATTGTGCCTCATCTTTCTGGACATGACAATATTTAATAAGGGTCTTTCTGGAGTCGGTTCCAATACATCATTGCCCATAACCGCAAGGCGTTCGATGAGAGAAATCACTGAATCGTGAATTCCAGACGTATATTGTTACAGGCATAATGACCGCAGGCTCCATGCTGCAGATTGTGTGCCACCGCATTGCGTGGAGATAAACGAACTAATGCTCGAGACGGGTCTCGATCCGTCTGCACCTTTATTTTTCATTTCATTTATTTTATTTTGTTTATTTATTTTCCGCTACCCTGGAATGCAGACACGGTTCGTTAAGTGGACATCATTACGTCAAGTCAACCAGCTGAAGACCATTAAAGTCGGAAATAGGATTACCTTTTGCATAATGGACTTCACCAGGAGTGGGTGGATGGCTAGAAAACGAGCTGAGGAAATCCCCGAGAAAAGCCAGAACTTGAATTAAAAATGAAACGCCATCAACTAAATCATTAACAGTAAATAAATAAACACCATTTTAACCTAAATATAAGACTTCCAAATAAGAGGAACGTGCATATTTGGTAGCTATTATTCAAGATACTTGATGGTATTATCTGTCTATATAGATATAAAGAAAAAAGTCGGTATGTGTGTTTGTTCGCTAATAACTCAGTCACTAACTATAGCTATCGTCACCAAACTTTCTACAATTCTTTTCCGGGTCCTGGAAAAGGTCAACGTCCACTTTTTCCAAAAAAAAAAAAGGGGGGAGCTAAAATCAGAGATATTAATTAAAACGATAATTTCCGCCCTCATTTTTCCAAGTGGCAACAGTCTCGAATAGTTATTTCGAAAATTGTTGCCACTGCTCGCTTTCGAATCTCAGAGTTTGTTAATAAAAAAATTTCTAAGTTTTACGATGAAATAAAATTAGCATGCCAAGCATTAAATACATTATTCCCGATTCCAAAAATTCGTGGGAAGCCATTTCGACTGTTCGCATTTTCGTACGACTTTAATCAGTCGAAATACTAATTAAAAACTCTGAAAGCGCTAATTTTCTCACTCGGTTTTCCAAGTGGCAACAGTCTAGCGCATTGGAGGTAAAAATGCTTTATTTCGAAAAGTATTGCTATTTGTCGAAAAGTATTGCTTTCAAATACAATATAGTTCGTTGATCAAAAATTTGTAAGTTTTACAAAATCTATACACATAAAGAAGAATGTATGTTTGTTTGTTCGCGTTATTGATTTCTGATCAATTTTTTTGCCACATTTAATTGACTACAATTGAATGTAGGTGAAATATTAGATGGAACTTGAGCTTTTACGACTGTTTGATTAGAAAGACGAAAATCATTAAAAAATGCGTGCCATTGTTGCTGATATAATGAAAGAGAATTAGTTTATTTTTCTATCGAAATTTTTCATGTGTGTTCCATATCGTATCAGTCTGAAAAATGTGTGACTATGAATCGTATTTTTTGCATCGTTATTAGAGAAGGGTTTCAGCGGTATTGCTCTCTCTGTTGTTAGATACATTAATCTCAATCTAACTTAACTGGCATCGTATACTTAAAGGTAGTAAAGGTTTATCATATAAGACAATCTTGCTCCATAAGATAAAGGTGTTCTGTAAAGAAATTTAAGTAGTGTAATTAGAATACTTTGAGTTACATATTCAATAACTGTGTTTTCTTTCAATATACAATATAAGGAAGACTTGATAAATTACTGTATTAAGAAGGCTACCGTACTAAAAGCTAAGAAAGTGAAAGATATGGTTTTCAGAAGAGCAAGTTGATAGAGAAAAAAATGTCTTATATTTGGACTGATGTACTGAGGAACTAAATAAATTATTATACCTGGTGGGGATTGTTTATAGGCATTTAAAATTGGATACAATTCAGTACGACAGTGAGGATACTATATAGAAAATTTGCGTGTGTTTAGAGGTTCCTCAAAAAGTTTTCTTATAAAACTAGTATTAATCTAAGTCAAGATTTGTCTAATTTTAAGTTTCAAACTGACGTGCTTTTCTTCAACACATTTTTAACATTATAATCCTGTCCAATCTCAGTAATAAATAAATGTCTATGCAAGTTTACTGCCGCATAATCGGTATAGTGGTTAGCGTCGCTGACTGCCGTGCCGAAGGGTTCGGGTTCGAATCCCGGAGAAGGCATGGATCTTTGTAAATGTACAGTGTCAGTGCGGCATGGAGGCACTTTAAATATGCGGTGAGCCGAAAGTCCTCTCAAGTGGTTTGGTGGAAGGAAAGACCCTCGAACCCGTCCCCCCGGGGTGCTCTCTATCAAAATTGAGGGGCGGAACTGAGGCAAATCGTACTGTCACTTGTTAAGACTATTGCGTAATCTAGCGCTCCTTGACGCGAGAATTCTCGTGGGCTTGGGCTAACTCTGTCAGACAAGTGAACATGAGCAACAACAACATGAGCAACAAATTTACTATTAAACCATTAAGCCTGAAATATTGATAACTTTGTTAATCAGATACACTACCATCTCGTAATTTTGCATGCTGATAAGCAATCGATTAGATCTAGATATAAGTCACCAATAACGAATCATGATAACAATCAATAAATACTTATTAATGATGGATCATCCTAACTTTCTTCAATTTGAACTGTGTTCTAAAGGAAAATTACCAAAACAGAATAAAAAACAAAGCTATCTCAAGCGTTCATGAATTTTTAACATTATGGGAAAATAGCAATAGTGCTTTATCTTTATCACACCTCTTTTCCAATCATCAGAAGTGATGCTTTCTTGAAACAAGAGCTACAGAATAGCAAAACTGCGTGATGAGATTTAACCTTATAATAATCACGAAATGGAAAATGAGAATAATTACCCTAATTGGAAAATCTGCTAAATAAAGAAAGATATAGACAAGATATTTTACGCTAACTGTATCCTGGTAAACACTACACATCATACCGCCTGGCTGTGGTGCAAGCACAAAATATAACTAATTAAAACATTTACGGTATTTGAAATTTAGCAAGCTCTATTTGCAATCTACTGAACACAAACAGCTATTTAAAACTTAACAATATCCTAAGGCTTTAAGGCATTTGGGTTCCACATCGTGAACACTGGAGCCCCATGAGTTCCTTACGAAAATGTCTCATAGAATTCTACGAAAAAAAATCTGACGTGTAGACTACATGACTTCCTTGCACGGAATATTAAATTATACGTATTTTTTCCTGCATTTCATTTACATTTATTTCCTCGAATTTCATTAGAGATATATTTATCATTCAATTAATTCATTTCTCACTTCCCAGCAAAGCAATAATACATAAAACTCAAACTATTTTCATTAAAAATTGAAAGCTATAGAAAAACATGAAATACCAGATACAGTTAAAACTATTAAAAAAGCAATATTTACAATTAAAATTTCAGTTTCTACGCAAAAACAAGCAATTCGGCCAACAGGCAAGAAGACTGTTTTTTTCGGTGCACAAAATTAAAAATTTCGTTTTGGTCCCGATCGGCAAAAAGACACTGAAGCACAGAAAGACTTCATTCATTATTCTGCTGAGTTCCAAGTGTAAACAAATATGACTGCTATGGCAAAAAAATTAGGCATAGTCGCACTTGAACAACTTTTAAATTGTTCATAATTCTACAAGTATTGCATAAAAATTTTAACGAAAGATAAGAACAATATAATTCAAACATTTTTAAAGCAAAAATCGCTTCTATGTATATATATATATACTTTTGGTGCGGATGATTGCAACTAAAAAGGAAGGTGCAGAACTATATATTATAGCAGTACTATACACAAAATTTCAACGTCCTGTGGTTACTCGTGTTTGAGTTATGCGAGATACATACGTACGTACAGACGCTACGAAAAAATCTCTTCTTGATTCATTTTAAATCAGTTTTACAATTCCTTTGGAGAAAAAGTATCCTCTATTCCGCCCTTACGTAGACATGTCACGCAAAAGCATCGTTAAATTGCATTCGATAGGGGTCAAAGTCGATATTTTCGTTGAAATATGGTACCCGGAATTTTTCATGATTGCAATAACAGAGATTCTATAAAAATCTGCACAGTTTACAAAAGTTCCTTGTGTAGAATCTTATATAATGTGTATGGAATCATCTAATATAATCCTACCGAAAATAGCAGATCCAGTTTATAAAAAAAATGAGCCATTATTCTAAAGAATTCTAAACTTTTCTTGTTTTAATTTTTTATCAAAGATACAACAGAAGCTTTTGAGTGTGTAAATGTAGTTTAAAAATCTTTCTTCAAACTTTCCCTAATAAAAAATGTATTAGATTTTCATTTTCGAATAAAATTTTATAATCTTGTCTAATTTTTTAAATAATTTATGGCATAGAGGGGGGGATAAAATCTTCGGGAATAGATGGTAATTTAATAAAAAAGTAAATTTTGAATAGTAGGACTAAGAAACTATTTCTCTTACATCGGTACATATAATTAAAAACATTCATGTCATATTAAAATTTAGTAGTTAACACCATAAATTTAATATTTTAATTAATTTTATGAAAATTTTGTACCACACAAGCAAGACTGAAAAAAAAAATTACAGCCAATGCTACGTAAACTTAGAAGCTAAAAAAGGCTTAATTAGGAAAAAAAAAACCTGCATCCAAAAATGATTTAACAGTTATTAAAAAAAATGTCTTTGTTTTTTGCTCTTCTTTTGAAAACAGTTTGAAAACTTTGCAAATTTTTATAGTTTATTAAGGATTATTAAGGATTTTTATAAAGGATTTATAAAAATTTCTGCATGATTTTCCAAAGCAACATTTCTATAGAATTCTGATCTGTGAAAGCTTTACAAAATTTCTATAGGATTTTTTAGAGTTCTATAGAGTTCTATATTCTATTTCTGTGGAATTCTATAGGAATTTCTATATAGTTCTGTCAATCTTTATAAAAAAAAAAAACTTCGCAAGAATTATCTTATAAGAGGATAAGTTCTGCAGAAATAAGCTAGCTTATAAGAGGACAAGTTCTATAGAAATTTCTATAGAGCTCTATCAAGCTCTACAAAAAAAGACTTTGCAAGAGCTAGCTTATAAGAGCTTTGTGAAATAATCCATTGCCATTTAGGGAGAAAATAGTTCGTTCCCATAGTTTTAGGATATTATACATCGTCGTGCTAGTGCCATAATATGAAGATTATGTAATAGCCTCTGACCCAAATGCATTGTTTCTGCAAAAACACCAATCAGATAGTTTGATTTGGTAGTTATTCGAAAATAATTTTCAAGGATTTTCTTTTCTGCCATTTTAATTGATTTTTAAATCATTTTCAAGGAGATATTACCATGAAGTTCGCATAGATTCAAGGCTCTTTCGACGCAAATCTCCATCTGAATTTACTTTCATGAAAGGAAATCTTATTAAACTAGCTGTTCTGACGCAATACACTGAAGACAAAATTTGCGAAACAACGGGGAAATAATTGACGACAGGGATATTATTAAAAAGATGAATAGTCCACATGCAAATTTGCGTAACTGGAGTCCTGAGTAGGAACAGGGAGCTTACTCAAAGCTATGTTCGTGCGTGTGTAGAAGATACAACAAAGATAAGAAGGGTTAAATTTACTCTTTATTTCTCATAGCGTACAGCCGTTCCCGCACTTCGGGATACAGAGACCAGCACTTATGGTCTAAAACGTAGACAATAAGAATTAAACTAACTTAGCTAAATAAGAACTAAATTTAGCTGTTTTACAGAACAGTAACGCGAAGATTGGCCTTTTAACACTACGTATGTAGTGAGCGGAATGCAAAAACTACAATATGTCTTCAAATACCAGCGAGAACTAAGCTCTGGCCTTAAAGGCAGACATGAACTGACTGAAAAGCTCGTGCGTGGTAAGGCAGTGAAAAGGCTCTTTTTCTTTCTTTTGGCTGAAAGCCGTGTCTTAAATACTTATACAGTTTGCAACCTTATTTGCATAAACAATTCTTTTTGCTCTTATTCTAGCCAGAAATGGAAAATAACAGAGGAAGGCAGTTTTAAAACTAAAAAAAAGTTAGTAAAACTTAAAATCCTTACAAACTGAGATTTAAATTAAATTATGTAGTCTTTGACTCTTAGGCTAAGTTTTAAATTTGAATTTGATTGTTACTTAAATTACATTGCCACAACTGAAGGTTGATCTTGACAAGCACGAGAAATGCGTTTGGGGTCCAAGTTCTGTTAAATAAAAGGGTTTAGTTTAAAACCTTCTCAAGGCTTTGTTTTTCGTTTCAGACACAACTATAATTCGCTTAACGTCTGTTAGGAGTTGGATTCTAATTCATGCTTCCAAAGAGAGTCAAACTATTGTAATATTATTGTTCACAGAAGGTACTTATTTAAAACATTTTATTTGAATTGTTTCTGCGTTTGATATATATGTGTTTCATTTATTTCATACTTTAAAGAACCAACAAACAGCTCTGTAACAGTTAGATAGGCCTAATTTTGTGCCTTTGGGCGCCGCGCAAAAAAAAGCTCATGTAATATAATAAATTAAGAACAATGATAAATGTTTGGCGATCACTGCTCTAACAAGTCTAGCTTTAATAAATTCTCACTAGAGGGAAGTTTTAATAACTCACGTTATAATCAACAGTCTACTGGTCGCAAAACTGTGGACAGTCACGTAAAATGATCAGGTGGGGTCACAGCGGAAAGCACTTGTCTGCCGCCCAAACGAGATAATAATTAGTGACTCTGACTACCTTACCGAAGAGCCCGGGTCCGAATCCCGGAGCAAGTATAGAAGTTTGTAAATGTATAATATCTGTGCGGCATGGGTGCACTTAAAACATGCGGCGAGCTTAAAGTCCTCTCGAAAGGCTGTAGTAGAAGAAGGCGGATGGGCTATCCTTGGACTTGTTAGCTCGGCGTACTCTCTTTCAAAATAGGGAGATTGATTTAAGTGTAACAATATGTGAATGTCCTTAGAGAACTTGCCGTTTTCTTGGGACCGAATCCCAGTATCCACCCTGAGGCCGGTGAAAGTGATCAAGAAAGCCTCGTTAAAGACATCTCCTTTAGCGGTGCATCCGTTTCTCATCTTGTAAAAGTAATAAAATGAGGCTTTGTGCTGCGAAATCCCGAGAGACTAAGATGCGTTCAGGGGTCGGGAAAGCTATATTCTTACATAACAAATGAAAAGTAGTCGTGGACAAACTACAGATAGCTATTCCACTATTATTTCTTTAAAAGAAACCTATATTCCAATAAGAAAACCTAGTAATATAACCGTTAGCATATCTAATAAGATATTTTTATTTCTACTTCCGTGTAATTTGAATTTCGCCCGTTCTTATTGTTGTCTCTGCTACTCATGAGTCCTCAAATCATACATAAATAATCAGAGAAGTGGAATGTGCAGCTGACTCAACGTAATCATAGAGTGTATGTCAGTTCGTTTTTCCTTCTCTGTGACTGGTGGAGTCTTGTATTAGGCTGGCATAAAGTTCCACAGTTAGAAGGAAAAGGTTCGGCGTGATTTTCACAGGTAGTTTGTGAGGATCTATCTTTATTAGTAAGATGACACAATCGCTACGTGGAGGAATAAGTTTTAAAACTTAGGGGAATTCGTTCTGTGGAAAGGGAGAGCCTGTAGCTAAAAAGCTAGAGGACAAAATTCGCGATTAAATACGGTATAAGATTTATGTTCTGTAGCTTTAATTTCAGGTGGACTCATTCATAAACTATTAGACCTACAGTAGCAGCTTAACTTAAAATTATTTCAGATATTAAATCGAAATGTGCATATAAAGTCGAATTCCAGTTTTCGTATAATTTTATGAGATATATATTTTAATTATTTTTAAAACATTAATGGTAAACTTCTCCAGGTATCAGATTGCAATTTGGAGTTTTCCGATTGCTATTTTTTTAAGATAAATGTTTCTTGCATCATGTCCAACATTCAAGCAATTAAATGAACACCTCAAATCAAAAATAAATCACACCCTCGACATTAAAAAAAAAAAAAATCCCCTTAAAAAAAATCCCCATCTTGTCACTGCTGGGACATCCAACGACTTCCTTGCATCGAAACTAGAATTTCAAATTAATGGAAGAGATGTTGGCAAAAGACGAGGGGACAAAAAATGCCAAAATTCATCCAACGCAAAATATTTCCAACACGAACTTTAATTGCCTTCTTTGGGTTTCAGCTGTTAAGCGACAGAGACGGGAAAGGAGGGAGAAAAACAGGGGAAAAAATTCATACACGCAGCAATGAAAATTCCCTCTATCTTCGGCCCTTGGAGTTAGTTGCTGCTGCCGACGGACGTTATTAATATTCCCTCCTGCTTTCGAATTCTTTGAAATTCTTTAAAATTTTTCCGGAATCTGGCGCCATCCTGCCGAAGAAGGAGACGTAATTTCTGGAGAGATTTGGTCTCTGTAATACTGATAGTCTATTTGCAAAAGGGCGGAGTGGAGTGGAGTGAAGTCGAGGTAATGCTGAGAGCGGAGAAAATTATCTTATGTTTGTAGGAACTCGGGTCTTTTTAATCACACAGCTGGGTCTTGCATAATGTATTTTGAACGTATTTATGGAGCACTGTACTTATTAATGGGGATTTTAAACCTTGACTGACCTTGAGTGGGTACACAGTCTTGGTCAGTAATTATTCAAATCTTTTTTTCTAACGAAAATCCAAGAACTCATGTCGAAATAAATTGAGTTATAAATTGTGGTCCAAAATAGCCAAATGAAGTAAAAACTTACATCATTATCCTTTTGCATGTACCTCAGAATGTTAATTTCAGATTCACTGAAATGCGATTAAATTCTGATAATCCGGCATCTAACGGGTTCGATACCCTCGATTACCAGGCGCAAAGCAACCTCAGGTTTGCGTAAATTTCGAATAAAACTCTATCAATTTCCAGGGCGTTCCGACATAGGTCCATCTTCTACAAAAGCAGAAATTATTTGCTCTTAAGAAGATAGATCCATGACCTGAAGAATTGGACTTGAGAACTTAAGATGGTACTCCTGAAGAATGTGGATTTATGACTTGAAGAAGGAGGATAAGATGGATCTGAAGGTGAATCCAAAGGAAGCCTTCGAAACCTATAGAGTTTTATTGAAAATCTACACCAATCTAAAGTTGCTTTTTTGCTTAATTTAAAATTTTTACATTGGCGTGCAACTCTTCTTATTTTGGAAGTGTGTTATTCGGAAATAATCAGAAGCTCTCGCTACTCTTCTTTGGCTTTTACAACCATCTGATTACAGCAATCAGCTACATTATGACTGATTGCTATGTAGCGAAATTCTGTTAAACAAAGGGAAAATATTAATAGCTCTTCATTTAACCACTGTTAATAGCTGAATTATATTTAAAGTGCTCTTTCATGTAATTTTCTTGCCGAACTTTCTGAAGGCGAACGGTTAGCCAGTTGTGGAATACACTGTGTCAAAAAGAAGACAGAGTAATGAGGAAAAAGCTTAACTGATATTACTTGATGCTAGGTTTCATTCAGACGAAGGCTTTTCGATCATAAGGCTTTGTGGTTTAAAGTAAAAGGTTCTTAAGTCTGTCCACACATTTTTAGCGGTAACTGTAGGGTTTAAGCGGTAACCAATAAGGGAAGTTACTGTTACGCATAAGTAAATGTGCAGCTGACTCAGCGAAGCTATTGATGGAATGTCAGTTAGTGCTTGTTTTACTGTGATTGCTCGGTTCATATATCAAGTAGGCATAACGATGAAAAGTTGGTGGGCATTTAGGCAAAATCCTCAAACCAATTTTTATGACGTAGCAAGATCTGGTAGCCAAGTATCGAAACTCGACTTATATTTCTTATCACCAAGAAACCAAGCCTTAGGTTGCCGAAGCAATAAATGAATTCGTGGGATTTACAGAATATAATAACTGTAAAGAAATGAAGAAGTAATGAAACTTCATATTCTCCTTAATAACGTTTTGATAAGAAGGTGGATGTTCGTACCAAGGCCAGAGCGATAAAGTTATTGAACATTCGTAGTTCGGTCCGAGTTTGGAATCCCGGCGAACGGGCGGACTGCATGCGCATTTTCATGGTTCCCTTTGTGTAACGTGTAGAAAAGCAGTTTCCTTTTGAAAAAACGAAGGCATCTCTTGCCTTAGGCAGATAGCCCTGAAGTACTTTGCTATCTATATATATATGAAGAAGAAACTCTGTTTATTTGTTGCTAATAACTCAATCACTACTATAGCTATCGTCACCACACTTTCTTCAGTTCTTTCCTAGGTCCTGTAAAAAGTCGACCTCCACTTTTCTCCAAAAAAAAAAAAAAAAAA
>KK121200.1:446836-467802 GCA_000611955.2 Stegodyphus mimosarum
ATAATAATTAAAAACTCGGAAAAACGATCATTTTTCCATTTTTTCGAGTGGCAACAGCCTCGCAAGCTGGAGATGAAAATCTGCTTTATTTTGAAAGTTGTTGCCATTGCTCGCTTTCAAATCCTAGAGTTTCTTCATAAATAATTCCTAAGTTTTATGATGAAATAAAAATAACATTGCCAAACACTAAATATATTATTCTCGATTCCAAAAATTCGTGGGAAGCCATTTCGGCGATTCCCATCTCCTTATGACTTTAATCGGCCGAAATATTAATTAAAAACTCTAAAAGCGCTCAGTTTCGCACTCATTTTTTCGAGTGGCAACAGTATCTTCATAAATAATTCCTAAGTTTTATGATGAAATAAAAATAACATTGCCAAACACTAAATATATTATTCTCGATTCCAAAAATTCGTGGGAAGCCATTTCGGCGATTCCCATCTCCTTATGACTTTAATCGGCCGAAATATTAATTAAAAACTCTAAAAGCGCTCAGTTTCGCACTCATTTTTTCGAGTGGCAACAGTATCAGGCATTGTAGAAAAAAAAATGCTTACATTTCGAGTTCTGGTACTGCTCGCTTTCAAATCGTAGAGTTTGTTAATCAAAAATTTGCAAATTTTACGAAATTTAAACGTACAAAGAAGGATGTTTATTTGTTTGTTTATTAGCGTTATTGATTTCTGATCAATTATGATCAATTTTTGAGGCATTTAATCGACTAAAATTGAATACAGATGAAATATTGAATGGAACTTGAGCTTTTAGGACAATTTGATTAGAAAGACGAAAATCATTAAAAGCTGCCTGCCATTGTTGCTGATGTAATGAGAGAGAATTCGCCTTTTTTTTATCGAAATTTTTTATAACGGTTCCATATCGCATCAGACTGAAAAACGTATGACTATGAATCGTATTTTTTGCATTGTTATTAGAAAAGAATTACAGTGGTATCGTTCTCTCTGTTGTTAGATGCATTACTCTCAATCTAACTTAAGTGGCATCGGGTACTTCCGCTAGTAATCATATAAACCAAAACAAAACGTACCAAGGCCATTAGGCAAACAAAGTAACATGCTTTCAGTCATTAAATGCATTTCAGAATTATGTAAAGCTTCGTTTAAAGATTTGCTTCCGTATAATAGGTTAAGGTAAGTTAACAAAACTCTTTTCGCCTCATTACCTTCATAAGTGACGCAAAAACACCATTGAATTGCATTCGATAGCGGTCAAAATGGATATTTTCGCTGAAATACGGTACCCGGAATTTTTCGTATTTACATTTCTTCCTTTACTTCGTACAAGGAAGTAAAAAAGGTATCATGCACGTCTTACGAAAATTTTTATAGAAGTTGATAAAAAGCTTTAGGAATTCTAATAGAACTTATACGTTACCATCTATAGAAGTGCTTATGTAAAACATTTTGTAGAAATTTTATAAGGTTGTACAGAGCAGAATTTTATGCAAATGCTGATTTAGCAAAATCAAGTAGAAATTTGACAAATGCCTTCATAGAATGCTATTCTGTAGAAATCTGGTAAATTTTTAAACTGCAAAGGAAACTTTGAGTTCCTGTTGCACTATATGAAATACAAAAGATAAAAAATAAACTCTCTTTATTTATAACTTTTCTGTTATTTTTTAGCAGAAATTGTTGTCTTTTCTTCTCTAGTTTAACTTTTTTTAGCTTCTAAATTAATGTAACATATTACGTTTCTTTTAACAGTATTTTATATAATAAAAAATATTAAATCTGGTAAAAGTATTAAACAAATTTAAACCATAAAATTAGTTAAAAGATTATATTTGTGCTGCTAATTATAATTTTCTTTTCTGAAATGATTACATTTAATTATTGTACATGTACTTCCGATAGAAGAAATGGAATTAATTAATTTTAATTAATTTTTCAATTAATCAATTTTTCAGTTAATTAATTTTTCAATTTTTGAAATCAAAATGATATTGGAAATTTTTATTTAAAAAAAAAATCATCATCTCTTTTGAAAGTTTTATTCCCCCTCAAGGATGTCATAGAACAATTTAAAATTTAAGTCGAAAAATTTTATTCAGAAATCAAAACACTTTCTTTTTTGGTCCAATGGCGGGAACTCAGCCGACTTCGGCTCAGCCACTACTAAGGCCAGAAGCGGTAGCCACTTTATTATGAAGGCACCTAATAGGTGGGCCACAGTTGCCTTCTATGAAGAGACGGACAGTTACAGCTATGCCTTCCTGGATTCGAACCCAGGCCCTTTGGTATCGTAGAAGGCTCCCCTAACCACTATATTTTCTGGGCGGCAGAAATCAAAACATAATTAATTCTTTTATGTGCAGAAGAAAATTCGTTGATTTTATGATCCTTTTAAGTTCTTTATGGTATTTTATAGAAAAATAAACTTGTTTATATCTGTTTAAAAATGTGAAGCAATTTTCTATAAACTGGAATCTGGTATTTCTAGTTGAATTCTGTTACTTGATTCTATACACCATATATAAGGTTCTATATGTGGGGCCTTCTATAAACTGTACAAATCTTTAAAGAATATCCGTTCGTATGTCCTTAGAATATTAACACATATCTCTATCAAAACCCTATATATAACTCTATAGAAAATACATCTAAAATTTTATATCTTTGATTTAGTTTATAGAAAGTTAGTCCATAACTGCAAAGAATTCTAAAGACGTTTAACACTGGATTTTTTTTAGTGAATTCTCTGAGGTATTTTCGTAAAAGACATTTTTGTTACTGATTTCGGTTTTTTTTTTTTTAAAAAAATTTTTTTTTTTTTTTTTTTCCAGCTACGTTCTAGACTCTCATCTTCCCTTCGAATAAGTACAACACTTGTGTACTTACTTGAACGTTCATAACCCATTAACCTGGAGAGGGAAATTGCCCTCACCTTCCCCACCCCATGGCCCCTTGGAGTCGAAGGGTTAAATGGCCCCCACTGAGAGACCCAGCTAACTTTTCTATAAGCCTTCGTCTACCAGTGAAGAGAAAAGTAAGAAGAAAGGTGAAAAGAAAACTGCAAAACCAGACTTGTCACAAGATTAACCGACAGCGAAAGCAAAGGGGGTGGGGAGAAGAAAAGAAAAAATAATAAAATGCGGAGTAAAGAGGAGAAAGGAGGAGAAAACGAACACAAGATAAACAAGATCGGAGAAATCCACCCTTGGGGCAGCGTGCCATAAAGCATTATTGATTTCATAATCAAGCGTGGAACGAGCTCGTGTTAAGCACGGTTCCTCCTCTGTACTCCACGAGGTAGAGACTCCCCCTTCCCACAGCACCATCCCCTACATCTTCAGGTAAGTCGTCTGGTAATAAAGTTACCGCCATTAAGTCGTAGAAAGTGATTTAAGCCCATAACGGGTACCCCTGACCACTTCGCTCTATCCCTCCGCACAAGCGCACGTGCTGTGCTTAATCACTGAGTGGTATTGGCGACCCCCTTTATAGTCCCCCCCATCGTTTGCAGAATGAAGAAATATGAGGACCGTAGTAGTACCTGGAGGTAGCGCACACGTGTGCATATGTGGGTATTTGTGCGTGATTTGAGAATGCTAGTCTTAAAATAGTTATTGCCTTCCCCGAATTTTGTGGCGTGATGGGTACAAGTGTGGGCGTTTCGCTTGGTGATCGCATGTTTAGTAAATCTGTGTTTACTTGTGAGAATCTGTGGCATTTTATTATTATTATGGTATTCACTTTTTTTTAGACTCAGCTTATACTTCTGGTGCTGGAATTATTACATTACCTAGAGCCTAGTGAGGAAAATTAAGACCTAGAATTGTAATATTCTACTTGAAATTGCTTGCTGTTTGGAATCTTAAAAAATTCTTGATCTAGATGCAGAATTTAATCCTGAGCTTTTAAAGTCGCTTGGACCCATAAGTTTCTTGTTGAACAACAGTATTTCTATGACCTTTTTCGGTGTCACAAAACGAACTGCCAACAAAAAAGTAAATTTCGTTCAAAAATGTCTTGAAAATTTCTCTGAATTTTACCAAATATCTATTTGTTAACTGCAAAAACATTTTCTGAACACATAAATTTTTAACTTTATGGGACGTAAACATTTCAATTTGGTTTGATTTTAATTATTGCAAAAAATTTGGCAGGCAAATAGATAGAGAAAGGTAGAGGAGGGACAAATACAGGGATTTGAGAAATGTCCCGAAGCACTGGTGCCCATATACCACCGGTGGCCGATACCGACTGTCTAAGACAGATAATCATAACTGCCGTTTATTCAATAGCAACGAACAAGGAAACTCACTAAAGGGAAAAAAATTAACAAACTAAAAAAAATTAATAAATAAAAAATAAACTAACAGTAAATGTGTTAAACTCATCGCCTTAACCTCATCATTGTTATCTCATCGTAATTTCATAACTGTTCCGTATAATTATCTACTCCATAGCATAAAAGTAAGTAACTTTCATGTCCTCCCACCACGAGGATTTCATAACAATGCAGGCAAAGTCATCAACTGTTGACTTAGATAAAGATCTTCGCACCGGTGCCCGGCATCTTGCTGAAGACATCAGGCTATAAATTGACTTTCATAAGGATGCCGGATACTCCTTTGACAGTTTGAAAAAGGTGCTGGTACCTTCATGATAGTCGTGACTCGTGTGAATGGAGCATTATGACATCTATGAAGATGTAACTTCATGGTATAAACTGAATTTAATAAGAGTGCTGGGCACCTTATTTCGTGACGAAGAATGGCCAATGTGCAAAAAAAAAGTGCCGGAACTTTTTTGTACATGGCCAAGTCCGTCAAATCAGCCCTATCTTTTCCTGTTGCTAACGGTCATATAGTCAGCAAAGCGTAGGTTTCACCGGCTATTGGGGTATTCAGTACCTTGTCATACTAATCAGAGTTCTATGTCAAACCTATGCCATTAGTTTGTCGTTCAGAGAAGGAAAGTTTTCTCACAGGTGTATTTGTATTAGTTAAAAATCGGAACTTTTCCGTAAAACACCCAGACCGTTTAAAAGCCAGGTGGAAAGGTAAGGTTTTAAGTAGGATAAATAGAACAGGAAATTACAGTTACATTATGTGCAAGATAAATCAGAACCATTCCAAGTAAACGTCGTGTGTTCCTGCATAGTATAGAGTATGCATATAAAATTCAGTATCTCAAGTGAGCCAAATAATCATCAGTATATACCATGGTGTATATAATAGTGCGGGCCGCAGGGAGAAAAGACCCAATTCCATGCTTAATGATGTAATGGATGGAAAAAATGCATAAATACATAAAATGTTACTTAATACTGCAGTTCTTTAAGAAATAAAAAGATTAGTCTTTCTATTTCAAGACATAATAGCCATTAGGAAATGCTGATGAAGAATAAAGAATGAATATTATTCCGTTACCGACACCTAGGATCTTTTTCCTACAGCCAGCTTTCGAATGTCTGAAGGCATACTGCTCAACCCAGTCGCTTCCACAAAAGATGTCAGATGAATGCCCGTTAACACGGATCTTGTTACGACTACTTCATTTTCATAAGTAGTTCACACAGGTACATACTACCGAAAGTGGAAATCACATGCAATGCAATTTCGCTGCTTTCTGACAACTGTGTAGGCCCGTATTAGCAAAATTCGGGGATACCCACTTTACTGAGCTTTTGCTTATAGTTGAATCACTTTGCATTTCTGTGAATTCCATCTGAAATTCGCTGACATTTTCTCAACGTCCACTGAGAAAATAATTTTCCGAAGAAACCGTCTCGAGGTTCATTTTAGCACTCGATGATGAATATTCGTCGCAGTATTCAATGGAATTGATTAATATGTCATAATTATATATTTTTTTGCAGTTTCGTCAAAGTGAATAGCACGAACCACAGAAAAATGACTCATATGTGATTTGCAACTTTGACATGCTTGTTGTAAATTGATATACTAATGGAAGGTATATTAATTTTTAAATTAGATTTTTCTTGTTTCGAGTAAGATTCACGTATCTGAGAGTGTACCATAGCCAAGACTGGCGTTGAATAAACAGCAGGACACGACAACTGCAACATGGACATTTGCTTTGCTACCACCGGATCATTCCACAGAACGATTGCTTGGCCATGATACTGGGCAGATATTATTTTAATGCAGTGTCATTCCCGAAGATTTTGAGAGAGTGGAGAAAAAGGTCTGCTTTACAACGTGAAACATTCAGAAAAGAAAATATCTAGAAAGCGGCTTTTAGCAGTAATAACGCAGCAAAATCCATAAAGCTTGTAGAAGCATTCCGAACAATGAATAGCTCAATGCAATGCGAGTCTATTTCGATTTGAATATCTGCCTTTGTAAATGGCACTTAAAGCGTACACCATATTTTTGACTCACCTGTATTGCTTTACAAGTAACCTTTTAGAGTCGTTAGGTTATTTTTGATGATGGAGACGTGAAAAATGAGCAAAGCCGTCGGCGGAACTCGAAGCTTGGACCTCTGAGTGTGCTGACCATTACACCACGAAGGTATGCTAAGAAGGCAGGAGAAATACCTTATATACTTCCCCTTTTAAAGGGCGACTGAGCATTACAGGACACAGTCGCCAAATCCTGGTAGTGGAGAATCATTATCTACCATCTTTTTAGCTCGGGCGCCACTCTAGAGTCTTTAGGATTGTTTTGAAACAGGAATCATGAAAAATGAGGAATGCCCTCACCAGGATTCGAACCTCTAACCTCACGAATACGCGTCGAGTGGGCTGACAATTACACCACGAAGACATGCTAAAAAGGCGGGGAAAATACCTTATAACCTCCAATAAAAATAATATTGATAAGACTTATTAGCAAGCTGTTATTTACTGTATATTACGTTTTTGTGCATTTAAAAACTTTTTCTTTCCACCAGTTAAATTCTTTCATGTTTTTCAAATACATTCCAAGCAACTAAATTTAAGCAGGGATTTTCATCGTTATCTACCAATTTTAAAAAGAGCAAGGATGAATTCACTTGTGCCAGAAATATGGCAGTATTGGAAATAAAGATATGCTCTTTTTAAATATTTTGTGATATTTTTGTTGAATTGAATTTTATGTGGGGAAAGTGCGAAGAACATGATATTTAATAAATAAAGGTAACACACAAAATGTTAAAAATACGCCCCTTTAGGCGTAATATAACGTCAGAAAGCTTTCAGATTTATTTATTTATTTGAGTGACATCTATATGTATGGACAGAATAAAGGACTCTTTTTTACAAAACGGATTGTAAAATGGATTTAAAGTGAATTCAGAAGGTATTTATTTCGTGACGTCTGCACGTATGTACGTGCATACATCCGTACGTATGTACGTGCATACATCCGTACGTATGGACGTACATACATCCGTGCATACATCCGTATAAAGACATACATCCGTACGTATGTATGTCTTTCGCAAAACTCAAAAGCTATTAGTCGTAGAAAATTGAAATTTTGTGTATGGCACTGCTATAACATCCACCCCGCTTTTTTATTGCAATTGGCAGTACCAAACATATATATATATATAAACACACACGTACCCCCTTACCCGACTTAACTGGCCTTTATTTCCGGAATGGCTGGCCATAGTCAGATATTTCCAGCAACAGAAATGTTTTAAATTTACCGAGATATTTAATTTCAAAATTTTCAATTTTTTATGCCATTTTCAACTTGTCTTGAGGGTTCAGTTTATTAAATTAGAACAAATCGAGGAACTAAGTTTAAATGAAGTGCAGCAAAAAATATTATGTGATTTAATAGTCTTTACAAGGAAGTCATGTGGTGTTCACATCATTTTTCCCCCCAAAATTAATGTCCTTTTCAAATTCAAAATTAATGTCTGTATTGATTAACAAACTAGAAGATTAAAAGCCATAACTAGGGTATTTTACATGTATTATTATTAAGTACTAGATAAAAGTGAGAATTACCCTAGTTAGACTCATTATATATTTTGCTTTCCTTATAGTAACTATTTTATGCGCTGGAAGCGCAGACGGCTATGAACCCTTAAATGTCAATGCTTTTATTTTGTTTCATTACGAATTGCACAAAATGAAAGCCAATTGTACTTGCCATGCATACACAGAGTTCGTAAGATAAAGTACAGCAAGAATGAGTGAAATGACTTTTTTAACAATAGGTTGGAATTTAATGAATAAATTAGAATAATGATGTGGTTATTCAATGCAAAAGATTTGAGATGATATCCAGAGAATAATTTCCTGCAATTTTTTGCTTCCAAAACTAGCTTTGTATTAACTATTACGAAGATGAGAACTATAACCAAGAAAAAGTCAATATGATTGGTATTGTCTGCCGAATGATTGCATAATTATACCATTTTTCTATTCCAAGAATGTCACAATCATTGAGATGTATTTTGATACATCACAGAGCTATAAACCTGTCTTTAAATATTTACCATTCAACAATCTGCTTGCTTCTAAGTATTATATTCAAACTTCTAATTTATAGTGAGGAATGATCTTGATAGGGAGTAAGACATGTTAGGTAGGTGACTTTTCAGGTAGAAATTTTAGAGACAGGGGTACATAATATGCTCTAAAATACAATCATTTGTTAAATAGGGAAATTTGAATTCTTTTATGCCCGCAGACGATAATTCTGGCAATCGTTGCAATTTATCTACCACAGAATAACTTTTGAGAGAAAGGAAAATGGAAGCGATGAGAAAGCATTATCACGCTGTGATTTTCTATGATTTTATAATATGAGTTTAAATCAAGAAACATGACTTCAACCTCTACAGTTAACACATGGAAATGAGGCTCCGTCGCGCAGACGGTATACTGGTTAGGAGAGCCTACTACAGTACCGAAGGGCCCGGGTTCGAATCCCGGAGAAGACATGGATGTTTGTAAATGTATAGTCTCTGTGCGGCATGGCGGCACTCTAAATATGCGGCGAGTCGAAAGTCCTCTCGTGCATTTGATGCGTGAGGAGAGGGGTGGGAGACCCACGGTTCCCCCCGGGGTGCTCTTCCTCAAAACTGGGAGTGGAAAATAGAAGCCCAACTTCTCTTCGAAGTAGGCTGTGTTCCCTGCGGTAATGGACACGACAACAACAAATGAAGCTTCATCTCGTGTTAGGATTTACAAAAGTTAATAAAGTCGAAATTCTTTCCTGGATGAAGGACACACAGCCCTTTGTCAACTATCGTCTGAGAAAATGTGTTGGTCATAAGAAGAATGTCAATCAGTGATAATCGCTGTAACCACCAAATTACATAGAAAGAACTTGATATTGGAGCCATGTGTAAAATTAATCAATCATAAAGAGCTGCATACGAAAAATCGGTTAGTTGTTTGGTCTGCCATAAATTAACAAAACGGTTACAGCCAAAAAATCGCAGCAAAAACGTCGCGGAGAAAACAACGCAAAGCGAAAACGTCATGATACAAATCATCATGGGAGAAAAGACAGCAAAGGGAAGTTCTGAACCATCGTGGTACAAAGTATCGTGGTCGAAAATAAAGCGATTCAAAAACTTCGCATTTTAAAAACATCATTGCCAAAAATATCCTGGTAAAAAATAAAGCACCTATAAATCATCGCATGACGATAACATCGCACACATGCGTTTTTAAGATTTTAAAAGTTTTAAATGGGTATTCGCGTAAGATTTGGAAGCGCAAAAAATGTTAACTACATTTTAAGAATAAACAGAAACAAAACAAGGTATAATTTTCACCGAAACAATGTCAGATTAACAAATGTGAAAGAAAGTAATTTCATTCTTAAATTAATTTTTATAGAGGTAGCATTATTCATCTTCCTTTTTCATTAAAAATTATGGGTAAAACTTTATAAAAAGATTAATTTATTAATGACTTTTGTTAATTAACTATGTAAATTTAAAATTATATTATGTGCTGTAAGTTGAGTTAATTTTCTACTCATTTTCAATTTTTAAATGCTTAAGTTTCCTTCTTATTTTTTCAGCAAAAATTTATTAGTTTATTAAAAAATATGAAATACAAAAGTAAAAATATACCTCTTTCCTTCTTGTGCTCCAAATCATTATGTGAAAATACATTAACAGCTTTTAAAACCTGAAAAGCGCGTGTGTGCAACGTTATCGTCATGCGACGAGGTGTAGGTACTTTATTTTTTACCACGATTGTTCGACGACGATGTTTTTAAACTGCGAAGTTTTTGAACTACTTTGTTTTTTGTGACATACATAGTGATATTTTGTACCACTATGTTTTAGAACTGCGATGTTTTCGTCTTGCATTGTTTTCTTCGCGACGTTTTCCCCGCGATGTTTTCGGGGGACACCAACAAGACACCATAAACCGGAGCGTGCCAGAATCAATAAAAAAACTACTTAATGATGGTGAATACTGTATTACTCCTAAAATAACCACTGGTGATGAAATGTACATAGCGTTTTTTGATGTTCCAACACATCAAGAAAATAATGTACCGGTCTTTGAAGATGATGCCTAACCAACAATAATGAAAGACAGCCAGCAATGAAGAATAGTAATATATGCCATCTTCTTCAGAAATGCAGGGTTAGTCAAAGACGTCAAGTTAGAGGGACACAGGATAGTTCCAATTAACTGGCGCACCACTAAGTATCTTCCAGAAATTCTTCAAGAACTGAATGTTAGGGAGTCTTGCTTCATTGAGATAATGCATCTTCTCATTCAGCAAAACCGATAGTCGAATTCTTATAACAAAAGCACATCAAAATGATAAAATCATCCACTCTTTTCTCCTGATCTTGTTATATGGGAACCTTTGGTTATATCTTTTAATTTAAATTAATTTACGTAGCCTTCATTCCGAAAATGAGACAGATAAAGCTACAAAAGCATATTTTCATTTTTTTCTAAGAGATAGATATTTTGAAGCATTTAATCTTTGGAAAATTCGTCTGCAAAAATGCATTGACGTTGGAAGAAACTACTTTGGACGAACCAAAGATTTGGTAAGCTTAACCCCTACCATTAAAAATTTCAGACTGATCCTCTTATGAAGTATTTTGTTAGTTCAAAGGGGCAATTTGCCCTGAAGGACTATTAATTTCGTTTTGGAATTTTGCGTTGGTTCACTATAAATGTCGGTTCACTTTTCAAATTGTTGCCACTAAATATTAGAGTCTTGCCTTGTATTTAAAGAAATTAAATAATGAAGTATCTGCATAAACCTACAGCCATCAAACCGATACCTAGAGCCATCAAATTTTGAGTAACGTAATCTGCCTCCGAATATGGGCATCTGGAAGCCCTAATTTAGAATTTGTTTTATTATCGATTTCATATTTTGTAAAATTTAACTAATTTTTGATTAAGAAACTCAAAGATTTCAAAGCCAGCAATGGCAACACTGTACGAAAAATTATGCAAAATTTACTCGGTTTCTAAGGTATTTAATTTAAGAATAAATATTTTGTAATTTAAGAGGTTGTTATGCATTCATTTCAGTTTTCTAAACATGATTAAATTAACTTTTAACTAGTAACTTAGTCAACCAGAGAAGGACACAGGCGTGAATTTACTGTTCTAAGAATACAGTAGTGACACAAATTTAGTAGCGTGTGTTAAAAATCATATCGGAAAGTTAAATCCCAAGTGATTCAATTCTATCTTTCAAATTTATTCAAGAAGTTTAAATTTTTTACGACGCTCATTTAATTAAACAGATGGAAAGTAATAAAAAAGCCGGGCTTTTTTCTTTTATTTTATTCTGTTTATCGTTTAAATTTTAATTTTGACCTGAGATAAAAAATAACTGTCAATGAGTTCCAGAAGTACGGATAAAATATTCCATGAAATTTACGAAATTTGCCTCATGGGTATGTAGAGGAGGTCGAATATATCGCGACACAAAGAAGACTTTTCAATTTCAGCCGAGAAGCTAGAATAATTTGCAGCAGATTTACTAAAACAATTAGACCTTTTTTTTTTCTGTTTTGTTTTCAATAAGGTCCTGAAAAAATATTGTTCCAGAACTGTAAGAAAAAAATGAAATCCCGTCATAAAGTTATTTTTAGCAATGAATTTTTTGGAGGGCGCTTTGAATTCCAAAATGAACAAAAGGCAACACATTGTATCTCACTAAAACATTGAATTGAAATATTAAAATTCTGCTCACGTTATTACTAACACATCACAGATAAAAAAGAAGACAAAAAAAATGATGAGTCACATGACCTGCCAAAAACGTTGATGGATAGCAGCTTATCGTAAAACCAAAAATTAAACCTTTCCTCCGATGGGTATCTCTTTGTCGAATTTCGCGGCTCTTCAGTTGCAGACGATACTTTGCTCGGAAATTCCCGCTCATTGTTCGTCTTACCTTCATAGTCACCGATGCGAAAAAGCCAGACAGGCTACGCTACGATGTATCACTTTCCTATCACCTCTTTCTCCCGCAGAAAAAATTAATTCTTTTTTATCTTTTCTTTAAGGTGAGACGAGCAGTTAAAGCTAACGCAAGTTATTATTAAGGAGTGGTTTGCTTTCTTTCTTTTACGTCACGAGATAGTCGATTTATTTTTTTTTCCCACCACAGTAAATAAATTTCTCTGTATAACCTTTATTTAGTGGCAACACTTTGTTACAGATTAACATTATTCGTACGGTCGATGCTCAAACATCCGGTTTATTTATTTATTTATTTATTATTTTATTAAAAATTCGAGAAAGAATTTAAGCACTTTTATGCCTAGGAGGAAAAGGGACTGATTACTAACAGTTACAGTTTAAGGGAAAGTATAAAAATAGTTATTATTTAAAATATATATATATATTGATTTTAATGAATCCAGCTAAAGTCGTTTGCTAATCAAGCTAAAATATTGATGGTTGCCAAATGAATTTTTACTCAACTATATACAATATATACTAGCCGCCTAATATAGTTACTACAAATTAGAAAAAAATATATAATGTAATGTGAATCCAGCTAACGTAATCTCTCGGGTCTATCTAATAATTAATAGTAACTGAAATAAATCGTCATTTATTGCTTTTAAATCGTTTAGTTTGTTAATGAGTAACAGTTAGAAAAAAAAATTAAGTATAATCTTAAGCTTTGCTGAAGCAGAGCACACTGCCCCGTGGAAGATTAAAATATTTTAATTCGGTCTGTAATCATACTTTTTTTTTTTTTTTTTTTATTTGCTGAGTTTGTTGATTAAATTCGAAAGACAACTATAGTGCGTTGTGCCGTACAGCACTGTATTTGTAATTGTTCACACTTCATTGTTCTATTGCCTCAAATTATTAAATAAGAGACATCCAATTTTAAATACACATAGTCATCCATCCGAACATCGGCACCTAGAATCTCAAATTTTGAATTTGTTTTTTATTTCCTTCATATTTTATGCGAATCTAGAGAACTGTTGTTTAAAAACTCTACGTTGTAAAAGCTTTGTGTTGCCATTTGGAAAAGCGTAAGATAGTATTTATGTTTCAAATTTGATCAGAAAGCTCAGCGATATGAAGGGAGTACTTTGTCGTTCGCCGAAACGCAGCATATTTGTCTTTCTAATTTAATCAACAGACTCGGCGATTTAAAAAAGGAATGTATTATCACTGTCTCAATTAAAATATTTCACACATTAATGTATTGTTGTTTCGCAAAATGTTAAATAATGTTAACTTTTCTATAAAATGTATTCTGCTTGTCACTCATTAACAAACTACGCGATTTGAAGGCAATAAATGAAGATGTTTAATAACACCTACATCTGATTACTAGCTGGGCCGATATCACATTAGGTAGATTTCTTAAAATCATTATACATTTTTTTTTTTCTTTTCTGTAATAACTATTTTAGTCTGCTGGCAACACAAGGGGATAGTTTTAAGAGTAAAATTAGACTCTAACACAAATACTTTTACTGAAGGATGAATTTTAGTGTAAGATATGTGCTTTCAAGTAAATTTTATTCTAAGAATAGATTTTTAGCGTAAGGTTATATATTCTTAATTAACTAAAAAAATATTCTAAAATAACGCCCTTACTCGTTTATAAACTTCATCTAAAAGTAAAAAACTACGCTAGACGATGATCCGTGCGTTTTGAGAATGAAATTTTGAATCTGAAATATTAATTTCAGATTAATTAAATTAAAATTTGTTCTAAAATTATTTTTATTAAAAAATTTTAAAAATTTTAAAACTAAAGTACTTTAAATATAGTTTGTCTTTAAATTAATAATCTTATCTGGAGAAAAAATAGTTATTTTGTGTTAGCTTCCGCATTTTACACTAAGAGCAAAACTTTTCTCTTAAATAACCGTTTTCATGTTAGAATGAAACTTATTCTCGAGATCGATTCTATTTTAAGAGCAAAACTTCTATAATGAGGTTCTTTACTTCCTTGTACGAAGTAAAAAGGAAGTACTGTAATTGCGAAAAATTTCGAGTACCATATTTCAACGAAAATATCCATTTTTTTCGCTATCGAATGCAATTTAAGAATGTTTTTGTGTGACATCCGTACATAAGGACAGAATAAAGGACTCTTTTTACCCGAAAAAATTATAAAACTGATTTAAAATGGATTTCGAAGAGATTTTTTTCATGGCATCGTATGTATGTATGTATCTCTCGTAACTCAAAAACGAGTAGGGCCCACCAGCGGCCGAGCGGTAAAGACGCTGAACGCTGGTAGTTCGGTCCGAGGTTCGAATCTCGCGAACGGGCTGGCTGCATGGGCGTTTTCGTGGTTTTCCCCATGTGTAACGTGTATACGAGCCAGTTTCCCTTAGAAAGTCCTCCACGAAGGCATCCCTCCCTTTAGGCAGATAGCCCTCGTGTGCTTTGCCATAATTGCCTAACCCTAACCCAAAAACGAGTAGCCTCAGAACGTTGAAATTTTGTATATGGGACTGCTATACCTGTAGATGTGCACCTCCCATTTTGGTTGCAAATCGGTATATATATGCACCAAAAGTATATATATATATATATATATCAACTCGCCACTGTGAGTTCAGTTTCTTTATTCTTATATGTTTGTAAATTACCCTTTTGCTTTAAAAATGATTGAATTATGTTGTTCTTATCTTCCGGCTATGATTTTTATACCTTCAGTTAACCTGCTATGATATAGCTAAGTAAAAGATAACGCCTTCTTTTATTATTGCGAATTAAATCATGCTTAATAAATTCTCGAATTTATTCGAGGAAATAAGCGTTTAAGATTTCCTTCGTTATTTTTAATACAGATATTTTTTGCCTTGTCGCAAATTGAGAACTGATTTAATTCAATGAGAAATACCGAATCGTTTGTGAAAAACTGTTTCTTTTTTTGTTTAATTTCTTTTATACATCGTTTTCTATTTATTACAGTATTTGAATAGTGGAACATGTGGCAAAGATTAGGTAATTAATTCTTCATATGACATATTCAGATGGCATACATAATTTTTTTGCATTCTGAGTTATAAAATGAATGAGATGTAACGCTGTTAAGTGAACTTGGCGGCAGAGTGTCGCTAAAATAAACAAATATAGTGAATTATAAAGAGTGCGTTTATTTTATTGTGGTTTATGCGTTATTGACTAAGTGGATTTAATTCAATAATTTAAATTAAATACAAAATGCGTATAATTTAATATCCCGCACAGGATAATCATGTGGTGTGCACGTCATATTTTATATTTCAAAAATAAAACTTTATTTTAATATAAATTTTGTCACTGCATGATGACTTTCATTGTAAGATTCCAGCTCCAAAAGCTCAATTAATTCCCCGCCGAGAAGTATTACAGCCAAGCAGTCTGGAGGCGGCATTTTCCGGGCTAGAAAATCCACTAATGAAATCAATCATCCTTAGCCATCATTTAGGCAGAAAACAAAAGGCTTCAATATCTCCACCAGACAGAAAATGAAGTCATTACCCAAGTATGTCCCATTGTTAAAATGCGAATTGGAGGACGGATCTCTTCATTTTTGACATCCGCGATGCAACAGATGGACAAGTGACAATCCAATTCTGATTGTCCTTAAAGGAATATCTCCGAAATACGATCATTACCATACAATACAGCTACGGGGCTCCCGATCCGCTACTCCCAAGGGGTAAGACACAAAATAATGATACAGAGATTGCTGGAGATGCTGAATCTAAAAGAGGTTAAGGGAGAAAAGGAAAAAAAAAAGAAACAGAACAGAGAATGCGTAGTCGATTGCAAGGCACTGGGAATGGAGAAGGCACAAAAGAGTGGTGGGAAATTGAGCGTGTCGGTTCTTGGGAGTGCAAAAATCTTAATTGGACCATAGGTAATGAATACCTGTCTAGACGGATGTCTCTCACCCACACAATGGTGTGTGTAAAGCAGGAAGAGGGTACAGATACGGAAGGGGGGATAAATTGAGCAAAGAAGACAGCGACGGCTTCCTTTAGCCGCTTGGCTATCGATAATCCTCCGCAGAGAAGGAAGATTTACAGAAGAAGTCGAGATAATAATCTAATACGGTGTTTACTTTTCTATTATGATTACATTTCAAAGGAGCACCGATGTGTATAATCATTACGACATACCTAAACACCTACACTCTCTGTTACGATGCCAGTATCGTGTAGCGGACCAAATTGGAAGATGGAGTTCTGGCTTGTTAGTCAGAACTTTTTTCTTTATCAGAGATAAAAAAGCATTTACCAAGCAGAATTCTCTTTATCTTTGGTTTAAAAAAAATGGGTTCTTTCTTTTTTTAGTCCAAAGGGGCTTTGTCCCCGAAAGACTATTGTTTTCGTTTTGCGATTTTGCGTCGGTTCACTCTGAATGTCCGTTTCACTTTTGAAATTGTTGCCACCAAATATTATCGGCTTGTATTATATTTGAAGAAATTAAGTAATGAAGAATCTGCATAAACGCATGTATGTTTCTCGCATTGTGGTAAAACAACGCTACCTAGACCCATCCAATTTTAAATGACGTAATCCTACTGCGAATATGGGCATCTGGAAGCCCAAATTTGAAATTTGAAATTTGTTTCATTATCGATTTCATATTTTGTAAAACTTTAACGAATTTTTGATTAACAAACTGAAAGATTTCGAAGCGAGCAATGGCAACGTTGTGAAAAAAAAAATTGTCTCCAACGCGTGAGACTGTGTGTCAGAAATGCTAAAGATATGCTCAATTTAAAATTATTTTGCGATATTGCTCTTGAAATGAATTTTATGGTTTAAGTGCAAAAAACGGGATATTTAATAAATAATGGTAACAGGCAAAGTGCTAAAAAATTCCCCTTTGGACGTAATTTAAAATCTGAAACCTTTCAGATTATTATTATTATTATTATTTTATGTTATATTTTCTGAATGCCTGTCTACTTTTCTCACCTGGTTACACTCGAGCACCTTGGCGTATTTCCAGTAAAATAAAAGTTATTTGTTTCGTGTTACTTTAAATATATAAATTTCTTTCTATCGAGTTTTAACCCTAAACGTAAACGCATTTTGCAACGCTGAAAATGGAGATGAATCAACATTTCTCATAATTCAATCGCCCCCTTTTTTTAGCCTCTATTCTCCTTTTTTTATCCCCACCATTTTTCAAATAAAATAATGTTGTCCCCAAATTTTATAACCATGGGAATTTTTTTAAGTAATAATATAATGAATATTTATAACGAAAATTGTACGGCAATACTTAGCACTATGTTGGGAATTCTAAAAATATATACTGTTAAAATATTTTGTGGTTTTGCTTTTTAATTCATGCGAAAAAAGTGATGTTTAAAGATTAAAAGTTAAAAAAGCAAAAAGTTAATAAAAAAAAGGCGAAAAAAGTTGTGTAAGTCATCTCATTAAGAAAACTGAACATTTATATTATGAACTGAGAAAGTATTGAAAAAAATTATGGCAACACTTAATACTGTATTTGGAATTCCAAACGTGTGCTGCTTTTAATGCTTTTAAAAAAATCTGTGATTTTGCTGTTGAGTTTTCTGTGCTAACCCTAAAGAATTATTAGCCTTATTTCGAAGCATGAAACAGGAAAAATCAACAGTGCCTTTACTGGGATTTGAAGTCCAATCCAAACATGCTGGACATGCTTTCAATTACACCATGAAGGTACGCGGCAAAACAGGAGAAAATTCCTTACAGCCCTAAAAACGCTTCCAAAAGCTAACCAGTGGCACTAATTAAAAACACGTTTCAGCTTTCTATGCGTAAAGCATGGTTTGAAGACGGCAAGAAATTTAAACAAAATAATTTGTTTGATTTTCTGCAGTTTTTACTTTTACAGATTCTGGAAACGAAAACTACTTAGGTAACTTCTATGACTAAAAAAAAAAAAAAAAAAACGTTCTTAATTATCCTTCCGTTCTCCAAATGGACATTTGCGGTCTGCTTTTCGTGCTGTGGAAGAAAATCCTATTTTAAAGGACCTCTTTTGAGACTATTTCAGAAATTCGACAGCTGTAATTAGGGAATAAAAGAATGTTTCAACAGTTTGATTTCTGTGGAGGCATCTAGAAGATCTATGCACTTGAAAAGAGGTCTTAAAACTTCGTACGCGTATTATGCATTTGCATAGAAACGAAGTATTTCCAGAAAAAGTAACTAAAACTTTATATAATACGTTTCTTAAATACTGCATTGCATAGTGAAAATAATTTTGAATAATTCTGTACATGAAGCAAAATTAGCGTGAGAAAACAGTTAGTGGCAATGAGCTCGGCCACTTAAGAGTCCTTTGTAAAGGACAATTTGTTTGAAATCTTCATCATTTTTACTTCCTTGTATGAAGTAAAGTATATATCCATTTTGACCGTTCTCGAAGCCATTTGAACGATGTTTTTGCGTGATGTCTGTACATACGGACAGAACAAAGGATCCTTTTCCCCCAAACGGATTGTAAAATTAATTTAAAATGAATTCAGAGGAAATTTTTTTTCATGACATCTGTACTTCCGTACGTACCTATGTATGCATGTATCTCGCATAACTTAAAAATGTTATATAGTTTTCCATGACAAAATTTTTATCATTTCATACTTAGAACACAAGTTTAGAAATGATAATAAGATGCGATAAATAGATTGGAGAATTACGCAATTTATTTCAGAACCTCTCTCTCCAATAATAATTTCAGTAAAACTTATCAATCTATTGCAAAATTCTAGATTTAGGACTTTGCACTCTTAGAGATAGGATTAGCCATTTAATGCCTAAAATTAGCGAAACATTGCGTAAAGAATTGAAGTCTATATCCTGATAAAAAGAGTTATTAATCGAAAAGTTGAAAATAAAGCCCATTCATGAGAGATTTCAATCAACTCCTCAAAAAGAAATTTAAAATTTATTTGAAGGGGTTATTTGAAGAACTTTAAAAATATATTTTGGAAGGAATAGTATTGACACTATTTAAGGTGCTGATTTAAACTATATTTGAGATATTACAGGTAATACAATATATATATATATATATACATATACAATAACCACGGGTAACTTTTTCATTCGTCCAGCAAGTCTAAGGCTGGACTATGCCTTCACTACGTCATCTCCCCCTGTAGGTTTGGAATTTCAAAGATTTCTTTGCTAAACTTGCAGCCCCGTAGAATTGCAATGCTTACTAGTCAATTCAGCACGTTAATTTTAAGCCCGACTTCAAGAAGGTGAGTCCTATTTTTATATCTTCTAACAGAAACTTTTTTACACAAACGTGTACGTTTTTTCTACAAGGTTTAATATGTTAAAAGTACATTCTTTTAATTTCTTCAAATTTAACAGCTTCGTTACTTTGAGCAAAAGGGCGCCCATTTTTTAGATTTTTTTGATTTTTTCGGTTGTAATATAGGACCAATAGTGCTTCAGAAATTAACTATAAATTAAAATTAATAATTTATGGTTTCAATACCTCTCAAATACTATTTTAAATTTAGTTTTCTGTAAATTTTAAAGAACTATTTTAGTAGTCTTGAGGCGTTTTAACAATATTTGTTACTTTGCTGCCTCTATTTATTCTAGTAAAATATTGTTTTGTTTTAGTAGTATGTTTCTTTTCTTCCACGCGTAGGGAAAAGGGGCGCCCAATTGAGACGATTTCGATTTGTATTGAACGATTTAATAGATTTTTAAGTTCAGTCTGTTATTTTGCGCGGTTTTGTCTCAATTGGTCGTCAGTTGAAACGCGTGGAGGTAATATTTCAATGAAAGTGGCACGGTTCCTTTTCCCCTGACGTGACAACTATGCAACTCTCAATGAAATATTGCCATTTTGTTAATTATATGCCCAACTTTATTACAACTGCAGCTTTTCCCATTTTGCCAAAAATTACAATTTTCATGGCATTATTTGAGTTATATTTTCTTGTGAATTTTTGCTTATGATTTTGATATTTGAATTGTGTTTAATGTGTAATTTTGGCACTAACGTGCTTCTTCGAATAGGATTCAGAGGGTTTAGGGTGTACTATAGCTTTTGCATTCTTACTTAGTAATAATATACATATACAATATATATATATATACAAAAAGAAACATAGTAATTGGCCCAAAAATTGAAACAAAACTTTTTTTAACCAGTCCTGCGCTACAGATGCAGGATTGAAGTAAATTACACTTTAAGTTAAAATTAAATTGGAATCAAAGCAAGGCAATTACTCAGCAATATTAATACTGCAAGTGTGGATAACAGGTTTAACACTGGATATAAACACATCAAAATTAAAATAAGAATTCATCACTATATAACAAACTCGAAAAATCAAAATGCTGAAAGGAAAAAATATACAAAATTGTAAAAATATAAAAATTAATCTCCTTTTACTGAAACTCTAATTCAGAACTCATCAGAGAAAAATGAATTAAAGTTTCATAAAAGTCGATTAATATGTTTCGAATGCATGTTTCGTTCTTCTGGTACATTTGAAATCAAAAAATATTCAATTAAATTTTCATTAAAGACATTAAAATTCATTTAAAATTGAAAACTTGAATCTCAGA
>KK121200.1:475371-488957 GCA_000611955.2 Stegodyphus mimosarum
AATAAAATGCTAATTGCAATGTAAAGCTCAAATTTTTTTCGAAAAATTTGAGCTTTACATTGTAATTATTTATTAATTTCGAAAAAACGTAAAGGCTAAATAAGGGCCAGATTCGAATGCGTACTTAAAACGAAAATACTTTTTGCTAAAGTAAAAGGAATGGAGAAATAAATGCGACCGTTGAGGGGAATTAAGTAAAACATTGCTACAAATGGAGGGGTTTTGCAACAAATAATAATGAAAAAACACTTCCTACCTGAAGCTACGGACTGCTTCGCTGTAGGACAGGGTTTACCAACTGCTACGTAATTTGCGACACTTTTACTAAGTAATTCTCTCATATATTTCATTCCCATATTAGATGGTATAAAAATTTTGCAGCACCACGCGCAGATTTTTCAACTAGTTTTTCTACTTTTTTCTCTCGACAACAAATAGAAAATTTGTCAACTTTCTCAGTATAAATCTAACACATAGCCTAAGTCGCGCTTTCGAGACTTGAAAAACGCAGTCTGAATTTCGTGAATTGACCTAGTAGAACGGAAGACATAGAACTGCCCCCCCCTTTTTCTGCACAGTGTACGTAAATACTTTCTTAGGGACCCCAAATATTTTACCACCGGTGGCCAAACTGTCTTAACCTGCCTTTGTTTTCATCAGTTATGAAAAGCCACGTTGAAGTAACAATTCGAAAAGCTTTTTTTCTTCACCTAAATCTGGCCGTGTAGGAATAAGTATCAATAAAGTTGTATCTTTATCTAAATTTGGACAGTAGTAAGCAAAAAATGCTCAAAGAAAACAACGTAAGGGGGAAAATCCTCATACGTAACATTCATAGGAGAAAAGAAAGCAAGGAGAAAACATCGCAGATCTACACTCACGTTTGTGAAAATTGCAATACCATGAAGGACTTACGCGAGTGAGCTGAAATTTTCAGGAAATGCAAAGTAGCGCATGATATGCAAATGATTAGAATTGCAAATCCGTAGCGCATGCGTATGCTGAGCAGCGCCCTCTGAACGGCTGATGGATCCGAATAAATAGACGGCTGTAGCAAGGCGTGTATGGTTATCGGTGGTTATCTGCTAGTGGTAAACGTTAACTCAATCTGTACTTATGCCTCGTCGACGAAAGAGAGCGAGATTTGAACAACTTACAGAGTTTGAACGAGGGAGAATCATCGGCCTTCGTGAAGCTGGATTGTCGTATCGTGCAGTAGCCTCTCGTGTGCAGCGTAACAGCAGCACAGTGATGCGCGTTTGGAAGCAGTGGACGGACGAGTGTCGGACAACTCGGAAATCCGGGAGTGGACCCCGAAATGTGACGTCAGCTCGCGATGATAGACACCTGGTCCGCATGGCGCGGACGGACCGTACAGCTTCCTCTAGACAATTGGCAGCACTGTGGTCAATAGCTACAGGTGTTTCATTGTGTGCTTCATCAATTCGTAGACGTCTGCTGCAGTGTGGACTGCGCGCACGGACTCCTTTATACAGGATCCCCCTAACGCACGACCATCGCCGCCTGCGGCTACAATGGGCCAATCAGCATAGAGACTGGCGTGCTGATTGGCAGCATGTCGTGTTTTCTGACGAATCCCGCTTTAATTTGTGGTACCATGATGGCCGCATTCGTGTCAGACGCTATGCCGGTGAACGCCACCTTCCGGAGTGCATTATCGAACGCCACAGTGGACGAACACCCGGAGTTATGGTCTGGGGCGCCATAGCATATCATAGACGATCTCAATTGCTACGAATTGTGGGCAATCTGAACAGCAACCGGTATATCCGTGAAGTTCTACAGCCCGAAGCTGTTCCCTTCCTTCAAAGCTTGCCAGGCGCTGTATTTCAACAGGACAATGCCCGCCCTCATACTGCTCGGATTGTTAAATCCTTCTTTGCAGCGCAGCAGGTACAGCTTCTTCCTTGGCCTGCGTGTTCCCCGGATATGTCGCCAATTGAACATGTGTGGGATGTCATTGGTCGGCGTCTTGCTCGTGATCCTCGTCCTGTTGCGTCTGCAGACGAACTTTGGGTACGCGTACAAACGATATGGAATGCTCTTCCTCAGTCAGACATTCAAACTTTGTTTGACTCCATGCCACGTCGTGTAGCAGCACTTATTGCGGCGCGTGGTGGCCACACAAAATACTGATTCTGATCTCTTGTTCTTGTTTGTTTGCTTTGAACATTTAATGATTTATTTGTACCACTACCACTCAACTGTGTATTAAATTGCATTCAATTATGACGATTCCTTCTTGGTGTTGCAATTTTCACAAACGTGAGTGTAAAATATTGTAGAAGAAAATAAGAAGTTCAAAAATTTCGCACTTTCGAAATGTCGTGAAAAATACCGTGGTAAAAAATAAAACACCTACAAATCATCGCGGCCTTGTGTTTTCAGATTTAAAATTTTTTAAATACATGCTCGCATAATGATTTGCGAACACAAGAAGGCTTGAAGAATATTTTTACCTCTATATTTTATATTTTTATACTAACTACTAAACATTCATTGAAAAAGGCAGAAGGAAAATTTAAATATTCAAAATTTGGAAGTTTGTAAAAATGCTACGTATAGCAGCTGATAGAATTTTAAACTTATGTTGCTAACTATTATTAAGTCATTACTTACTAATTAAGTCATTACTTAATTAACCTCTTTCATAACGAAGTATTAGTAGAATTTCATGAAAATATATAGTATTGAAAAGATTGCACAGTGGAAGAATAGTTGATACACAAATGTGAAATACAGAAGTAAAATATTACTTAATTTTTCTAGAAGTCTCAAATCATTACGCGGAAATTCTCTTAATATATTTGCAGTCAGAAAAAGCGTGTCTGATATGTTATCATCATGCATGGATTTGTAGGTACTTTATTTTTTACCTTAACATATTTTATGAAGATGTGATAAAAATGCGAAATTTTTTACACCGTTGTATTTTTTCTCATGATGTTCTCAGGAGATTCTCCTCCTCCCTCCCTTTCGTCCGTGTTGTTTTCGGCGGAAAGCATGCTACTCTTGAATAGATTATCACACCCACAAGCTTAGTCAAAGTACTGTATTTACTTTGACTAGCACAAGCTTAGTCAAAGTAAATACAGTACAAAAGTAAAAACTAGCAATCTCCGTATAACATGGTTTTTCTGTAGCACCGTTTCACTCTTTTTAGAGAAAAACTTCACTATTCTTCAGACATGTGAAAATTCTCATGCATGCAACGGGGCTTTCGCAACAAGAAAAATTTGTTTCAAAACGGATTGCTTTAAAGCACAGACACCGCATAAAAATTTTATTTATAAAAATAATGATACAATCGTGTATAATATTTATCTGTTAGGTACATTTTAAATCTCACTAATCAGATAGATTTATTATAAATTATGTCACCTAGAGATATTTTTTAAACAAATAAAGACTTAAATCACTAAAGGATGCGTGGAAAGTTTTTAAATCCTTTCTGCTAGTTAAGCAATGCATTGTGCTCATTCTAAAGACAAATTAAAGGTTTTATAGAACATCAAATGGCAACACAATTCAGAAATGGGAATTTACCATTCTGCGATGACAATAAATAACTGGCAGAAAACGAGGCTGTAGACTTTTCCAACATTAATAAATGACATTAATATTAAAATAGAATAATATATTTCTATACGCAGCTGACCCTCCCCCCCACAAAAAAAAGAGTCTATTTTGAGATTAAAAAAATGATATGTAATCTTCATTTAAAACAGTTTTGTGTGTATTAATAGCCGAGAGAGAAAAATGAATTCTTGAATTTTTCTAGCACAGCAGAATTAAAATTTTAGCCTCATAGATACCTAAAATTTCCTAAACATAGCCGAATAACTGGAGTTCCATTCTTCAATGTAGATCTTTCCTTTAAAATAAGTTCAGTATAAAATTCAGAAGGAAATGTTGCGGATACCAATAACTTTATACTGCAGAAATTTAGATCACAAACGCCTCACTCATGAGCAATTTAGTTTATGAAAACATTACTGAGCCAAAAAAATGCCTTGGATGCAGGGCTTAATTTCTAAAATTAGGAGCCCTAAGGAAGACCGTCAGGGAAGAATAACAAGAGTAAATAAATAAATAAAATGACTATTAAGCTCATTAATAATTTAAAAGTTAAATAGTTAGTGAGTATCAAATTAATTAATAATTATTTAATTGACATTGATAATTAATATTAATTCATTCTTATTTAATTAATTCGTAATTAATTTATTATTGTATACTAAAGTAATTAAAGATTAAAGTAATTAAATAATTAAAATTAAATAAAATGTAAAGAGATAAATTCAAATTTAATAAGCGATTTTTTATGTAATTCTATTGCTAAAAATAAAATTTTCGAGATAAAATTTCTACTGAAATAATTATTTAGTTATATAAAAGAAGTACCGGAAGCTTCTTATTTAGGGCTCCGATGAGCTCCGGCTAGAATTACTAGAACATGTCTCAAAAACTAAGAAGTACCGGATTCGGGCTCCGGCGCAGTTTAAGCTCTGCTTGCATGACAAACGGTGTTGAGTACGAACACTCGAATCGGCAAAACATATGATTTTCAAAGGTGTTTTGAATTAGCTTATGCCACATAATTAACACTCAGGTACTCCTGGAAATATTATTTTAACATTTTACATTACTTAACTCTCATTAACAAAGCCTAGCAGCAGACTTACAGGACCACGAATTCGGCCTGACTTAAATTATGGCCAGATTAGTTTTCAGACAGAGGCTTAAGTCTTCTGCCAGTGCAATGACGATTAAAACTTTTGTGTGTTTATCTATTATATCATGCGGCGTTCTAGCTGCGTCAATATCTAGACAGACTGGACTTCTGGGGAAAAATTAACAATCTTTTAAAGTGATTAGAACCATCGTTTATTCGGTGGTAAGTTCAGGCTCGGCAGGGACCATATGGTACTGTCTTGTCTGCCACTTGGTTGTCCTTGGGGGTTTGGCTTTCCTTGGTCAACACTGGGGGACGGTCGATGTCAAATAGACGTTCTTTGATTTTTAGGTGGGTGCGTAGCCATCCACCATTGACTTTGGGTGCAATTACCAGACTTTGGGAGATAGAAATTGTTCCCCTGCGTTGACCAAGGAGTTTTGCCTCCTCGGATCTCCTCTAGGAGTCGGGGCGTTTAACTGTGTAAAAGCTACGCTTCACGACAGAATGGTGCAAGCTCCAGGGTACCTAATCGAATGTTTGTCCTTTTCGTAATATTATACAACACTAACCGGAAAAATAATTTGTGTAAAACTTTTAAAAACCAAAATAATGAAAAATTTTGGGGTGGATTAAAAATGTTTAAAGAGCATTTAATAAGTTGATTTTAGAGAAAATTTTGAATAAATAGGGCGAAACAGGTCTCAGTAGACTGTGAAGAAAACCTTGCTAGCATTTGGTGTGGAGCCGTTCGAACTGATGACAGTAAATGCTGGAAAAAATTACATGTATATAAAGTCATGTAATTTTACATGAAAGAACAGTTTTACATGAATAAGAAACGTCCAAGTCTTTCGGAGAGAATGATTTGATTGGATAACAAAACATAGACACGTGGTGTACATAAACAGAAATGGAAATCTAAGAATAATGAGTGAATAGTGTAGAGCAAGTGTGTTGACACTGATATGTTTTCGGACAAGACTAAGTGAGGCTGCATTTCAATGCAATGAGCAAGACATAAAACACAGAACATGGAGCAGCAAGCCGATTATTCAATGTTGCTGTGAGTTCGCATATATACAATGAAAGTTATAATAACTGATCGTCTACATAAGGTAGTCTATAGTTTTTTTATTAATTATTAATGAATATTTCTTCGAAGAAATTAAATAATATGAATAGTTTATCAATAGAATTTTCTGTGCCCTGAATTTCCGGCACTTTGGCCGCTATTTTCTGAATGATGTTGGTTAGAGAAAAACCTATGAACATGTTACTTAATTCTTTAAACAACTTAAAGATTTCTGCGAAGGCATTGATTCCTAAATCATTAGATTGCTTTGCTTATTTTCTTCATAATTGCTGTTAGGCTTGTTTTTAGCAGTTATCTTACTATTTTGTGTTACACTGGCACCTGACCTGTGAATTTTTCGTAACATTTTTGAAATCATTTTTGTTGATATTGTTGTTATCAGTATTTATTACATTTTTAAATAATTTAGGAAATTTCGAACACCCCCTAAAGTTGGCGTTGTGTCTAAGCAGTTGCAACACTTTACTTCGATAATTTTTTTTTTTTTTTGGATTCAATCAGTTTGCGCGGTTTTTTGGATACGCAATCAAGTTTTGTGCGGAGCACAGCACATTGCTAGCGCGGAGCAATGCGGAGCACTAGCACTGTGCAAATTAAGCTCTAATGAAAGTGCTAGTGAAAGTGCTAGTGCGGAGCACTAGCCCATTTTATACAGCGTGGCTTAAGCTCGCATTGATCCGAGTTATAGTGAAAGTGTTGTCAGTTAAAACACTGCACAACACTCTCACTCACTTTGTACTCAGCATTCTACACATAAAATAGCATGAAATAGATGCATCTGAAATAGAGGCATTAGAGCTTTGGATTTTAGTCTATGCATTTGTGCAACTTCACAGACACTGAACCCGAGACTTCTTAATTCTTTAATGTCTTCTATTGGGCAGTTTATAAGCAAGCCTCTTATCACAATTTTTACAGGTTTATCATATTTTTTTTAATAAGATAATGATTAACCTTATGTACACTGCGAAAAAAAAAAGAAAAAGAAAAAAGGAGGGGGTACCGTTCTATATCTCCCGTTCTGCTGGACCGATTGACGAAACTCAAATTGCGTTCTTCATGTCTCGAAAGCGCGACTTAGGATATATATTAAATTTATATATAGCATTATTCTAACATAGGTATTTTGACACAAAATCGTACTTTTTCTGAAATGACATGCCAATTTTTTTCCATATTTCGATTCTACGACTCAAATTATGCCTAAATATTAAATTTTGTAAAATTTGGTTTGAAATTTACGGGGAAATTAAAAAATTTACCTTGGCGTAATTTTTCCAGCTTTTGCTAAGAATAATTTTCTTGGCGAAATTCTTAATTTATAGCAACCTATTTCCCATTTTTTTTTTTTTTTTATTGCAGACGAGCGGAAGAAAAGTTATCGTTCATACTTCCAAATAATTTCAACAAAGTGCGTAAACCACATTTGTGTTATTATCGCTTTTAAGAAATATGCCAAACTTCAAAGAGCGCAAATATATAAATTCACGTATACCTTAGGAAATTTTGAATAAAAAACTCTAATTTTTTGCAGGTATGCTTAGAAATACATATATTTTAAGATGATGGTAAAAATGTTTTTAAAAAATTTGTAGAAATTATTTAAAAATATAAATTTTAAAAATAAATCATAAAAAATGGCCGAATTTTGTTTGGAATGAATCTCAATTTCGAAATGTGAAAGAAAGAATCAGGTAAGTTTAATAAAAAATAGATATTAATAAATATATATCAAATTCAATTAACATGGAGGAAGTAAAATTTTGCGAGCTGATGTTTTAAAAACTACTCGTGCGATTTTTACAAAATTTAGTAGTTTGCCATAATTTGAGTCGTAGAATGGAAATATGAAAGAAAAGGCATGTCATATCAGAAAAAGTCCGATTTTGTGTCAAAAAACCTATATTAGAACAATGCTACATATAAATCTAATGCATATACTAAGTCACCCTTTCGAGACATGAAAAACGCACTTTGAATTTTGTCAATCGGCCCAGTAGAACGGGCGCCATAGAACTGTCTTTTTTTTTTTTAAAGCGTACTTCTAAATACTCAGTGATCTCTCTATGATCATCTTTCATTTTAACCGTGTAAAAGCAGCCTCGTGCTAAGCAGTTCTTTCCTTCTAATGTACTATAGGCAGACTGTGGGCTAGAAAATTAACAATGAACACGCGGGTATTAGAGGACCATGTAAATGAGCTCAACAAGAAAAAACAGCAACAATTTCAGAAACAGCAACAATAGGTGATTTTGGAAGAAATACCTTAGAAACGAGAGAGAAAAAAAAAAGCGATTTAGTTCTGGGAATCCAAATAAACAGCAGCAAGCTTCCACTTTTAAAGGCGTTGTCTTGTTCTGTGAATGACCATATCATGTCTCATTTTAAAAACATTTTAAATCGTAGGTAACAATAAACCGGATTGTAAAAATTTTGAGTGGAAGAGAGCGCAATGAATCTCAAGCATAGTGGAAGGCGCCTAGAGACAATGAAAAGATAGAAGAAGGGGCCACCTAAAGACAATTACCTGATATTTTTATAGAAGGGACATTCGGATTCAAACAATAACATATTCTTCATCGTTTTGCACTTATGCTGTCCTTCCTTCTCCGAATGGAATTACAGGAAAATCAAATTAAATTTGCTTCTATTTTATCTGTTTAATACGGTGTTCATTTATTTATTTTACTTTTACTAATTTGCACATTGATTTGGAGTTATGAACTTGTGCGTAAAGTGTTGTTGCAAAGTTAAATAAGTAATGATCAGTAATCCAAAAGGGAATTAACTCATTTTGTATTAATTCCTAAAAAGGAGAATTGTTTCGGATTACGAACATTTCAGTTAACGAACCAATTTGAGGAATAAATTAAATTAAGTTTCACTCTACTACAAGTTTATAAAGATCCATCGAGAATCCACAAACAAGTAATTTATTGGAAAAGTAGAGTTTCGAAATTAAGATTTTGCAGCAGAAAGTTTAGAAAATGAGGTACTCTGCCAGAAAGAAAAACATTTTCATAGAATGTTGCTGATCAATGAAGAAATTAAGAAAACAACAGCCAGAATTTTTTTCTAATAATAATATGTAATAATACTTTTGATCAGTTATTAATTCTTATAATAAACATATTTTTGATAACTGCAAAGGAAAAAAATCAGTTTTTTTTTTTAATTTTTGGAATCTAACCCTAATTTTTGTATTAATTTTTTATTTCATACAACAGCCCATAACGCGAAGTTTTATAGGTACCTAATAATGGCGTATTGTATAAAAAGGCTATCGCAAACTAAAATAGGGCAGCTTGCAGGGTGAATAATATCACATAATTATTTACCGTAAAGCAAGCACCATAAAATATTTGCAATTCTAATAATATATATATATATGAAATGTTGTTTATTATTCAGTCACGCAAACACCACTTGATTTGAAATTTTGCAGATACTTCCCCTGTAAGAAGCTTTTTTTTTACTTGTTACGTGCTCTAGCTTTAGGCACTATACGGAAAGGGAGGAATACCCCGTGGAGGTACTTTAACGGAAATTGGCTTGTATCCACTTTACACATGGGGACGGAACTACGGAAATGCTCATGCAGCCAGCCCGTTCGCGAAATTCGAATCCTAGACAGAACTACCAGCGTTCAGCGGCTTTTACCGCTCGGTCGCTGGCAGGCCCTGTGAAGAAGCTCGAAGTATCTTTCCCATATGCTTTATAGTATAATGGTCAGCACATACAGCTACCAAATTAAAAGTTTCCGGGTTAAATTTCCGACGAGGAATATTGATTTTATTTGATTATAATATAATATAAAAAATGTATTATGTTGATTAATTAATATTATATTCATAATTATACGGCAGAATTTCGATTTAAATTTTCGTTCCTCCTTTAAAGTAAATTTTAATTTAGAAAGTACGAAAGAAAGAATTCGAAGAAAAAGTAAAATATTTTTTACCTTTTGATACACATAGCTCTTTTTCTTCTCCACTTCCAACAGTTAAGTTTTAAGAAAAGCATCTGTAAATAAAAAGGAGGGAAAAAAATCATTTTCATATCTTACATTCTTAGTTTACAAAATATAAATTTCTACAATTTTCCTTTAAGCAGTTTCAAACAATGCAACACCTCCTTGTAAGCAAACATTTTTGTGCTTTCAGTATCCGATCTGCCATTTAGGGTTCATACTCCAAAAGAAAAAAGATCGCGTATTTATTTTGCAAAGCTTTATTTTACTTATTGTATTACAGCCGCTATTTTATATTATTCTTTATTACAACTTCTTTTTAAAACAGGTCGACTTTTCAAAAAAAAAAAAAAATATAATAAGTCGTTCATTATAAGAGAGATTAAGCGAAAAAAAAAAAAGTGTGAATTAGCTTAGTATATAAAAAGAAAAGTATGCTAGACAGTAGATTTTAGATAGTAGACAGTAGATTTTGAATGAATGAGAAGTAATGAAAATTGTTTAGTACAAGTTCAGTTTAGACTGTTTTCTTAATAATTTTGACATTAAAAACCGTCTTTAGCGGATCCTTTCCTAAATTTTTAGACTACTAAGTTATACTAAGCTGTCATGTGTATATATCATCCACTAGCCTTGACAACTGTTGCCACTGAGCGAAGTGCAAAGACTAAGAACTGAGACTAAGAACGAACTAAGACTCTAAGAACTATTATACGTGAGGCCGTGTTCTTAGAGTGTTGCCATTTAGCAAAACGTGAGCTCTATCTAATTTAATCATTCAGTAATTGCTTGACACATTGAGTAATTTAAAGCAATAAACGAATTTCTTATTAATTTAAATCTTCATTTTATTTTTTAATAATGCTGGCCGGTTATGCGGCTACCCACCTGAAATAGTTTTCATAAAAAAGAAAAATATGTAATAATTTTAATGTAGTGAATTTCATGGTGCAGTTAGTAATTAATAATAATTAATAGGAAGAATTGTGTTACATTTTGCTTTTAAATCGTTTAGTTTATTAATCAATAACAAAAGTGATTAAATTCGAAATAAAAATTAAATATTTTGTGTTTTTTGAATGGCAACGCACTAGTACGCAGAAGATAAAAATATTTTATTTCTGGAAGGAGCAAAACTTTTCCTTTAAACTGGTGAGTTTTCTGATTCAATTTAAAACACAAATACTTAACGCTTTGCCTTAGTGGCAACGCATTACTTTTATATCATCGAATAGTCAATAGGCCATTAAATTCGCACAAAATATACAATAAACAGAAAACCAATTCGAAATAAAAAAATTCTGTCTTCGAAGCGCACGTGTTCAGACAGAGGTGTGCATGCATTCAAAGGCCTTAAGTGTTTTTAGTCCAAAGGGATTTAGTCCCGAAGGACTATTACTTTCGTTTGGGCGTTTTGCGTTGTTTCACAAAAAACGGCGTATCACTTTTCAATTTAGTCCTTATGTTTCTTTGTTTTTTTTTTTTTTTTTCTTGACGTAGCTTTCTCTTCAATAATCGTCTGCGTTGCACGGGAAAATAAAAAGGAATTTTAATTACAGTTCTAAATAAATAGCCAAATAAATGTGAAATTCGTAACAATATTCTCTAAAACTTTAACGAATTTTTCATTAACAAACTCAAAGATTTCAAAGCCTGCAATACCAACGTTGTACAGAAAAACATTTTTATCTCCAGCGCGTGAGAGCGTGTACCGAAATTTCTAAAGATATGCTCAATTTAAAATTAGTTTGCGATATTGCTCTTGAAATCAATTTTATGGTTTAAGTGAGAAGAACATGGTATTTAATAAATAAAGGTAACACACAAAATGTTAAATAAACGCCCCTTTGGACGTAATTAAAATCTGAAACCTTTCCGATTTTTTTAAAATTTTATTTATTATTTTTTTTGGGGAGGGGGGGTCCAAAGGAGCAATTTGCCCAGAAGGAATATTAATTTCGTTTCGGCATTTTGCGTTGATTCACTACAAGCATTGTTTCACTTTTCAAATTGTTGCCACCAAATATTATTGCCCCTATTTAAAGAAATTAAATAATGAAGAATCAGCATAAATGTATGTATGTATAGTTTTCGCATTGTAATAAAACAACGGTACCTATAGCCATCAATTTTCGAATAACGTAATCTTTGTGCGAATATGGACACCTGGAAGCCCAAATTTGAAATTTAGAATTTTTTTATTACCGATTTCATATTTTGTAAAGCTTTAAGGAAATTTCGATTAAGAAACTCATGGATTTCAAAGCGAGCAATGGCAGCGTTGTACAGAAAAACCACTTTTATCTCCAGCGCGCAAGACTGTGTATCGGAAATTCTAAAGATATGCTCATTTTAAAATTATTTTGCGATATTGCTGTTGAATAGAATTTTATGGTTTAAGTGAGAAGAACATGATATTTAATAAATAAAGGTAACGCACAAAATGTTAAAAAAAGGCCCCTTTGGACGTAGTTTGAAACCTGAAACCTTTTGATTTTTTTTTATTATTATTTTTTTTTTTTTTTTTTTCCACAGTGCGAGGAACATACGTACATACATACAGGTTCTTCATTATTTATCAGTAAAAATAAACATTTGGTAACAAAGTATTGGACAATATCAAATATTAATACGAAATTAATTATTTATTACAATTCATCTGCTAATAATGAATAACATTAATTAACATACATAATTAATAATAATAGTTAAGAATTCATTAATGTTACAAATTTATTATGAATTATTATTAAGATATTCTTAGGAGATGTTTATTAAAAAAATTTCTTATTGTGACTGCAACATGCGAGTAAAAAAAAAAAATTGTTAAAATAATTATTTACTCTACCCTCTAAAAACTAATTTAGAATACTTTAGAGAGATCTAGAAAGGTGAATAGGGAAAAAAAGAAGTTGGTAACAGGGAAAAAAAGAAGTTTAAGGGGAAAAAAAACTCATCACATTTCAATTTTATTTTAGGCACGAGTTCTTCTTTTAGTGCCTTAGTCTAGACGACTCGGCTAAATGTCAGGATATATTTGGAGAGCGAACGTTTCAAAAAATATAAATCATTCAGTTCATTTGCTTCGCACGGATTGCGTCAGTACTAAAATGGGCGTGTCAAAGGTCTAAATGCCCGCCAATCGGACTCCTGTAAGTGGGCGGGGCTACTGAAAATCCACGCATGGAAGAGCACGTGATTAACTGGAATCTCTTTCTCGTTCCACAAAACTAACTGAACAAACGTGATTCAAATTTTTTAAGGTTCTCTTCCCATGCGTATCCGAAACGCACGTTAGAAAACGATGAAAGAGTGACGTGCATGAAAAATATTCACCCACACTTCTTTGTTTAGGAAAAGTCTTATTCAAGAAAAGAAATTTTAATTTCAGATTCGAGACAAAAACAAAATGGCGCACAGCTCATATATCTCTGAGAAATGAGAATGTGTTTTATTGCTTGTAAACTCAACCACAATTCCATTATGGTTAAATTCGGTACTCTAGTGCAAAGGATGCGAGACTAAAAATTTCCTCTAATTTTTTTATTATTTTTTTTATAAATAAATTTTTGCTTTTTTTGGGGGGGGGAGTCCATGAAATATTTCTAATTAGGCTTTTAGTATTCCACATAAAATATAATTTTCTTTTTACCCATTACTAAATTCATTTTACATTTTTAAATTCTTTAAATACGAAAACGAAATAGAAGAAATGCTTGATGCCTTCTCTGTTCCCTTCGCAATAAATTCCCTGTGTTGACACAGCATATTTTTGTTTAATTAATACGCGGTAAATAGTAAAAAAAACTAAAAAAAAAAAAAAA
>KK121200.1:489640-517298 GCA_000611955.2 Stegodyphus mimosarum
AAAAAAAAAAAAAAAACATGCATACATTTATGCAGATTTTTCATTTTTTTAAAATTTAATGCAGAGCGATAACATTTAGTGGCAACAATTTGAAAAGTGATACGCCGTTTTTGTGTTTCCGACGCAAAATCGCAAAACGAAAGTAATAGTCCTTCGGGACTAAATCCCTTTGGACTAAAAATATTCGGAATGAAATTGACTTATATTTTTACTGTAAACATAACCCAACCCACTTCTTTTATTTGCAAGAGATACATTTGTAAACTCTTATGATAATCTTATTTAAAACCAAATTATATTTTCCTCAATTTGGATAAAATATTAGGGAGATAATACCGAATAAGTTACAAAAAATCTTTCAGACATTTTGACTGTTATTTTACTTACATCGCAATGAAAGTTAAGAAAATTTGTTGCCAACTTAAGATCTGTTATTTACATTCAAAATTATAACAGTACGTTGTTTATCAATAACAATAATAATAATCATGGGCTATTTGGAAATAAAGCATAGTTAAAAAAAAATCTTGATATTTTTCGATTGGCCCCATTTGATGTTCAGAATATGTGTGGAGAACAAAAAAAGTCGAATTATTAGCTATTTTTATTTAATATTGATTTCGAACTGCGGTTTTAATATGATTCTAACATTGCTGAAGTAGACTTCATATATTTTTGTTTACATTTTAGACTATCATCTTTTCAGCGAAATAATAATAATAATTATAAACTGTGCTTAAAATGTCGTTAATCAAATAGCAATCAACCAAAACTTCTTTCAAATTCTAAATATGAAAGGTCAGACTGTAATTCTATTTTGTCTTTTTTTCGCATCTAAGGTAAAAAACTACCGTAAACATTAATTTTCCATCGTATTTAAGAAAGAGTAAAATCAAATCGAATTTTTCTATCTTTTCATTAGGAAAAGGCTTTTAAAACCTGATTTCACGTCTAGACCAAAACGCGACAACGAAACTTAATCAGAAATATTACGCAAATTTATGAAATGTCTGTAACAGCAGAAAAGCATTGACTTAGAGGACATAATTACTTAGAGGACATAGAGGTCTTTAGCGAGTTTTTCCGAAATTTTTTGACTTTATCATTGCATAACATTAAGATGGATTACGGGAAATGTCATGCGTATGATTTACTATCTTCTATACGCCTGGCGGATAACCAGCTCTCAGAGTGTTGCCATTCAGCATAAAGTAAGTTTTTTCTTTTCTTTTATCTTTTGAATTTAAGCAATCTGCAGCTGGTAAATAAGTTGTAAAAAAAAAAAAAAAGAAAAAAAAAACTGAAAGGTTTCAGATTTCAGATTACGTCCAAAGGGGCGTTTATTTAACATTTTGTGTGTTACCTTTATTTGTTAAATACCATGTTCTTCGCACTTAAACCATAAAATTCAGTTCAACAGCAACATCGCAAAATAATTTTAAATTCTGCATATCTTTAGAAATTTCGGTACACGCTCTCACGCGCTGGAGATAAAAATGTTTTTCTGTACAACGTTGGTATTGCTGGCTTTGAAATCTTTGAGTTTGTTAATGAAAAATTCGTTAAAGTTTTAGAGAATATTGTTACGAATTTCACATTTATTTGGCTATTTATTTAGAACTGTAATTAAAATTCCTTTTTATTTTCCCGTGCAACGCACGCAGACGATTTTTGAAGATTTTCTACGTCAAAATAAATAAATAAATAAATAAATAAAAATAAAAATAATAATAATAATAATAATAATAATAACATGCATACATTTATGCAGATTTTTCATTTTTTAAAATTTAATGCAGAGAGATAACATTTAGTGGCAACAATTTGAAAAGTGATACGCCGTTTTTGTGTTTCCGACGCAAAATCGCAAAACGGAAGTAATGTTCCTTCGGGACTAAATCCCTTTGGACTAAAAAAACTTGTCGCTTGCCCGGTCAGTCTCCTAAAATTGTTAAAAATAACAAAAGTAAAAAATATATAAGGACTTTTTTTTAATCCACCTGATCCCATTTCACAGGGCCAGGTAGAAATTAATAATAATTGAACTGAGACTGAATTTTTGCTTTCAAATCGCTTAATTTGTTAATTAAAAAAAGAATAAATTTGAAATAGAAATTAAATATCTTGCACTTTGTGAAACGTATACACTGCTGCAGTAAAGACAAAAAACCTTTTAAATCAGCATAGGTCTTTTAAATCAGACGGTTTGTTGACTAAATTCGAAAGACAAATATATTGCATTTTGCCAAGTGGCAGCAAACTTCTTTTATATTGCAGAGTATTCTGATTAAACTTGAAACACAAATATCTTACTCTTTGCAGAGTAGCAAACACAAAGTTTTTTTCGTTGAGTTTGGTAATCAAAAGTTCATTCAATCCACACAAAATATGAAATGAAAAAAAAATCGAAATTCAAAATTTTGAGCTTCGAGATGCACATGTTCGTGAGGAAGATCGTGTGTGTTCAAAATTTGGTGCTTCTTGTTGCCACCATATTTTCACAAAGCGAAGAACATACATTCATATAAACAGATTTTTCTTTATTTAATAATAGAGATCAAATACAGTAAGGAAATTTTTATGAATTAAAAAAAAAGAAAAAGATTAAATTAAGATTTTTATGAGTAAAGAGAATGAATGAAACAGAAAAATTAATTTTTCTTTATCCCATTTTTAAAAACATTCCAAATTTTTCACCATATGATGTTATATAACATCATCATCATCATAACATATGACATTACCTAACATAATAAACTTTATTATCCGGATGGTTGATATCCGATAAAATAAAAATAACAACTGAAATAAAGCCTCTGCAATCATACCAAATTTGTTTCATGAAACTAAAAATTGCAGTTCAAGAGTTTAATGATTTAGTGAGAAATGATATTTTAAAAAATTGAACGTGAAAAAAAAATATAAACTAATCTGAGTTTTGAGGGGATGGCTGTAACCGAAGTTCATTTAAATGAAACCGAAATTTATGAAATAATTTCTAAATCGCAAATTTTGCACAGGAACAGATAAGAAAATTTCTTAATTACACTAGTGTTCAAAATTATCAATTCGATATACGATAAATTAAATGCATTTTCGATTTTAACAACTAGATATATTGCCGAAAAATAAAACAGAGTTATAAATTACTTAGAAATGCATTTTAAATCTAACAATTTGTCCAGCAATAATTATAATTTGAAAGATAAATTAAATATCTTAGGTCGCATACAATGACAATATTGAGGAAACTGCTATTTGCCAAACCGCATGGAAGATACAGTAAAGATTTTTTTTGTCTCAGTCAATGGCAATAGCTACCAGGTCATTGAAGGACCTATGTTATTGTAGCGTAACCTAACTTATTAACGAAAGATGCCGTTAAAAGATGAATTCCGATTCAACCCTTTTTCAACTCAGCCCTGGCAAATTTGTTTCCAACTGTGCCTAAAAGTTATGTTAACCATTATTCTGAACTTAACTTCATTTCTTTTTTCGTAGTATAAAATTAAACTATGTGTGTTTATCCCTCTTTTAGTCTACTTTTTTATCTTGAAACAATCATCTGATTTGTAACTAATTCCGTAATCCGCGGATTTGACCTTTCCTGATTGCCAAATTTGGGTAACAGATTTTAAGCTAAAACATTCGAAATTTACATTTAAAGCATAAAAGAGAAAAAGAAGATTCAACGAAATAGGTCAATAAAGTTAATTCGTATATTTGTTGATCCTAAGCTCAATTTTGCAAAAAAATTTCAGATTTTCCGTTTTTTTAAAATTATTATTCAATGGTTAGATTTTCACAAAGTAATCTGCATTACGAATCATGTACATGTATATAAACTTTCTAGAATGCGATTGTAATGAACTTAATTTGGGTTTTGCAAAATAAAAATTCTAACTTCGAAAATTAAGAAATAAAGCTAAGCTATTTTAAAACTGTAAAATCACGAAAATAATAATGCCTGACCCTAAAACTTGTGATAGGCAATAACAAGTCATTTTCTCGTGCCGTTTCTTGAACACTCAAAATGCTATTAAAAGCGTGGACTCAAATAATGCAAAATAAAGATAATATCAAAACAGTTGCACAATACTGTTTTTATACGAAGATAATGCACTAAAACATGATTAACATCAATTAAAAAGGTGTCACATTCTCATAGAATTAATTCTGTCATTTTAGCAACAGAGCCGTTATTAATCCTGACCCTCACTTTCTTGCCTGCGTGACTTTTCAAAGAAAATGATATTTACACCAAATGTCTTTGCAATGTATTAGTTTTAAAGAGATAACATAGCGAATACATATATATATATATATAATGTTTATAGAAAGAAGTAGATGAATAAGAGACCTTTTAGTCAAGAATTTTGCACATTGAGCTGCAAAATTAAAATTAAAGCCAAGTAAAGGGAGTAAAATTCCAAAAGCAATCGCCCAAAAGTAAATGATATACATGTTCCTAGCAAAAAGAGAAAAATTCTAAAGGCAATCGCCTAAAAGTAAATTTGATACCCACATTCCAAGGTATAAAAATGTGAACAAAATTAATTACTCAAAAGAATAAAGCAAAAAAAAAAAAAAAAACTAAATGCTGGTATTCAAGAAAATCAACATTTAAAAATTTGTAACACGTAAAAAAACATTTAAAGCACAATCATAATTAAAATTAAAAAAACCAGGAAAAAATACAAAAAATGGCAGTAAATCGCAGTTTAGCCTACGTCGAGCTTTTTGTGGACTTGTCAAGAGAAAAGCACTTTAGCTCGTACATAGATAAACTCCATTACGCGTTTCGTCAAACGACAATAATTGAAACAAAAGCGAAAAAAAATTTTAATAGAAAAAAATAGATAATAATCTACATAATACCGTAGGTCTCAATTCTTAGCGTTTCTTTTCCCGACGCGCCTGGCGTAAAATTTTAAAACAAACAAAAGTACTACAAAATAACCTTTAAAAAACTTGGTGAAGCTAATGTACAAATAAACAAAAGTAGCCAATTAAGCATGAGTCAAAAATTACATAATTTTAAGGGAGATCCCAGTGAGCTAGAAAAATTAGACTTAGTTAACCAAAACAAGAAAAAAAAATAAATAAATAAAACACAAGTGTCTTGTTAAGAGCTATTGCAGAACAAAGCAAAAGAAATTGAACATACCTATACCCAAGGCAGCAGCTTAAAATTTAAAAGCGTAAAAAATTGAAAAGTGGTTTCTGGAATAAGAATTCTAAAATAGGGAGCAACAATCGCCACGTATTATTTTTAAAGAAATGATATAGAGAATATATATATATATATACAAAATTGTATGCAACACTGAACAGTTAACTGGTAATTCTAAAGATATGCTATTTTTAAATACTTTATGATTTCGCTGTTAAATTGTATGCTTCGTAAGTGCAAAAAAAGTTATACTTAACAAAAAAAAATAAATAAATAAATAAAAAAAATACAGCGTTAATGAAAAAAAAGGGCCCCCCCCTCCGAAAAAACAGGTCTGAAAAATATCTGAAAGAGTTCAGACTTTAACGGTCGCCCAAAAGAGCTTGTTAAGGTTTTAAGTTCTCGTTGAGCTGAAAGTCTACCAGTCTGCTCTCGCACTCACTCCTGCTAACCATTTTTTTCTCCTCCTTCCCTGTCTTTTTAGCTTTATCTAAGCATCGTTTTCTTCACACTCTCAAAATCTTTAAAAGTTGCGTAGCAGCGTATGTTCAGAGTTATCGATGTTAAGTGTAGGCATACAGTTTTATATTCTTGCGTGCGTACCGGTTCGTAAGAGATTGAATGCACGAGTACGATAAAAAAAATTTTAATAAAATTTATTCTTATCAAAAGAAATATAACAGAACGCTGGAATTTTCCTCAGGAATTTCTAGTAATGCTGGAACGCTGGAATTTCTAGCAATTTCTGCTTCTCGAGATTTCTGGTAAGCAATAAGAGGATGTAATTACGGTTACAGCTAACACAGTAGTCAATTGCATTTATTCAGTTTGAATACAATTACCGAGATATCCATTTATTCAATGATAACCGCACGGGCTCCTGTATTTTTACTTTTCCGGCGTAGCTTTCTCTTAAAATTTGTCTCGCGCTGAGTTGCACGAGGAAATAAAACAATTTTAATTGTATATTGTTTGTACTGAAAAAATATTGTTATAAATTTTGTAAAACTGCTGACATTTTTTTTTTTAATTATTACCTTTCAATTCAAGAGTTTTTCTTGGAATTTGCAGTGCTTTTCTGTTAGATTTGCCCAAATGATTCTCGATGACGCAAAAATGTCATCGATTTTTTTCCGTACCACTTTCGCTGTCAGTATCTGCAACTGTTTTAATACTTACTGTAACATCATAGTCAATTTTTATATATGTTGTTTTAATATTGTCGTCAATTGACAGATATTCTAAAAATGAATTTTCATATCTTCCCTCACTGATGTTTGAAAACATTACTTTTAGTAACATTAACTTTGAAAACATTACTTGCAGTTCCTCTGAGACTTCTTCTAAATAAAGGCCTTATTTTCGAAAACAGATTTTAACTGTGATTTAAAAGTATTGGTCCCTTGTTTTGAAAGTAATATGCATGGTCTTTGGCAGAGATATCGCCTTACTTACCTCCTTATCTCTGACTTATAGCTGACTTACGCTTGCATTTTCACAAGATTCAGTTCTGTTTATCATTTTCTGAGCTTTTTTCACCTTGAAATTTGAAATCTTTCATAGTACCCATAGAACCCTAGTCTAAAAGCTGAATATTTGAATTATGAATATTTAGTGTATGGTGTTGTTTTTTCAGGAAGAGATATTAATGTTTTCCCGAAAGAGATCAGAGGTCTATGTTCTGAACAATTATCTAATCATTAAGCCTTTATTTTAGCCCAATGCACGTTAGCCCAGAAGGGCTATTAATTTCGTTTTGGTATTTTGCATCGATTCACTTTTCAAACTGTTGCCACCAAATGTTACAACCCTGCATTATAATTATTATATTTAAAGTGAAGAATCTGCATGAATGTACGTATGTTTCTCGCACTGTGATGAAACAACTGTACTTAGAGCCATTAAATTTTGAATAACGTAATCCTCCACCGTATATGGGCATCTGGATGTCCGAATTAGGAATTTGGAATTTGTTTTATTATTTATTTGAAATTTTGTCAGACATTAAAGAATTTTAGATTAATGCACTCAGCGATTTCAAAACGAGGAATGGAAATACTGTACGGGGGGGAGGAATTATCTTCAGGGCACGAGACTGTGTATCGAAAATTCTAAACACATGCTCATTTTAAAATTATTTTGTGATATTGCTGTTGAATATAATTTTATGTTTTAAGTGCGAAGAACATGATATTTAATAAATAAAGGTAACCCACGAAACGTTAAAAAAACGCCCCTTTGAGCGTAATATAAAATCTGAAAGCTTTCAGATTTTATTCTTTTATTTCAGTTTTTGACCTATTTCAAAAGAAATCAGTAAAACTGCTACTCATTTCGAGTTCTTGTTGCTATCGTAATTTAGAGGTAGATGCTTGACTCCTTTCATACATCGAGTTTTTTTGCGGTTTTCAATAATAGGAATTATCTTCTTAATTGTTGGGTCCATATTGCAGTTAAATAATACAGTAACTTGTTCTTTCGGGATTTTGAACAGTTGCTGCTTCATTCTAACACAGGCTAGTTTCATGTGGCTTGTATTCATTTAGCAATCCATGTCAAATCCATGGAGGTTAGGGGACCCAATCGTCAAATCCTGATGGTAAAGAATCATCATCCACTTTTTTTTTTTATTTTGGCCCCACTATAGAGACCTTAGGTTATTTCGAAGCAGGAGCCATGATAAATAAGCAACGCCCTCGCCGGGACTCGAAACTCTCGAATTTGCTCAGAGTGTACTGACCATTACACCACGAAGGCATACTAAGAAGGCGAAAGAAATACCATATAACATTACCCCCCTGAAACTATGAAATATCCCTGCTGTTGGGAATCCCTGTCCCCCCCCCTCTGGATTGAGAAACGCTTCTTTAGATTATTGTTTTTGTTAACATTAAAATAAAAAAAAAATTGCCTTTCTGAATTCCATTGTGGACAAACAGCTCTGAAAATAGTGTCTTACAGGTATAGGAATCAGAGGAGGAGCAGAAAAATTTCTGTCAAGCCTATTTTTTGAAGCAGTGCATTATCTGAATAAAAGATAAGCTACTTCCACAACAAGTTTAATGGATGAACTACAAACAGTTTTAATAAGTACAGATAAGACATTCTTGTACTGAAGAATCAGTCTTTCGCCAATCTGAGTTTTATAAGCAGCAGAAATGACTTCAAAATTGGTGATTTATCTACTGATTAGCATATTTTTGTTTTGATTCCTGAAATTTAAATGTATGAAGCTGCTGATTTTATTAACCAGTGAGTTTAATAAACGGTGAGTAACCTATGTATAATATGTTGTATATAATATTGATTAAAATTAATTTAAATCGCCCCGCTAATAATAAACTGTAAACTGGAGCCATTAGTAATAAACCATAAGCTGACACTAACTAAAAGCATAAGCTGGACGAACTTCAGAACTATGACTAGCATTGTTCTTATTTAACAAAATATTCTTGTAAATTTATTACTATTATTATTATTATTATCTCCAAAATATTAATTTTACATTCTTTCAATATTGCTTCATTTATCACGTATATTTGTTTAAAAAACATAAAGAAATAAATAAAAAAATTAAATAGGCTAAGAAATTAATATTGAATAAATTTCCGAGTGGCAGTTTTGTTTTAAGGATACGCTTTCCCTGCACAAAAAAACCTTTAGATTGCCTGAACAACTTTGCTAAGTTTGTGTAGTAGCTAGGCTGTTACCATGACGACGGAACGGCCGCCATTTTTGGCGTCTGAAATCGACCGGAACCTAACACCCGAAGCAGACAATAATTTTTTCGTGCGAGTCCCCTCCCCCATAATTCATTGCGTCCACCCCTGTGACCATTATATTCCGTTACCCCCTGCCGTGACTCCACAGATATACTCATTGGATGTATTTTTGTCTTTTTTAATGGACGATAAACCGCGATAATGACACATACAAAGATCTCGGATGTTCCTTCACCTTTATTTCTTTTCCCGCACACTTACAGCCCATTGCATTTTGATAGCTAGGAAAACCAATGGCCCCAACAAAGTGGAGAGCGGAAAGGGGCGTTGAATATGAAGCGAATGTGATGACAGATTTCATTTCAGTGTAAGAAGCAATTGTTTATCTGCTTATTGTTAAGAGTTCTTTATTTTTCTCTCCAGAGATGATTATTTTTGTTTCTTAGTTTTTCAAAGAAACGGATGCATTTCTCTGTCCTCAATCTTTGTCACTTCCTGAATTAATTCTCCTTAGAAAAGACAGCTACGGATAGTTAGTTCTCCGTTTACGAACTTTCGATTTACGAGCTGCGCAGATGCAAACTTTCCGAAGGGAGAAGGGATTCACAGAACTCTAAATAACTAGACTTTATGGGGTTACATCCAGCTACGTGTGTGTCATAACCAAAATTAGAAAGAAAAAAAAAAGTGATACGGACATTTACAGTGAATCGACGCAAAATACCAAACAGAAATTAATAGTTCTTCTGAGCTAATGCTCCTTTGGGCTAAAAAAAAAAAAAAAAAAAAAAAATTATTACAATACGCCCATAGGGGCGTTTTTTTTTTTTTTTAAAGTTTTGCGTGTTACCTTCATTTATTAAATATCATGTTCTTCGCACTTAAACCATAAACTTCAATCCAAAAGCAATATCGCAAAATATTTAAAAGAGCACATCTTTAGAATTTTCCATATACAGTCTCGCACACTGGATACATATATACATATATTTCCCCTCGTTCAATGTTGCCATTGCTCGCTTTGAAATCGTTCAGTTTGTTAATCGAAAATTCGCTAAAGCTTTACAAAATATGAAAACGATAATGAGACAAATTCCAAATTTGGGCTTCCAGGTGCCCATAGTCGGGTGGAAACGTACGACATTCAAAATTGGATGGCTCTAGGTACCGTGTTTTATCACAGTGCGAGAAACATAGATACATTTATGCAAATTCTTCATTACTTAATTTCTTTAAACAGAATACGGGGCTCCAATATTTGTGTGGACAATTTGAAATGTGAACCGACGCTTGTAGTGAACCAACGCAAAATGCCAAAACGACATTAATAGCTATTCTGGGCTAACGCCCTTTGGGCTAAAAAACAAAAACTTAAGTAAATTCAAATACCATATTCAATTTTGCTATTTAGTAAAGCAGAATAGTGATTTAGTATAAAAACAGCAAAAACTACTAACGCATACAAGCATTATAGGCAGCAATTTTGCTGTTTATATGCTGTTTTTGCTAATATTATGTAAACAGAACTTTCACAGCCTAATTAAATCGTCAAAATTATATGACTAACAACTAAATATATCTTTTCCTAAACAATAAAAATATTAAAAGCATGATACTTGTAAAATTCAATCCGTTAAAAAATGAGTGTTAAATGAAATCGAAAAAAAAATGTAGGAAAATAAATTTAATAATTTTTCTACATTCGACTTCAATAGCTTTAAGCCAGACTTTGACGCTAGCCAACTGTATAATAGTAGTTAAGTATTTACACATCATCGAAATGCCTGAACAAGAAATTCTAATTTCTTAACGTCTAAGAAATATCCGCTTTAAGGTGCCGTCTAAATTTTTATGTTTAAAAATTAATAAATGTTTTCATAAAATTTAGAAATTACATAAATTTCAACTTTTTTAAAATACAATGTTAAACTTCAGTTAGCACAAATAGAAAAGAAGAAAATTCAATTAAAAAAAAGAGGGAGAGAGAGTTTGGTTGACAGTATGCTACTAAATTTCTGAGTGTTACTTTTAAAACCCCTGATAGCGTGATTTTTACAAAAATTGGTACTTAGGTAAAAATTTCAGGCGTAATATCGCAGTATTGAAAAAAACCGGCAAGTCATTTCAGAAACATTTCAAGTATTAAAAAGGGTATGTAAAGTTATGCTACATAACTTCAATATGCATCCTAAGCTTCGCTTTCGAAACATGAAAAACGCAAAATAATTTGTTTTGTTCGATCAATCAGGAAGACAGATATAAAATTGCTCCTCTTTTTGCTCTTTTAAGTAATTCTTTCCTCCCATAAGTTAATATTTCTTCTCAATATAATTTTCTGTAAAATATGTTCTTACATTGCTCGTGGTAAGGATTCCAATTTAGAGCATCTTTCTGGTGTCAGGTTGGAATAAAGTAAAAGTTTGCAGTTTTTTTTTAAATGCAAACCTTAAAACATAAACACAAATTCATTTCTTGCTGAAATGCTACATAGTGCACTGTTTTACCACAAGAACAAAAATAGTTTATAGTTTCGGACACACATAGTCCTTCACCCGACCACGTGCATCTCAAATCACGAATTTTGAATTTGTTATTTTATTTATTTCCTATTTTGTGCAAATTTCATAATGAAATTTTGATTCAAAACTTAGTCATTTAATAGATTTGTGTTGCCATTCTTCAAAGCATAAGATGTTTCTATTTTAAATTTAATTCTAAAACTCAGCGATATAAAAGAGGTTTGTTGCCAACCGGCAAAACGCAATGTAGCTGCCTTTCGAATTTCATGAACAATCTCAGCGATTTCAAAGCAATGTGCTGCCATCGTCCGAATAAAAGTATTTTTACCTTCCATTTGGCAGTGCATAATGTATTTAATCTTCTTTTCAAATTTCTTCTGTTATTAAATAACAAACTAATCGATTTAAAAACAATACATGCAGATTCACATATTATTAATAGCCAACTGGGCAAGTAAAATTCCTTTAGCTGCTTTCATTAAAATTGTTATAGATGTTTTCTTTTTTATAATAATTATTTTAGGAGGTTGGATGCTTAAGTGGTTAGTAATAGTAATAATAGTAACAACAATACTATTCCTACTACTAATTAATTTGATTTAACACCTTAGAATGGAACTGACTAGTAGTGCTCTTGAACCCTGTACTATTATTTTAGACTGCCATCTCAGTACTTTGAAATTATTCTTCATTAACTAGATAGACATTTTATTTATAGCTTCCTTCTGGTTTTTCGGAGTTGTTACTATATATAAAACATTCTGAGACGGAAGAAAATAAATAATTTCAACATAGTTACGTAAAAGAAGAATAAAATGTGTCAATTCGTTCAGAAAGTGGTGCGCAGCGTACGTCGTCCATCCAATCGTGAAGAATTCCGTAACCTGGCAACGAATAAAGCAGCCTCCCACGCTCACCCGTGACGTAACACCTGCACGTTTCTATTTCAAGATTCTACGTTGTGGTTGTTGTTATTGGAGAAGAGGCAAGTGGAGCCGGAAATTGCCTTTTTCTTTAAACCATATTTATCGATTGAAACAGCTGAAAGACCGAAGATAGTGTTTGTAGAATGGGCCTAATTTGGAAAATTCATTCAAAGGCACAATTCCGTGACGTCAGAAAATAATAAAAGAAACGGATCATTGGTAAACAGGGCTTTCCGACTCTTGATGAAGAGAGAAATAATAACATCGTGGGTTCGATTCCAGTCTATCGCAATAAAGTAATTTATATTATGCCCAGAGGGGCGTTTTTTAACATTTTGTGGGTTACTTTTATTTATTAAATATCTTGTTCTTTGCATTTAAACCATAAAATTCAAATCAACAGCAGTATCACAAAATATTTAAAAAGAGCCCATTTTTAGAATTTCCGATACACAGTCTCACGCGCTAGAGATAAAAAAAAAAATTTTCGTGCAGTGTTGCCATTGCTCGCTTTGAAATCTTTGGGTTTGCTAATCAAAAGTTCTTTAATGTCTGACAAAATATGAATGTTTCATATTTCTGAAACCAGATGCCCATATTCGGGTGGAGACGTACATAATTCAAACATTTGATGGTAGATAAGTACTGTTGTTTTATAACAATGCGAGAAACATACATACATTTATGCAAATTCTTCATTATTTAATTTCCTTAAATATGATACAGGGCTCTAATATTTGGTGGCAAGAATTTAAAAAGTGATTCTTCGTTTATAGTGAATCAACGCAAAATGCCAAAAGGAAATTAATAGCTCTTCTGGGCATATTGCCCCTTTGGGCTAAAAAAAATCCCTTATGTCCCTCTTCAGCGCCTATAAAATTTATTCTGAAATAAAATGGCCCATTATTTGAAACCAATACAATTTCTTCATTTTTCATTTCTAAAGGGGGGAGGTAACTGTAGTCCAACATAATATTTTAGTAGTTTAAAGTGTCTGTAATATGCGTTATCAATACAACATTGGTACTAATTTAACAAATGCAAATATAATTTAACATAATCAGTTGCACTGATGAATATTAAAGGTTGTATCAATGTAGCATTTTCCCCTAAAAAGGGAGGAGTAAGAAAAAGATAACTGCAATCTTAAGACTTCAGTATAGAACTTTTACTAAAAGCTTATTAAAAACGTTACATATTGCAAAACGTGACAAAAGTTTAAAAAATAATACATTCTGTACCAGGTATGTAACATATGGCGCTAGAAATACTTTTTATTTACAACAAAGTTTCCAGTATTCATAAATTTGTGAGTTGAGTATATCACAACTGAGTGAAGTTCTTCTTGCATAAATTAGACACATGTCCGATATTAAATAATAAGAAATCTGTGATGTATGAATGCACATATCTATGTTCCCCGCACTGCGAAGAGAAAAGGGCAGCACCTTAGCCATAAAGTTCTGAAAACACATAATCTTCCTCCCGAACATGTACATCTTGAAGCCCAGATTTTGAATTTCGAATTGGCTTTTTTATTTGTTTCATATTTTGTGAGAATTTAAGGAATTTTTGATGTAAAACACAGCGATTTAAAAGCTTTGTGTTGACACCCGGTAAAAAGTAAGATATTTGTATTTCAAATATAATAAAAAAATCTGATGTGTACACCACATGACTTCCTTTTACGGAATATTAAATCATACGCACTTTTTGCCGCATTTCATTTAAACTTATTTCCTCGAATTTCATTAGAGATATATTTCTCATTCAATTAATTCTGTTCTTAGTTCGTAGCAAGGCAAAAATACATAAAACCTGAAAATATCTTCATTAAAAATTGGAAAATACAGAAAAATAAAATAAAATACTGTTAAACAATAAAAAAAAATTACAATTAAAATTAGAGTTTGTACGCAAAAACAAGAAATTCGGCCAGCAGGCAACAAGGCAGATTTTTCGGTTCATAAAAATGGAAGTTTAATTTTGGTCCCACTCGGCAAAAAGACGTTGAAAGTGCAGAAATTGAATTCAGTATTCAATGTTTCAAATTCAATGTTTGAAATTTCAAATGTAAACAAATATGGCTGCTATAGTAAACAAAAATTAGGCTTAGCCGCACTTAAAAGACTTTTAAATTGTTGATAATTCTTCAACTATTGCATGCATATTTACTAAAGGCAAAAAAACTTTAACCGGAAAACAACTTAATTCAATTCTTTTTAAAGCAAAAAATGCGCAGTTTATCAAATATAAGAATAAAAAACTGAGCTCACTGACCCTAGTAACAGAATGGGTATATATATATATACATAAATTTAAAAATTAGGATTAAAATTCTTATAAAAAGCCGTAAGAACACCTAGATGTAACCTATCCCTTATTTTTTCGGTAAAAATTTATATACTTTCGGTGCGGCGTATTACAATCAAAAAGGAAGGTGCACAACTACATATTATAGCAATCCTATAGGAAATTCTAACGTTCTGAGGCTACTTGTTTCTGAGTTATGCGAGGTACATATATGCATACCTACGTGCATACATACGTACAGACGCCACGAAAAAAATCTCTTCTGAATCCATTTTAAATCAGTTTTATAATTCGTTTAGGGAAAAGGAGTCCTTTGTTCTGTCCTTATGTACAGATGTCACGCAAAAACATCATTAAATTGCCTTCGATAGCGATCAAAAAGGAAATTTTCGTTGAAATATGATATCCGGAATTTTTCGTGATTACAATACTTCCTTTATACTTCGTACAAGGAAGTAAAAATTCACAATGTAGAGGAAGTATGTTGCCACTTGACAAAGCGCAATGTATTTGTCTTCAGAATTTAATAAACAAACTCGGCGATTCAAAAGAAATGTATTCCTACTGCCCGAAGTAAAATACTTTTAACTTCCCCGCTGCATTGTGCTGTTCAACAAAGCGTAAGATATTTAATATTTCTTTGAAAATTATTCTAAAAAACTAAGCGATTTAAAAGCAACAAACGTAGTTTCTTTCAATTATTATTAATTACTAGCTGGAGCGTGAGATAACATTAGATTCATTAAAATCATTACATACATTTTTCTTTTTTTATAATTTTTTTGTTAGACGGCTAGTAACTAATAAGTAAAATAAAGTCTTTAAGACGTGTATTTATTGCTTTCAGATAATTTATTTTATTAGTTAATAGCAGATTGATTATATTAAAAAAATAAATTAAGGATCTTATGCTTTGATGAATGGCAGCATTCTGAGAATCAGCTGTATGTGAAGCACGTGCAAGATAAATTAAAGATCTTATATTTTGCTTAGAGGTAACACTTGATAAGGGTTCCTTCTATCGGATTCAGTAGTGTCTTCTCATTTTCCAGTTTCCGAAGCCTGCTGGTTTTATTTTTCGAGGATAAGGTTTTATATGTATCAGAATGGTTTTAAAAAGTTATGGGAGCATTCGATACAAATTGGTAAACACTATTATATACAATAAACATTTAATTAGTAAAGCTCAGTTTTTTCCCCCTCCATCGGAATCCAAAATGGAGTCTGCAGTCTTTTTGTTGTCTCCCATTTCCGTATCATCAACCTTGTTACACTTTGCACCGCTCGTTCTGGAAATATTACTTATCATCTAGAGATAGATACAGCGCCACTGAGATTACTTTGTTATCGCCATCTCAGAGGTCATTGACCTCTGGACTTAAAAATGTCCGTGTTTCTCTCGACATAGCGTGTCGTTCGTAAGCACTTTCTAGTCGAACTGTAGTGCTTGCAATGATACAATACTTTGGTAGACAGCCCACTGATAGCTTTTAGAAGTGACCGAAATTCTGACCAGTATTATACGAGCCTTTAAAGTTAGTTGCTTGATTTTCATTGCGAAACTAGTTACGTAAAAGTATTTTGTTGAAATTTCTTCTGGGAAATGGAATTGATTATAAAAAAAAAATTACTAAATGAAGCATTTTATTAAATAAACTACTTTTAACTGCTTAATAATATTGTTTTCGTTTTGCGATTTTATGCTGGAAAAGTCTGAATCACTTTTCAAACTGTTGCCACAAAATATTGCAGCCCTGTATTATATTTAAAGAAATTAAATAATGAAGAATCTGCATAAATGTATGCATGTTTCTCCAAATGTGATAAAACAACAGTAGCTAGCGCCGTCAAATTTTGAATAACGTACGTTTCCACCCGAATATACGCATCTGGAAGCCCGAATTTGGAATTTGTTTTATTATCTATTTCATTTTTGTAAAACTTTAAAGAATTTTTGATGAACAAACTCAAACGATTTAAAAGCAAGCAATGGCAACACTCTACGGGGAGAAAAACACCTTTTTATCTAAAGCGCGTGGAACTGTGTATCGGAAAATTGTAAAGATACAATCATTTTTAAATTATTTTGTGATATTGCTGTTGAACTGAATTTTATGGTTTAAGTGCGAAAAACAGGACATTTAATAAATAAAGGTAACACATAAAACGTTAAAAAACGCCTCTTTGGACGTGATTTAAAATATGAAATCTCATATTTTTTTTTAAATTTTTATTATTATTATTTTGATGTTAGAAATGTCTTTAAGAGAAACCCTCACAATTTGTGAGCTGGAATATAAGGTTACATTAAGCTACACGCTACCGTCACTATATCATTCCTCGCCCCGCCAAGTGTTGTTTCTTCCACGCGGCCTTATGTTTAATTCTCAGAATGCTGCTATTCGATAAATCTTATGATGTTTAATTTATCTTTCAAATTTAGTCAACCTAAACTTGCTTAACAAATCGAATGAATTAAAAAGCAAATGAACGAATTTTTTAATGCCTCAGATCGTATTTTAAAATTAATGTTACTTTTTCACTAAGTGATATAAATTAAAATAATTTCGGCTTTATTTTAATTACTGAGAGATGTTTAAAACGCCACATTTTAAGCACTAAATACACCGCGAAAAAAAAAATGGTACAGTTATGCATCTTCCTTTCTGCTGGCCCGATTGTCGAAATTTAACTTGGCATTTTCCATGTCTCAAAAGCGCGACTTAGGTTTTATATTAGATTTATATATAGCATTGTTCTAATATATGTATTTTGACACAAAATCGGACTTTGTCTGAAATAACATGCCAATTTTTTTTATACTCGATTCTACGACTCAAATAATGCCAAACAGCCAAGTTTTGTAAAAATCGCACGAGTAGTTTTTAAAAACTTAGCTCTCAAAATTTTAGCTCTTCAATATTAATTGAATTTAATATATATTTATGAATATCTCTTTTTTTATTAAACTTATTTGATTCTTCCTTTCGCATTTCGAAATTTAGGTTCATTCCAAATAAAATTCGCTCCTTTTTTTATGATTTATTTTTAAAATTTCTGTTTTTAAGTAATTTTTATAAATAATTTTATTTTATAAAAATACTTTTTAATATATTTTTATTTATTTCCTAATTTTGAGAATTAATAAACTCTAGTTAAATCTGTGATAGTATAATATTTTTTACCTTTTGTTAATAAACATAATTTTCGAAGCAATGGGTTTTATTCATTAATAAAATTTATGTTTTGGGTGTTTGTAGCTAATTGAATGTTATTAATTTGAATTGGGGCTTGTGAAGTTGAATTACCATTGAGTGAGTTAGGGCAACTTTTTAGTTTTTTGTATTTTTCAATGTATTTGATTTTTTGAGTAAATTGTAAGTTTCAATATATCTTGAAACTTACAATTTACAATACAACAAAAGCAGTTTTGCTTTTACAGAACGATAATCTGTTGTCTTCATAGCATTTTCTCAATACGGCTTTCACTTTCAAAAACTTTTTTTTCTTTTGTATTATCTTATCATAATAAAACGATGCTTACCGAAAATGATATTTCTTCGTTTCGTGCGATTTCCCAAATATATTTGAATCTCCTTCCTGTAAGAGAGAGTAAAATTATTCAAATAATCTAGTCATAATTTTTTAACACATTAATGTAAACTTCGACATGCTTTATTTTTCTAACCATTATTTCTATATGTGTATGAAAAAGTTCTACCTGGCTTTTTAGGTAGAACAGAAAAGCAAATAGAATGTAAAGTACACTGAAGAAAAAAAAAGGGAGGGCAGTTCTATATCTCCCGTTCTACTGGACGATTGACGAAATTCAAATTGTGTTTTTTATGCCCCGAAAGCGCGACTTAGGATATATATTATACTTATATATATCATTTTTCTAACATGGGTATTTTGACTCAAAATTGGACTAGTCCTCAAATAACATACCAGTGTTTTCCATATTTCGATGCTACTACTCAAATTATGCCTAGATATTAAATTTTGTAATTTTTAGTCAGAAACTTAAAACTTTATCTTTATTTTCAGTTTGCGTCAAGAATATTTCATTTGGCGAATTTCTTAATTTATAGCGACCTATTTTTCTTTCCTTTTTTGCATTGTACACGAGCGGAAAAAATGTCATCGTTCATACTTTCAAATAATTTTAACACGGTGCGTGAACCACATTTGGCTTTATTATCGCTTATAAAAAATATGCCAAATTTAAGAAGGCACCAATATGTTAATTTACATATGTCTTACGAAATTTTGAATAAAAAAACTTTAATTGTTTGCAGGTAGGGTTAGAAATACATCTACTTTAAGCTGATGGAAAAATTTTGATAGGTTACAATTCAAATTTTTTTCGAAAAATTTATAAAAATTATTTAAAAATTGAAATTTTAATGAACATGCCTGGAGAATTCATGCATGGAATGGCATTTCATTCATGCCTTGCATGCCATTGCAAAATTCGTATGTCTTGGTACAATCATTTAACTCTAAAAACCAGTACAGTTTCAATTGCAATCGCCGACGCCCTATCTTCCAAACACCATATTCTGCTGCAGAATACCAAATTCGCGGCTCAAGCGACTTGTGTCGATCTAACGCAAGACATCTAACTTAGAACTAATTTACTCAATCCAAAGCTTTATTTACTCCATCTAGAACTATTTAACTCTATCTAACCGTCACTGTTTCATCAGAGACGGTTCCCCGCCGAGGACTTTCCTTTTTACATTGGTCATCAATGTTCCCCAACTTTTGATACTACTACTGAGTGCTTTGGTGGCCTTGGTGGGTGTATCATCAAACTGCACGTTACAGAGTAGCAATGAATAAACATTTTGCAAGTTATAAAATACTGTAGAGGCATTAGGTTATTTCGAAACAGGAGAAAGAAAAAATGGGCAATGCCATCGCTAGAACTCGAACCACGCGCCGAGCGTGCTGACCACTATACCACGAACGCATGCTAAGAAAGCGAGAGAAATACCTTATATACTCTCCCTTTTAAAGGGCGACTGGGGATTAGGGAAGCCAATTGCCAAATTCTGGTGGTAAAGAATCATCATCCACCACCTTTTTAGTTCGGGTGCCACTGTGGAGACATTGGGTGATTTCGAAGCAGGAGAGATAAAAAATGAGCAATGTCCTAGCAGGGATTCGAACCACGGACCTCTCGATACGTGTGAGTATGCTGACCACTACACCACGAAGGCATGCAATGAAGGCGAAAGCAACACCTTATAAATACTACAAAATACTTTCTACCGTAAATTCGTTTTGCAAATTTAAAAATTTAAGCTATTTTCATTCATTTTGTGAATATCAAGGGGAGATCCTTAAGAGGGAAATTAAAAGGTTTCGCGACTCGAGAGATTATTTGTAAAAATCCAGTTATTTCGACAAGAGAAATGATTTTAACTCACTTCTTTTACTTCAATAAATAACGTTATCTCAGAATCTGGAAGATACACTAAAGTTTTTATGCTGCTTATGTTGCCAAAAGCTCGAACAAACCTAATTTTATTTACAAAACAGATGTTAATAATGAATGTAATATCAACCGTATTGTTGAGCGACATGTTTGAGTAGAATACACTGTATGTGCAATAGCTACCTTTTGGAATACTTTGCTTCGTGCACTTGCAGATTCCATAATTCAAGATGTGAAATTTTCTGGTTACTTTTTTGCTCATTAGAACCCTGTTTAAAAGTATAAGCGAGACTCCTGAAGCATGACCACAAGCCCAGATTCTTATCAGAATCTAAGCTATAACTCAGATTTGTTTTATTACATACATAGCAAACCAATACAATTCGAGCAATCGATAAAGTGTACGTTTTAGGAAGAAAATTTCTCTGAAATGCTACTCCAGCGAATGTGAACATCGGAAATCAAACACTGCGTACTATATACTCAGACAATAAAATATGCATCATTAATTTTTCATTTCGTAAAATACTAATGAAACGTTAATTTCCAATATGCAGCAAACAAAACTCCATTTTGCAAAGCTCATAATTCCGGATAATTATGAGTAAAAGCTTACGCAGAAATTACGCATTCGTGATCTTTGCTTTGTTGATTACCATCTGCACGGCTCCTTATTCACATCAATGAAGAAACCCCTTTTTCTAAATCCCATCTCGTGTTTTATGCGCCCATTGTGCTCACTCCTTTTTTTTTTAACCTTTCCATTAAAGAACTTTTCAAGTCAATAACTTTCCGAGTGTCCCATGATGACGAAATGTAATATGAATGAGCTGTTTCGTGACGACTTTAATTGTTGCGTGTGTATTGATGTAGAGGCTACTATAATTGCGTGAAGGCTCTCCATCTTAGTACGCGATCGGTCTTTCTGAAGTCCATCAAAACAGAATAAGGCCGATAAAAAAAATCGCGAGCGAAGTATCTTCAGAACTAGAATTGCATTGTAAGAGAAAGAATTGTCTTTGGTTAACACTGCGATGGGTCTTAGAAGTATCTTCAGAACTAGAATTGCATTGTAAGAGAAAGAATTGTCTTTGGTTAACACTGCGATGGGTCTTAGAAGTAATATAATCAATCGCACAAATTAATAAATTTCGAGCCCCTTTTGGAATTAGTTTCAAATAAAAATGCTTAGGACATTTCTGGAAATACATTCCTCTCATGTTAGTTACTCAGTGATGTTTGCAACTAGTGGGAATGTGCATCTAGAAGCGTTACATTCCTCAGATGATTCCAAATCTTTAAGTGGAATTACGACGAGCTAACCGAATTGTATTGGCAGATACAGAAGCTAATAGTTAGTTTTTATGTGGATTTCCCGTTTCGTCCTCTCTCATTTCATTCTGTGGTCAAAATCGCGCAGACGCATCCTCTGCTATACCCCATTCCCCTAATCAGTATTCATATTGGAGCTTTTCCGGATTCATCTGCTGTTACTCCCGTTTCTTTCAGCAGTATGGAATCTTTCCAGATTCATTCCTTTTTCTAAAGTTTGTTGTTGAGAGAGTCATTCGCGGAAAAGAGGACACTAACATCATAAAGGCTCTTTAACAATCTGATTAACCCGCAAATTACTATTACATTTAAGAATGACGCCAGGTATGAATGAAATGCCAGTCACATACCGCCTTAAAACGTAAAAAAATTAGAGTACTCACGTGTGATTATTCTAAATTTGCCTTTTGATATTTTCGTACAAGTTCGTTTAAAACGGGATAGTAATTTTGTTAAAATATTAATTTATTGAAACCAAATATGGTAACCTAGTGATAATATTTCAAGGTATATTATAAAAATTAAAAATAAATTTTTAAAATGGTAATAAACGCTGGATGTCGCTACTGAAAAATCCTGATGTTGATGTACAGTAAAAAGGGAAAACACAATTGCATTCCTAACATAAGTAAGACGGAGATCGACAGATATTATTAACCAAGTGCTCGAAATAAAAGGGTTCTTGACGAGGCCATCCTAATTCAGCAAATTTTTTAACGATTCCTTATCACCATTACGAGATTTTGGACTGTATTTTGTTACAGAAACCTTTAACTTTGACCTTTAAAATTTCGTTCTCATATTTTGGAAGCGTAAATATAAGCAACAAGAAATTAAAAAATACGTATATGTATTTTTGATAATTTAAGACAGCTTTTGCTAATCTTTTTGATAAGTGGAACCCATTTTAATGCCCACTTTCATCGCGCTACCCCTGGTTTGCTTGAATAGTAGGATTTTAATGCAACATTCTAAAAATGGATTACTTACAATAAATTTACAATTATTTCAAATAATATATTTTTCTTCAAAAAGTAATTTCAAAATTAACCCAAAAGCTTGTAGAGACATTAAGTTATTTCGAAGCAGAAGACATGAAAAATGTGCAATGCCCTCGACGGGACTCGATCCTCGGACCTCTTGAATACGCGCCGAGCGTGCTGACCATTACACCATGAAGGCATGCTAAGAAGTCGGGAGAAATACCTTATATACTCCCTTTCAAAGGAAGACTGGAGATTAGGAGACCCAATCGCTAAATCCTGGTGATGGAGAATCATCATTCATTAACGTTTTTAGTTCGGGCGCCACTGTAGTGTCATTAGAATTTTTTTTATGCTGAGAGACATGGAAAAGGAGCAATGCCCTGGCCGGGACTCGAACCTTGGACTTCTCGATACGCGCCGAGTGTGCTGACCGTTACAAAACGAAAGGCATGCCGAAAGAAGGAAGAAAATACCTTATAAGCTCTTAAAATACCGTATTCAAACATAACTTTTAAATTTTAATCTTAATGAGATGAGTGGTACTGCTTTTATTATCGCAGATATACTTAATATTACGCTTTATGGATAAAAGTTGAATTCTCCTGTCATGTTCGATATCAAGTCCATTGCGATGTTTACTCTTTATCGACGCATACAGCCGAGAACCCCGTTTCATATAGTTGCAAATGTTAAAAGTGTCAGCACAACTTTTAGCCAATTTAGGATATTAATTTTTTAGACTGCACAGATTTCCACTAATGGAATTAGTTTAAATTTTTGTTGCGAATGAATCAAATGTCATTGAAATTAAAGTTTCGTATTCTGCTGACATGGGCGAAGGTCGTACATTGACAATAAATGGGCTATTTGAGGTGTCAAAGGAAACAAGAATCGTCGTAAAATTAGTAAATATGCAGAAATTGTTTCCAAGGTTTTATGTTTAAACCTTCGATATTACCTAAACAAATTTACAAATATTAACCCTTATTCTTTTTGCCTTAATAGCTCCAATAATCGTTATTCCGAATGCTATCTACACTCAAGTAAATGCAATTTTAATCCACAATTCCTTTTGATTTTTAATCTGCTGTTTCTTAAGAAAATACTAATTAAAATCTGAATTCAATCTTTACAGGTGTTAAATAATTTCTTCGATAAATTCCTCCTATTTCAACCTTTCCTTCTTCTGTAAAGAAAGGAAGCAATCAGACTCGTTGGAGAGCAAGAAAAGAGTCCAAAATTCTGCCTTTTCTCTGAAAGCAAGAATTTTTTCGTGAGTAATAAATGTATTTAGTATTTGTTTGCCCTAAAATGAATCCTTTCGGTTTTAATGATTTTTCTAAAAATGCCTTTTAAATAAGCAATTTTAGACCTGCTGGAAAGAGAAAGAAAATACCTTATATAATCTATCATAAAATAATTATGCCGCCCAAACGGTATAGTAGTTAGCGTCGCTGACTGCCGTGCCGCAGGGCCCTAGTTCGAATCCTGGAGAAGGCATGGATATTTGTAAATGTATAGTGTCGGTGAGGCATAGCGGCACTTTAAATATACGGCAAGCCGAAAGTCCTCCTGTGTGGTTTGGTGGAAGGGGAGAGGGGTGGGAGACTCTCTGATCTGTCCCCCAGGTGCTCTCCATCAAAATTGGGGGCGGACCTGAGCTAAATCTCATTGTCATCTGTAAGGTGCTCAAGGCTGTTGAAAACGACAGTCGTACCTTGCGCGCTCCTTACCACGAGGAATTTCCTAGGCTTGGGCTGATGTCACTGTCAGACAAGTGAACATAAGTAACAATAACAAATAACAATTATAATGAACCCTCTAGTGGCAAGCGTCTGCCTACGGCGACACTTCTGAAACAGAATGCTATTTTTGAGAACATACTAAATAAATATTGGTTCTGAACATCACCCAAGGCTACCATATCCACCGAAACCCCAGTCCTCTAGAACTATGGAACGATTTTCACTACAACTATAGAGAACCAAAATCCTATAGAACATAGAGAGAACCAAATTCATTTAAAACTGTGGACGGCTTGGACTCTAGAATTATGGAACTATGGACTACAGAACTGTAGAGAACCAAAATCCTCTAAAACTATAAAGAAGACTCAGTTTTATTAAAAGTACTTTCACTGTACTTTTAATAAAATGTGTATGTTAATCTTAATAATACATTCCTTTTTAATTTTCTTTCAGAGCAAGAGAACTGTAGTTTGATAGATTTAGAAGTATGCGGAACTAAAAAAAAGGGGGCGTCACGATCAAAAGCGACCCTCACTAGATTCAGGTATGGGTTATTTAAACAAGACTGAAATCTCTTATTCTGCTCAGAATAAGCTGTCTAAAGGAAAAAATTTGATAAATATTAAAAATCTATAGTTAACGCAGGCCAAAATAGTAAAGAGCATCTCGCCTATAGCGTTTCAATTGGCAAAATCAGTTGTTTTCGTTAATGTCCAAGGAACGGATGGAACAGAAAAGAGGGAATCAGCTGAGGAATTCAGCAGAAGAATGGGGACTATTCTGAGTTGAGGGCAAACTGGGAAATCACGAAACCGTTTCTATAGTTTAGTAGATAAGAATAGTAGCTTCACATGGAGCACGAAATCTTAGGCTGAAATTTAAGTAATTTGCAGAGGCTCCGGACTAAAAAAATCTTTTCAGTAGCAAGGATTCTTTCATGGATACGAAACAAGTGCCGCTCCGGTTAGAAGGGTGGAAGTTTTAAAAACGTATAGAATCTCGATTAAGTTGTGATCAGATATAATGTTAGAGGAGAAATTATTACAGGCGGATCTTTTATGGATCGAAATGAGTTCAAATTTATGTTTTCCTGGATCACCGTATTATGTTTATTTTCTGAATAATCTATTTTCTATAAAGTAGATTATTAGATTCATAGATTCTAAAGGTTGTATTATACGAGTGCTAAAAGCTCTTATCCTTTTAATATTCCGGCAGTTAACAAGGTTATCAGTTGTTAGATACTACTTGCATTAAAAATTTTCTTTCCTCAAATTAATGTCAATCACTTTCACTCGACGGAACGTCGTGGCTAATGGAAGTTTCATTAAAAGAATGACCAGTTTTTGTTGGCTTAGGCGCGTCTATACCCCGATATCGAGTTGTGAGATGTTTCTCCAGAGTATCAGAGCTGATGGGGCTGGTCAGTTAGCAAAAAGATACCAACGCCCTATTGCAAATTGCCCATCGTTGGCCAAGATCCATGTGGACTCCCACATAATGACACAAAGGTATACAGCATCCTTATGAAGTTTAACTTAATTCACGAATAATTCAACCTTCGTCTGGATGTCGAGATACCCATGTGAAGGTTTATAACTTTGCGAATAATCACTCGAAAGGTATCGGTATCTTTATGAAGTTGTTTTTAAGTTATGGAGTAAAGAATTAGATTCACAGTTTATGAATTTGCTACAAGCTAACGACGAGGGGGTTAAGACGACGTTTGCCATTCATTTATGATTTTTTTTCGGAGGGGGGAGAGATTAAATATTCTTCTTCTAATGAGTTTACAATTTTTTTTCCTGAATGAATCTTAAAAATTATGATTAATGTTCATTTCAGATGGCAAAGTGAAATTTCCCGAATTCCCTATAGCCTACAAAAATTTTCCGAATTCCCTGTAGCCCCATTCGTCAAATCCCTACAGCCAAATACGGAATGTCAATGTGGATTTATCTTAGGGTTGACGCAGATCAAGATAGCGAAGCTGTACTGACTATTATGCCCATTCCCATCCTCTACCCCCCCATTTACGATTTTGATATCAAATCTCCAATCGGCCCCCTTTTGTGACTTGTGACCATATGAGATTCAATGCCAAATGCTGAAATAGTATTGCATTCCAGTAATGTATTTTTAGAGCCGTAAACATTTCAGTTATTTCCCTCGATAGAATGGGGTATGAGATGTTGTTGGAGCGGCATACTGTAAGGCACAAACATGCCCACATTGGCCCTGTCAATGTGCAGGTGTTTTGGCTAATTCGAATAATGCACGTGCCATAAGAAGCAAAATCATATTTCGAAAAGTATGGTTTTCGTCTGCGTCTCCTGTAATAAACTCGAAACGCTACTCTTCCCCAGGTCAGTGGCAAGCCGTGAGAAAGAAACAACCTGTTTCTTTTTAAGCAGTTCCGAACGGGAGAACTTTTCCCACTTCCAACAACTCCCCTTTTTAACTCTTTTTTTCTCAGCTGTTTTTTTTCCCTCCTCCTCCTTGTTGAGACCACCCCACACTGCACTTTCTTTTCTTCGGTTTCATTCTGCAGAAAGGGTGATGGCGGCGTAGGGAGGTGGAACTTTCTTTTATTCCTGGAGCTGTCTAACCACCAAGACGGAAGTGGTCTTTTTTTTTTTTTTCGTCTTTCTTTCTTTCTCTGCGGTATGGTCTTGTTTTTGTAAATGTTCTCAGGGGGCGGTCTTCGATAAAATAGAAACCGTTTTGCAAAGATTAAATCTTTCAAAGATGTACAAACTGCATCGGAGAGCTGCTATCTTTGGAAGATATAACGCTATATATATATTGTGAATTTTGTACTCATTCTTCCTCAAAAAAAAAAAAAAAAAATTTCACAAAGAAACGAGCTGCATGAAATTTTTCGTTCCCTAAAGCTTGTAAAAAATTATTTCGCATCTGATTAGCTATTTGATGGAATAGACTTAGCTTTTGTAATGCCTTGATGTTTGACTTATTTCTTTATTTTTGAGTAATATTTTTTTTTTTTATTTTTAACTTATAGGAAGCACTTATTAAAAAAATTACAATGGTAGGAAATAATTTCTTTTGGATTTAAAATAAGAAAGTTTATATTTCATATAATATAAAGTAAAAATTCATTTTTTTTAGGAAGATGGGACATTCAGATCCTCAAATATACCGAATCTCGAAAAGATTTGAATCTTCGCGTCTTTTCAACATGCGAATCTTTCGAATTATAACTAAAATAACCAGTTAAGCATTTTAACCCAAAGCTTTATAAAGAAAGACCCAACCAATTAATTTCCTTTCTTCCAGCCAACTAATTTTGCCCTTTTGAATAAAACAAAAGTTCTCATATGTGTTCTTATAATCAGCTCCAAGTCAAATTCTAAAAAAAATTTGCTTACTAATTTATGCGACATTAATTTTTTAAAAATTTTAATTGGACAACGGTAATTTTGCATATTTTAGTACAACGCCTTAATTCTCATTTATTTACAATTTAAAACTGTTG
>KK121200.1:521877-555757 GCA_000611955.2 Stegodyphus mimosarum
CGTAGCAAAGTTTATAGGATATTATATAATTATGTAGACTGTCATGGGAACGTTATATATTTTCTGTATATTTAAAAAGGCGAAGAAATATGTAATGTAATTCTATAAAAATATTTTATGTATGTAATTAGATATATCACGATTTAAATGTATTTTTATTTAAATCAATCAGATTTTCGAGCTTCAAGCTTGCTTTTAATAATATCTATTGCTTTTAGATAGTTCAGTTCGTTAACTAATAACAGACAGATTAAATATGAAAAATGTTCTCAAGTTTTTCCTAATGGCAACAAGCTCGAATGAGAAGTGAAGCAACGCATTAAAATGAAACAACGCAAAATCAGGTTTCGAGCCAAATATCGCTTTTGGGCTAATAAAGAATCTGTGTGTATGTATGTATGTAAGCATGTATTTACATATATGTTCCTAGCAATGTGGAAAAACTGCAACATCAAATCGGCTATCTTTTCAACACGCATAGTCTTTCATCTAAATATATACCTCGAAACCCGAATTTGGAATTTGTTTATTATTTATTTCACATTTTGTGTGAATTTAAGAAACTTTCATTAAAACTCAACCATATAAAAGAAGTGTGTTGCAACTTGACAAATCGCAATATAATTGACTTTCGATTTGGATCAGTAAACTAAGGGTTTAAATAAATGTGTTGCAACCGCCGGAATGATAGCATTTTTATCTTCCTCGGGGTAGAATGTTGTGGTTCAGCAAAGCATTAAGATAATACTTAATTTTTCTTTCAGATTTATTCTATTATTAATTAAAAAATTAAGCTATTTAAAAGTAATAAAAACTTATTTATTAAACCTGTTATTAACGGTTAGCTGAATCCGTGATATTACATCACCTGGACTCCTTAAAATCATTATATATTTTTTTCTTTTCTGTAATAACTGCTTTAGGCGGCTAGTATAGTGTATATTTTACTGTCAAAGTTCAATTGTCCATCAAAATTTTAAGATAAATTAACCAGATGAAAAGCGGTATAATTTTCACAGTTTAAAACTGTTGCTTAGGCACATTGGTATTTTATGTTGAAACAGACCAGCAGTGTTTTTAAACGCGGCATAGACAAAATTTCCTTCAGATATCCCTGACAGATTTTACTAGGTCAGAATCTGAATACTTTCGGCTGCCATAGCAGGTGTTATCTAGTTACATGCTGAAATGTTTCCATGAAGTTCTACGATGAGTAACAGATACGTTTGAGATAAGGAGAAGGGAGGAGGATTTTTCTCAGTTGCAAACACTGCCAGAGCAAAACCGTAACGGAATCTGCAAGTTCGGAAGAATTCTTTGAAAATTAAGTGTATCTGCGAAACAGAATCCGAGATAGAACCAATCGAGAAATCTTCCACCTGCAATATTCCACAATCCCCCTGAAAAAAAAAAAAAAAAAGAAAAATAAGAAAGTATAGTTCCAGGCTGTGGTAATCGCTTTGTACCGAACAAGGTTTACGGGTATTGGTGACAGAGTCGCATATTCTTGGAACCACCGTGGCTGAGAAGAACCAGGCGATCTTGATACAGCCCGTGGTAATCTTATCGAGCGGAAGCGAGGGGTTTATCTAAGTAAACATTTTGGTGGTTAAACAACTTCAACTTGAGAGACCAATCCCCAGCAGATTTATGTGGGCCAACTGGTAAACAAGAGCAAATGATAAAAGGGGCCCTATCGTAATAAAGAGCGAAAAGGACTTCTGCCTCCCGGGTTTTCTAGACTTTTTTTGAAAAGATAAAGACATTGTGGTTGTGGATTGATAGTAATTTTCATCAAATTAGAGATAATTGATAATCAGTTGAATCAACACTCAGCGGTCACGGGCGTTTGACTCAAGCATTCCGTATGGACATTCAAGACTCTGTATAAGGATTCTGAATTTTGAGGTATTAAATTATGGCAAAAGGTACTAGAGCTGTCTACCTGACAGAAGGATTGCCACATAATGCATGCTGCAAGGAAAGCCGGCTGGTATAAAAGCCTGTGTTTAAATCTCGAAGAAAGCATGAACTTTTTCTTCTGGCATGGGGAAGCTCAAATAATGTCCAGCCGAAAGTCCTTTTGAGAGGCTGGTGGTAGAGAAAGAAGGGTAAAATACCTCGGATACTCTACCGGGAGATCCTCCAACGGAACTGAGACGAAATCCATCAGAACTGACTGTCTCCTACAAGGCGCCGAAGGCCTAAACTTTGCCTAAGTCTTGCATCTTAAATAGAATCAAAATTAAAGACTGTGGAATTGTATCTGGAGAATTAGAAACAATAACAGCAGCTTACCTTCGTGGAAAACTTCCTAACAGAAATAGGCTGATATTCACGCTACGAGTAAGAGAAACTACAAAAGTGGCCATAAAATTCGCCCGTTTACCGAGCTTTGTAGGGTTCAGTGAACTTATCAACTCGACTACTGGTGGGCCACCTTCTACAATTTATAATTAAGTAATTGAATCAATTATTCGGGGGGTTACTTTTTCCGTATGATGTAATCAATAGAGTCAGATTCTAAACCTGATCAACAGTATGAAACGAAATTCTTTCTCAGGCACTAGAATCATGTCCCGACTCCTTAAATCCCTTCATTTTTCGGTCAGTATAATTATAAAACAATGTTCTAACCTCAAAAATGTCCCACATGGTAAGTAACCCATCGATACGATATTAGGTTTATGCTAAAATTTACTACACATACACACACACATATATATATATATAGATATATCGTATTTTAGAAAATTAGGAACTCTTTTTCTATTAAAAGCAAATACAGAACTGATAAATTTAGATTTTTTTATGTCTGAAAATTAAATCATTAAAGGAGAGATCAGAATATATTAGATTACAGAGCGTGTAGTCTTTCAGGAGGACTTTTTAAGGGAAACTGGTTTGCATTCATGTTACATCTACAAAAAAAATGTAGTTAGCCCATTCCGGGATGAACCGGGATAAAAATAGTAGTGTCCAGCTTCTCTATCCGCACAACTGCTGATAGATTTAGAGTGCCCCTATGCCGCAAAGTCATTACATTAACAAACATCTAACATTTCAAACCTGGTCCCTTCAGCTCCGTTCAGATGGTCGCATAGATGTCATAGAAGCATGCAGGAGTTCCGTTCACACCTGCAAGACGATGTATAAACCGTAGCCAATTACAGAAGCTAAATTTGTGCATGTGTCTACAGCTTTCCCGCTCAATAAGTTTCGCATCTTCACTCTTATGGTCGACCCTTATACCAAGTTGGCAAAGTTGAAAACTTCGAACTTAACGCCAAAACCCCTAAACAAGTTTTTGTGACGTAGAAAGGGTCTAGTTACCTAGCAACGAAGCTCCGCTTAAACCAGATATGACATTTATACTATCGTCTGAACGAAGCCGTAAGCATGGCAGTGGCAGTGAGAGTCACTAACCACTGTCCAGTCTGGACGGCTCGTTAAGAATTTTGAGTTCATTGAAACACAATTCGCAGATCCTATGTACAAATTGTATTCTAAAACACAATATGCTGAGAGTCTAACGCAAAACATATTAAATATATAATAATCTCCATATATTAAATTCAACAAATTATAGTTAATTACGGAAATATTGGTAGTAAATAAAAGTAATACTTTCTATATTATAAAACGAAACATAATATCATTTTATTGTCGGTTGAAAATGGTATGCTATTTTGTTGTACTAGTGATCCTAAATTTGCGGCAATTTTGAATTCGGAATGTTAATTAAAATCCTCCTGCATCTGCAATATAAAAACTAATTCTGACAAAGCACGGTGAATTTTGCCGATTATTTCACATTTAAACTCGGTGTAGCACATTATTTTATGAAATAAGTAATTACATTGTGGAATTGCAACTCATTGCATACAACAACTGATTTTATAGGGTTTTAATGGTGTGATTTGATTCCATGTGGCCTTCAGGCACTAGTAGACTGACAAATGAGTTATCGTTCTGTCTAATGTGAATACAACGAAGTCCTAAGAAGTCTTAAATAATCTTTTCATATTTAATTTAAATAGAAGGTACCACTTGCGCGTACAAACGAAACATCGCCACTTGCGGCTAGGAAAATGGTAAATCTGAAATTATAAATTAAAAGTAGCATAGCAGAAAGAAAGCTTGGCAAATTTTGCCTAACTAAGCTGGCTCAAAACTTCAATGACGCGTTTTAACTTCGGCTAGCAAAAAAGCTAACGCCGGAACATTAACAAGCAGAACTGGGCGGTAGAAAACAAACCTGCAAGACCACCATTAAAAGCTCTATATCTAAAATATTGAATCTTCGCCTTAAATACTCTTCAAGCTATTTGCATCCTCTTGGGGGGTAACAGAAAGGAAAAGAATAAAATCATAAAAATTTATTTATTAGCGTAAAATACCTTACAACTTGATCAGATATTTCATGAAATAACTGGATATTCTATGAAATAACAGATTTAATACTTTAAAGGTAACACATGTATAATGAAATAGAAAGTACGGATTTTTATCAAGTTGATTATGTAGCATTCTTTTAGAATGGTTGACGGCGTGATTATTTCACCGAACAGAAATGACTTGGGTAAGTTGGCTGCTTAGCTATGAGAAAGAGTTGAGAGTATCTGTCTCCGTTTTATCAGCTTAGAAATTTCCTCCTAGTTTCAATATAGTAGAGCTTATAAATTATTTTGGTGAATTTTGGAGAACTTCCCTTATGAAGAATTTAACAATGCTTCAACTCCTTTGCAGACACTAGTACCCCAACTACAAAGATACACACTTAGCGTATGTTTACCATTTTTTTATCGAATTTTTTCGTTTCTTTTATTTCGACTGCACATTCATGTTGGTTGTTCTATTCCCAGTTTCGCAGGCTATAACATATATTGCGGCAGCATCAGAAAAAGAAGACCCTTAAAAGGATTATTTTTATTTTTGATGTGAAACTGGATATGCGTCGGAAAGAAAAACAAAGTAAACAGAAGCACAAACAAATTCTTCCTGGATGGTATTACAACAGCTAAAGGAATGGGAGTAATAAGCAGGTATAAGAAGAAAAAAGGCTTGGAGAGCCATTTTTACCTCCATTTGAGGGAATGAACTTTTGGAACCTTTTGGACGTTCTTTTCGGAACACAATCAAAAGCATTCTACTAACAAAATTGCTTGTCGAGAAAGGAGTAGAATATTAGATTTCCTAGAAGCATCCATTTTAGATGCCCTAGAATGCCTCCATTTAAATTTAAAGAAAATTCCGTTTCAGATTAGTATCGGATTTCTAAAATTTTACGCATTTTGAAAGAAAGCATTGTTGCGGTTCTCTCTTCTTCAAGGAACAAAAGTATTGGAACATTCAGAAACCTCTGTGATTTTTTGATGAAGTAGCATAAAAACATAAGAAACTTTCATTGAATCACATCAGCATCATTTCATTCTGTAACTATTTGACACCGTTCAGGTAGTTGCAAAGTTCCTTTTTTAAAAAAGGAAGTTTATTCGCAAAAATGTTACCGACGTTGTTTTATAGTTTCCGAAGAAGTGAATTCCAGGTCGTTTAGAGAATTTGAAGTAACCAAAAGACAGAAATTCCGAGAGGGCATGGTCTAGTGAGTATGGGGAAAGGACGCAAAACATCTCAATATTCGGTAATTCTTTTTCTGACATTTATCGGAATTTGGTGAGTGTTGTCATAGAATAGACAATATCTGGACAAGTAGTCAGTTTTGGGGCTTTGCTTCGATTTCTGCTTTTAAAACTGCCATTTGGGAACAGTATTTTTTCGAATTAATTGTCTGATATGATGGCAACAATTCACAGTATAGAATTCCTTTATAGTCCCACAATAACAAAGCATTACCTTTTTGGAATGTAACTTTCTTTCCACGATTCTACAGAAGAGTGTTTTGGCTTACTTCGTGATCTACTCCTTATGACTTAATTGTATAAATATCCACCTCTCATATCCAGTAATGAGTTGTTTCAAAAAAGGAGCTACTTCATTTGTTTTCAGCAAAGAATCACCTGCGGAAACTCGAACAAGCATATCCTGCTCTATTAAAGTATGAGATAATGCCATTAATACTGTAGCTGCTTCAATAAAGTTATGCCTATGCCTATTTACATAAACTTGAATTGTTTAACTTGATTAGTTAGCTAGTTGGGCAAAGTACTTAAGAGAAAAGATGTCATAGTGGAGATCGTGATAAATGACTCATGAAAGTCGTCTGCAGAAGGATTTGCAGTTGTCTTTCATACACTGGTAAGCCTGTTAGAATACTGGATTCGATGATACAATTACAGCAAATCCATGAGCGCCATCTGTCTAAATTTCACAACAATTCTGATCCACATCATCCTTTGGTTATGCAATCCAAAGTTCTTTCAATCTTCTTCTCCTGCAACCACTTCTTGTAAAAGTTCGCAACTGGTCAAAAAAGTTTCAAAAATATCATTTGCACGAAAATATTTTATATTTGTTCCGTTTCAGAAAACAGATATAACATAAGTGTGGCTTATTGTGGTATCTTAAAATGCTGTCTTTCTCAAGGAAGTTCCTTGAAAAATAAACAGCGTAGAAAGACCTTACCTACCGACCCAGAAACAAATACTACTACGTAATGAGATAAGAATATATTGATATTGAGAAGTTATGTGGGTTCAAATATGACGATATACTAGATAGAGAGATGTACAATTAAGTTACAGCTATTTCCACCTGCTTTCTCTGGCTACTAGGAAGGGAATCCCTTTTAGACGATTCAGAGAGATTACTCTGTCCTTTCCCTCGGCGATCACATAGCCATATTTTATTCTGACAGCAAAGATAGGTGCTTTGATGGCAGTCAACTGCAATAGCCTATCTAAGAGGCGGTTCCTTGAATAGTGTAGGATTTGGTCTAATACGCAAAGAGCTTAGGAATGGGGTACCAAGAGAGATTTCATTGATGCCCTCGAATATAATTAAATACGGGAATGGAAATCTGAACTTTGCTTGCCCATCTAAAAGTAATTTAATGTTCCCAGTATGCGGATGTTATCTGATTGTTTTGTGAATGGAAGGTGATTTCCTACTTCTGTTAATAATATAGTTTCTGAAACACATGTTTTTATTATAATTCGCCTATCATAAACGATCAATATAATTTCATTATCATCCCATTTTCTTGTTCTCCTGTTAACAAAATCCTTCTTCAGTTCTTAAACATCTTGTTTCAGATTTTAATTCTTATGAAATCTGCAAAATGTTTTGTTAGCATTGTTTAACACAGCGTTTCTCAAACGTTTTTCAAGATGAGGTTACTTTTATAAATTAGAATGCTATGTGGACTCCATTTTGAAGAAAATATTTCTTTTCTTCAAAATGGATATTTGAGAATATGCTGCTACAAGTTTACTTATATTTATAAATGCAATTAAGGTACCCGAACGCGGCAGGTTATCTCCACTTAAGAAACTTCCAAACATCTGATTTTCGGGTGTTTTGTTCATCCCCCTTGTTCTTCTTTCTTCTGATGTTCGTCTTGGGAACTCATGAATGGTCAAGACTCATCCATACGAAGTGCTCCTGGGCTTTACAATATAACAGAGCCGAATCACCGCCATCTCAATATCCATCATATATCGTAATGCTAATTTTATGATACATTCTTATCGAAATGTAGGTTTCTTTTAAGGGAATAATATTGTGATAATTGCCAATAATTTATCCGTGACTGCATGTCATTATTTATGCTCTTGCTGCAGCGGTGTTCTTCGGGAATTAAACAGCCCGTAACTTTTTTTTCTCGATTTTCGGCTGATGAAATAGTTCAAAAAAAGAAAGGGAAGTACGGTATGCACAGGTCTAAGTTCCTATTATACACTCAGTTCCAAAAGTTAAGCACGGAGAGGTAAATGCTAATTTCCGGAAGTCAGTCAGAATTGAAGAGGATGCAATTCGCTGCAGAGGTAGATGGAAGTATGCAAATATGTTAGGTAACAGCCAATCGCGCTTTCATGTGAAAAAATATTCAAAAAAGGCAGTCTTATAAGAAGCCATGTTAATGAAGGGTTATAGAAGTTGATTGTAAGTGTTAATAGAAGGTATTTAAAACGTTCGTACAATTTTTTTTCAATACATACATGTTTCTATGACTTCCAGAAGACGAATGGAAGATTCTGAGCGCTGGCGTGCTGTAGGACGCATTGAAGCAGGACAGTCGATCACAGATGCTGCTTTTTTCTTCGGCGTTCATCATTCTGTAATTTCACGTTGATGGAAACAATTCCAAACCGCACAGACAGTTGTCCGAAGGCCCATAGCCGGTCGTCCGCGGAAGATCGATATATTGCTATTGTAGCCAAGCGGAATCGCAGAGCGACCTCCACAGGTGTGACATCTATGGTTACAGCGTCTATTGGTAAGGCGATATCTGCAGCTACTGTACGCCGAAGATTACATATGCGTGGACTGTACGCCAGGGTACCTCGACTTTGTTCCTCTATCCGTCCAATCAAGAGGGGCGCGATTACAGTGTTGCCGGGAACATGTCAATTGGAATGTGTCTGACTGGGGTAATGTCATGTTTACTGATAAGTCAAGATTTGCTCTAGAGCCAGATAACAACTGTATAAGGATATGGCGTGAACAACGAACAGGCAATCAGTCCCAAAACATCACCGAACATCACGCATTCCGAGGCGGAAGCATTATGGTGTGGGCAGGGATTTTAGTAGGATACAGCACCGACTTGCACATCTTTAAACGGGGTTCTTTGAGGCTGCCCGGTATCGAGATGAAGCCCTAGAAACCATTGTGAGATTGTACGCTGCAGCAGTTGGCCCTACTTTTGTTTTAATGGACGATAACGCAAGTCCCCATAGAGCTGACATCGTCGATGACTACCTGGAGACTGAAGGAACTGCGCGTATGGCGTGGCCAGCATATTCGCCCGACCTTAATCCCATTGCAAATCTTTGGGATGCTCTCGGCCGTGCTGTATCTTCACGTTTCCCACCTCTAGCCACTCTTGTTGAGCTGGAAACTGCTCTACAAGAGGAATGGCGATTGCTTAATTCTGCGGTGGTTGACCACCTAATTGAAAGCATGTTTACAAGGTGTAAACGTTGTATACAGATGAGGGGGATCACGTACCCTATTAATGTCCTTTTTTCATTTTATGCTGTTTATTTTCACTTTATACATAAATACATAATTCTGTTTATGTCTCCAATATGTCATTATCTGATAACTTACAAAAATTTAATAGTGTTTTCATTTCTATATATATTTATTGATTTTGTTTTATGCATAAATATATATGCTACTTTCCTGCCTAATTTTGTGTCAATTAAAGCAGTATTTGTTGATTTTTTTGCATTTTACAACTTCGTGCTTAACTTTTGGAAGTGAGTGTATTTTAAACAACAATGTTCTTGCACTTGGGCATTTTGAATATTTCTTAACATTTCGCACTTTTTTTCACTCAAGAGAATTTTCAAACTACGTTATTGCCATTTCGAACGACGTATAACCTGCAGTCACATTCAGTTAATGCTTAAATTAATCTGCACTATAATTTCGATGGAAACGCTACACGTACTAAGAAAAATTAATCCATTTCACTAGCGTGCAAAATGCCTCCAGTTAACACGAAATAGCCAGGAATATTAGTATTACCGAATTTTCGAACACAGAATTCCAAAGAATCTTTGAGAGACCTTTTTGAGAAATACAGCGGTTTTGCGTGCCCGATCCGTGAATCTTTTAGAAATTGCGTGATGGAAACGATGACTCCTGAAACTGAGAATTCACGTGAGAGAAGTGCGAGGACTGCTTAGGTAATCTTAAACGAACTGAGACTGCATAGGAAACTTACAAAATGCGTTCGTTCGTGTTCCTGAAACAGAAACAAGTCTCCTGATAAATATATTCTGGAAAAACATTCTTCTTCACAAGGAGCGTATCGGAAAATTCATGATACAGTTTTTAAAACTAAACCACATGATTTCCTTGTACGGGGAATATCAAATCATACGCATTTTCCACCTGCATTTCGTTTAAACTTATTTCCTCGAATTTCATTAGAAATATATTTCTCATTCAATTAATTCAGTTCTCACTTCGCGACAAGGCAAATATTCGCGTAATCTCAAAATATTAAAATTGAAAAATATAGAAAAATATAAAACATAAATACAGTTAAACAATTTAAAGAACAATTTTTACATTTAAAATTATAGTTTCTACGCAAAAACAAGCAATTAGGATAGAGGGCAAGAAGGTAGATTTTTTGATGCACAAAATTGAAAGTTTGCTTTTGGTCTCACTCGGCAAAAAGACACTGAGGGCGTAGAAACTGAATTAATTTGCTGTGGACGCTATGCTGAGTCAATATATGGGACAATTTGTAAGGTTTGTCATACGTTTTCTAACAGTTATTTTAAGTTTTGTATCTTTCCTATCTTATTCTAATTTCAGCTTACATTTTCCTGCCAGAATGTGAATTCAGAAACGCAGATAATGCAAATGAGAATAAGTACTATTTAAGTCGTAACTTAAGAGAGAGACTTCAAGAGAGAGAGTCTGATTTCCTGACTAGCGCGCGTTTGCCTTCTGGCTACATCTCTCTTAGCTATTACTACCCTCGGCCATATCTTAGGCCCTTGCTAGGCTTCGCCGATTTAATTAATACTTAGGGGCCAACTAGTTAGATTCCTATAGCTTCGGCTATATTTTTTAAGAGCTTTAGTTAAGCTAGTTTTAGTTCACATTATTAGTATTTAAGTTCAAGCCCGAGTGGCGGCTTATGTAAAGTTCCAAGTCGGAACTGATTGTAAATATACTGAATAATAAAGGGTTTTGAACCCTTCTCAAGTCCCCCGTGTTCTGTTCATACTTAAGCGATTATTCGCTTGTTAAGTGTTCGTGGGGTTCGGAGTTAGAACTTTCGATTTAAAGAGTTGAACCTCACAATTTTAATAACTTAAATGATAATTCAACAATGGATTAAGCATGATTGAATTCGCAATAATAAAAGAAGACGTTATCTTTGTTGATGGGAAGCTTAGTTTCTCTAGATTGGCCACAAATCCACTATTCTGCTAAGTTTCAAATGTAAAAAAATATGGCTGCAATGGTAAAAATAATTAGGCTTAGCCTCAATGAAACAACTTTAAATTGTTGATCATTCTGCAACTATTGCGTGGAAGGTAACTAAAGGCATAAAAACCTTAACAGGAAGATAAGAGCAACATAATTCAATCATTTTCAAAGCATTATATGTTGGTAAATTGTGCATTTTTAAATGCACAGTTTACCAACATTAAGAATATAAAAACTGAGCTCAATGAGCCGAGTAGCAAAGTGGCTATATATATATATTGCTGCCGATTGCCACCAAAAAGGGAAAAGATGCACAACAACATGCTATAGCTACCCTATATTCAAAATTCCAATGTTCTGAGGCTACTTGTTTTTGAGTTATGCGAGACACATACATATATACGTACAGAATAACAGAAATATTTTTACATAGCGCGAATTAAAGCTAATCTTTCACGATTCGAACCGCTATTTTTAGGTTTTATATACCAACCTTACCTGAAGGTTTTCATGAATTTTAATAATAACTTCCTGTAAATAATTGTATATCTTTTTTGAAATTTTAAGTAGCGCAGTTTTTTCTTCCTCCATTTCCCTTTTAACATTAGTTTTCATTGTTATATATGTCATTACGTATTCTGCTTTCCTGATTTTTACTTTACCGAGTTTTTTAGCATTTAAGTCCCTTTGAGAGTTGCGAATGTGGGTAGGGAAGATATCTGAAACATTTGAGAGACTGTAAAAGATGCACTCCAAATGGAGGAAATATTTCAATTGTTTCGCGCTTTATCTCAAATGTCTCAGAGGAACGAAACCTACATTCGAAACTCAATGATCAACTAGATACAAGGCTTCAAATCACTTTTCCTTTGACAAGTTCTGTTTGAAGCTTTTAACTCGGGAGATCATTGTTTACTTTTAAAATATTTTACATTTGTTTCATTCAATGACTTCCATTTGTCCAATGTTTACTTGTACTACCTTAGGGCGCGACTTTTTCGAGATTCTAAATGATTACGAGCTTCACTAGAAATTTACCGCAAACATGCCGTCTTAACTACCTCATCTCCTTTAAAATATCTTTTCACAATTTACGAACTTGCTGCTTATGCGCCTTCCGACTTAGTTTTTAAACTTTGTTCTCCTAATCTTTGCAAAAATTTCTTCTGTCTTTTGAATAGATACGTACATATGTAGGTGCGTACAGACGCCACGAAAAAAATCTCTCCTGAATCCATTTTAAATCAGTTTTATAATTCGTTTTAGGAAAAAGTGTCCTTTATTCTTTCCTTACGTACAGATGTCACGCAAAAACGTCGTTAAATTGCATTCGATAACTATCAAAATGGATATTTCCTTTGAAATATGGTACCCGGAATTTTTCGTGATTACAATACTTCCTTCACTTCGTAAAAGGAAATAACAAGCGCAAATTTTCATAGACAAATTAGATATCTGAGCTTTTACTATTTCGTCGATGTTAACTGAGTAATTTTTGCAAGATGTTTTTATTGTTTTTACAATTATGTCTGTTTGCTTATGTAGTTATGAGTGACAATACTGAGTATTTTTTTATAACGCTTTTATCAAACTTCCAGAAATTTCTGTTTTCATTATTTAACCTTTCTGCATTTAAAGAAAGAGTTGATTAGATTTTGGGTAAAATTGGACAACCGGAAGTGATATTTTACTTGAAGCCCCTAACAATTTTTAATGAACATCCGGAAGTAGTAGTTTGCTTGAAACCCATAACAGTTTTGAATGAAAAACAAGATTAAAATATAATTTTGCTTTTCAGTTTAAGTCTTTTATGTCAATGGGACTGAAATTGATAAACAGGAAGGGATACATTACTTGAATCTCTGAACAGATTTCCGCGAAAAAAATATATTATGATATAATTTTGATTCCAAAAAATAGCGATACGTAAATTTGTTTACTGATACTTGAATATCTCGGGAATAAAAGTGCAGATCAAAATGAATTTAGATTTGTTGATACTATAGAAATTACACAGAAGAAAATTAAATTGTGATATTCCTTTCAAAGTATTTATTTTAAATTTATCCTAAACATTTAATTTTGTTTAATTACCATATATTCCGGTGTATAATGTGCAACGATGCATAACGCGCGCCTGTAATTTCTGAGTATATTTGTTAATTTTTAGGTATATTCACCGTATAACGCGCACCCTTTTCTTTACGCAGAAAGCTGAAAGATGCGATGCTCTAATCTTCTGAATTCATTGATTCGCAGATTTTTCCTAGGCATTCGAACAAGCGTATACTGAATTGGCAAGCGATAAGGGGAATAATAAGTATGTGGGAAAAATGCTTGAGGGAGTAAACAATTTTGCAAAGAGGGTGTGTTGTATTCAATGCAGCTGTGCACAAGAATGTTATTCCAGTTTTTTCAGAATAAGGAGAAGACGAATCTGGGGTAAGAATACCCTTCCAACCCGAATGATTTCTCGGAATTAGGAATCAGATGTTTTCCCTTTCATTTGAAACCGTGATAGTGAGATCATGCCTCTTTCTCCATGTAGTCATTTGGAAGCTTCATATTGAATTGAAGATCGAAAGTTTAGTAAATTAAATTTTCTTTATTTGAAAACAGTTGATCTAGTATTGTTTTTAGTAGTTGACATGGCTGCTGCCAAATGAAACTGCATAATAGTGGTTTCAAATGCTAAGTCATTCAGTCCGCAAATGAAAATGGAAATCGTGCTGCTGCAAGGATGTTTGGCATTGGCGAAAGACGGAACGGATGTTTATTATTTATTATGGATCAGAGTAACGGTGAAGATGAAACAGAATTCGATGATATGCCTGACGATGTAACGAAAGACGAATACGAAGAAATTTTCATGTTGCCAGATGATGAAAATTTTCATGTTCTTAAGATATGACATTTCTTTTAAATAAACAGCATTTAGATATACATGTAAGAACCTAATTTTTATATACTGATTTTTTCCTTATTTTTAATCTATCATTTTTATACCCGGCGAATAACACGCATCTGCAAATTTCGATCTTATTTTTTGTGTTAAAAATGCGCATTATACCCCGAAATTTGTTCGTTAAATCACATGTTATTCTATTGCGAATAAAATACAATTTTTAGTAAAAAGGAATAAAGGGGTTTTGATTATGTTGGTACAAATTTAGAAAAATAAATTTTTAATTACACATGATCAATTAAACCTTATAAGATACTTCTCCCGCTTTCTGAGCATGCCTTCGTGGTGTAATGGTCAGCACACTCGACACGTATTCGAGAGGTCCAAGGTTCGAGTCCCGCCGAAGGCATTGCCCATTTTCCATGATTCCTGCTTCAAAAAAATCTGAATGACTATGCAGTGGCGCACGAACGAAAAACGGTGATGTATGATGATTCTGCACTACCAGGATTTGTCGACTGGGTCCCCTAATTCCCAGTCGCCATTTGAAAGCTGAGTATATAAGGTATTTCTCCCGCCTTCTTAGCATACGTTCGAGGTGTAATAGTCAACACACTCGGCGCGTACTCGAGAGGTTCGAGTCCCGGCATTGCTCATTTGTCATGATTTCTGCTTCAAAATAACCTAATGTCTCTACAACCTAATAAAATATTATCCAACCGTCTGCATTGCTGACGTTTTGATTTATTGGAACAACAAATTAGTTTTTGTTTACAAACGATCAATCGGAAGTGATACGTAAGCTCTTTGCTGTTTAAAACATGGAAATGGCGAGTTTAAAGTATTAAATTCAACATGTATTCATTATATACGTGTCTGTTTCTACATATAGATGCAGATATAGATATAGATTTGTTTTACATAAACAAAGCTTTCTAACGCTAATTTGTAACACTTAATTACATCCGCTGATCAAAGAGTGAAATAATAATTACTTTATCATCCTAGCACTCAAATTCGTTCATGAACGTGTACTTCGATTCTAGATCATGCTTTCCAAGACGATACGGGTGCATTATTTTATCATTAGTTTTGAAGATAGAGGTAAATGACAAACAGATTTTGTGAAGGACGAGAGATCCCGTGAGCCTTACTCCTCCCTCACGTGATAATCTTTACCTCGATCACGTGACGCGAACCACGAGATGGTTACGAAATGTGGCGAAGGAGTGAGGAAAAACGTATTAGAAGGAAACATTCTTTTGGCATGCGAGACAGTTGGACGGACATTTAGGTTGACGGGGGGTTGGCAGACGACCACATTAGTGATGCATTAAAACCCGTGTGAAAAGAAATTCTCACGACAGACAGACAGCATATAACAGCATAGAAGAGGGCGTAGAAAGGGGTTGAAGAGACCTGTCGGGAAGAAGGTGTAGAGGGTATGGACAGCTGTCGTGAGGAAGGTGCGAAGATTTAGGGGTGACGAACTGGAGGTGTCTAGAAAAATCAATGTCTGAAAACGAAGGAATGTTGTAGTAAAAATAAATGAAACCAGGACCTAATTCCTGAAATAAAAGAACTTGAATTCTAACACATAGCAATAAAGAACATTATTTGAAAAAATAGTAACAAATATAGTAAATAATAACACTGAATTTAAAATAACTACATGGATTTTTAAAATGGAAATATTTAATTAGAATAAACTTCAACTATTTCTTTGTAACACGGCGGGAGCAACATTTCTAGACGAAACTCACGCCCAACGGAAGTTTTTGTTTGTTTTTTTTTAGTTCTTCTTCTTATTTATTATTTTTTTAAATTACATTTGAATATGTCCATGAGTTTCGTCTAGAAATGTTGCTCCCGTCGTGTTACAAAGAAATAGTTGAAGTTTATTGTAATTCATTTTTTCCCCATTTACGTACACAAAGACGTCTCGAGAGCATTTGGGCTAATGCCCCTTTGGGTTAATATTTTAAAACGGAGTGTCTTTACAATTTCTGATAGACAGTCTCGTGCGCTGGAGATAAAAATGCCTTTTTCCGTATAGTATCGCCACTGCCCGCTTTGAAATTAATGAGTTTATTAATCAAAAATTCGTTAAAGCTTCACAAAATACGAAATAGGTAATAAAATAAATTCCAAATTCGAGCTTCTAGGTGCACGTATTACGGTGGAGGACTAAGCTTTTCAAAACTAATGTCTCTAGGTACCGTTATTTTTTTCATAGTGCGAGAAACATTCATATATTCATGCAGATTCTCTATTATTTAAATTCTTTAAATATAATACAGGGCTCTAATATTTGGTGGCAACAATTTGAAAAGTGAAACGCCGTTTATAATGAACTAATGCAAAATGCCAAAATGAAATTAATAACCCTTCTGGGCAAATTACCCCCCTTTTGGGCTAATAAAGCGTAATATGGAGATGAAGAAGAAATATAAAAATTTATATTATTTTAGAATGTCTGTCGCTTTTTATATTTACTAAAATTTGTAATGCGTTCTTTCTTGGGACCTCAGCTTCCACTTTCCTTACTTTTACGAAAGAAAAATGGAGAATTTATGTAAGGATTTTGGGCTCTAAGCAGTAATCAGATCTTATCTCAGTATTACCTTCTGTTTCATATAATCTCTGTCTGTATTATTTACCGGTATGACAGTCTTGCGTATGCACGCGCATAAAAACAATTACAACAATTCAGCATATTTGATCATGACCTTGTATCTATTCAATAATACATTCGTAATAAATATTTCATTGGAACGTGATCATTCACTTCCTAGAGAATTTGTAAATAAAAACGGCGATAAAATGTTACACTTATTGTTCTTTCGCTTCACGTGAACAAGTTTGAGACAATTAATCAGCTGTTTCTTGTTGGACTTTGTTTTGCAAAGAGCAAGCTTTTGTTTATGTTGACGCCTGGAAGTCTTATCTATCTATCTAAAATATGCACTGGATTCTAACCATTATCGGTGATCTTGTATTGGTAGATTATAGATGATTTTGTAACAATTTGTTGTCACGAGCCGTGGATTTTTGCAAGCAACACAATTTCCATGCGGTATCACGAGATTTCTCAAGGGAATCTTTTACGCAAAGCAGCCAAAGTCATGACTGTAGAGTCACAAGTTAGAATAATGTTGGAAAAGTGATACTAGCAAATAGGAGAAAGTTCCACTTCATACAATTTGTTTCATATCTGAAAAAGACATGCGCTTCTGAATGTTCTTACAGAATGAGATATCATTTGTTAGTTAAATCATAAGTTTAGAATAAATCAGCTGATGTGAAAAATTGTTAATAAGCTTGATTAAACTTCATGCTGCTAGAACAACTACTTCAAATGAGCATCAGGACCTCTAGTGAAAGATCTCATATGAAATTCGAGGAAATAAGTTTAAATGAAATGCAGGAAAAAATGCGGTTAATTTAATATTCCGTGCAAGGATGTTATGTGGTGTATGCATCAGATTTTTATTTTTTCATTACGAGTACAAAACTTTCCCAAATATAAGTACAGAAACCGGGAAATCGCATTCAAAGTTAGATTTCTCTGTTGGTCGAAAACTATTTTTTTTAATTAGTCCAAAGGAGCTTTGTCCCTGAAGGACTATTGTTTTCGTTTTGCGATTTTGTGTCGGAAATATTAAATGTCGGTTCACTTTTCAAACTGCTGCCACCAAATATTGCAGCCCTGTATTATATATAAAGAAATTAAGTAATGAAGAATGTGCTTAAATGCATGTATGTTTCTGGCTTTGTGATAAAACGACGGTACCTAGAGCCATCGAATTTTGAATGACGTAATCCTGCTGAGAATATGGGCATCTGGAAGCCCAAATTTGAAATTTGGAATTTCTTTTATTATCGATTTCTTATTTTGCAAAACTTTAACGAATATTTGATCAACAAACTCAAGGATTTCAAAGCGAACAATGGTACTATTTTACAGAAAAATATTTTTATCTCCAGCGCGTGAGACTGTGTATAGGAAATTCTAAAGATATGCTCAGTTTAAAATTATTTTGCGATACTTCTTTAACTGAATTTTATGGTTTAAGTGCGAAGAACATGATATTTAATAAATAAAGGTAACACACAAAATGTAAAAAAAAAAAAAAAAAAAACGCCCCTTTAGACATAATTTAAAATCTGAAACAGTTCAGATTATTTTTAATTTTACGTTATATTGCCGAAACATGAAATTTTAGTCATTTAAAACATTTCTGTAACTGGAAGTACACGACTATATCAAATGACCGCGAAGATAAAGGTCCGGTAAAAACTTCTAAGCCGGACGGATAAGGGATGGGTATATATATATATATATATAAGCAAAAGGTTTTTTTAATAAGATGGAGCTTAATATGCTTGTTTACAGTTAATATTCCTGTGAAGGTCCTAATCATTTAGAATCTCGCATAAAGTCGCACCCTAAGGTTGTACAAGTAAACATTGGACAGTATGGAAAACATTGAAAGTTGCATAAAAATGTAAAATATTTTTAAAAATTGGGATATATTGATCTCCCAAGTTCAAAGCTTCAAACAGAACTTAAGCAAGGGAAAAGCGTTTTGAAGCCTTATACCAAGTTGATCAATGAGTTTCGAATATAGGTTTCGTTCCTCTGAGACATTTGAGATTAATGCGCGAAATATTCGAAATATATGCAAGGAATAGACGGAAAAAAGACAGAACAGCGTCGATGCGTAATTGCAATATAGGATAGCTTGTAGATCCATATTGAAGAGGAAGAATTCTGATTGCCTAGTATGCTAATAAGCTGAGTTCGTAACATCTAAGAAACTTGGCAATCGAAGCAGTTTTAATTTCGTTTTTATTTTTCCAGTTGACGTTCGTGGCCACAATCACTTGGCACTCTAGTCGTGCTTCTTCAAGAACATTTGCATTTTGGATATGCAATAGGAAGCGAGCACAACGAAGTAGTGACCAAGCAGCACAGAAGTTTAAGCTGAAAGTACGTAGTTACGCAATATGAAAGCTCTCCAAGAGGATGGCTTGGGTTTAATTTAGAAGAGTTTCAGTTCGCAAGAGTTACATCATCAACGCTGCGCCGATCACGCAAAATGGAATGATCTAGAAATGACGCAATCCAGAGAAGTTATTAAGATTTTTTGACAGAGTGGGAGAATTAAAGAGAATTAGGGGTTAGTTTAAATTATAATTTTGATTCACATATTTTTTATATTACATATATATATGTTTGTTACTGCCAATTGCAATAAAAAAGGGAGGTGCAAAACTAGTTGTTATAACAATCCCATATATAAAATTTCAACGTTCTATTATTAATCGATTTTGAGTTATGCGAGATACATACATACGTACGCATGTACATACCTACAGTCGTCAGAAAAAATCCTTTTTGAAACTATTTTTATTATTACTAAACTATGAAACTTTTTTTATTTAGTTTACTTTGAAACTATTTTTATTTTTATTTTTTATCTTTATTCTCTCCTGACGTACAGACATGACGAAAACAAGAAAAAAAAAAAAATTGTCAAGATGGATTCAGGAACGGTCAAAAGGAATATTTACTTTGAAATATGATACCCGAAATATTTAGCGATTACGACCATACAGTTATGCTTTTTTACTTCCTTGTACGAAGTAAAAAGGGGAGAAAAATTTCGGGTCTCATATTTCAACGAAAATATTCATTTTGACCGCTATCGAATGCAATTTAACGATGTTTTTGCGCAATATCTAAACGCAAGGACAGAATAAAGGACTCTTTTTTCCCCAAAAATTATAAAACTGATTTAAAATGGATTCTGAAGAGATTTTTTCATGGCGTCTGTGCATGTACGTACGTATGTATGATGTATCTCGCATAACTCAAAAACGACTAGCCTCAGAACGTTGCAATTTTACATACAGGACTGCTTTAACATGTAGATGTGCACCTCCTATGTTGGCTGCAATCGGCCGCACCAAAAGTATATAAATATATTTAGATATATATATCCACTCTGTTACTCAGCTCAGCTCAGTTTCTTTATTCTTATATGTTGGTAAATTGCGCATTTTTATTGCGCATTGAATTATGTTGTTCTTATCTTCCGGTTAAGGCTTTTATATTTTTAGTAACTCTGCATGCAATGCTTGTAGAGTTATCAACAATTTAAAAGTTGCTTAAGTGCGACTAAGCCTAATTATGTTTACGAAAGCAGCCATGTTTGTTTGCACTTGAAACTTGAAACTTGTGGGTTTGTTGCCAATCTAGAGAAACTAAGCTTCGCAACAACAAAGTAACGTCTTCTTTTATTATTGCAAATTAAATCATGCTGAACCCATTCTGGAATTATTCGAGGAAATAAGTGTTTAAGATTTACTTCGTAACTTTGAATACAGATATTTTGAATTTTTATGTATTTTTGCCTTGTTGGGAAGTGAGAACTGAATTAATTGAATTAAGAAATACTGAATCATCAGTGAGAAACTGTTCCTTTTTTTTATTATTTCTTTTATACATCGTTTTAGATTTATTACAGCATTCGAATAGAACATGTGAGAACGATTGGATAATTCTTCAGATGATATAAATTTTGCGCATTCTGAGTTATAAAATGAATGAGATGTAACCCTGTTAAGTGAACCTGGCGCCAGAGTGTAACTATGTTAAACAAATATAGTAAAATTTTAAAGAGTGTATTTATTATGTTGTGTTTATGCACTGTTAGCGAAGTAGATTTAGTTCAATCCAATAAGTTTTAATGAAATGCAAGAAAAAATGCGCATAATTTAATATTCGTACAAGGAAGTCATGTGGTGTACACATCAGACTTTTTAAAAATGTATAACTTACTCCTACTTTAGATAAAATTAATATATAGATTTCTTTAAATTGAAGCGAAATGATTTAATTAGAAATATAATACTGTTATTAAATTTTTCTTTTGTGCGTTTTGGTAAATTTAGAATTTTAATGTAAAAATCATTTAAATCAGTGTAGAGGCTAAAGAACTGAATAATTAACAATAGTTTTAATCGCAGCTGTTCTACAAAGCAGATTAAGCAATCCGGATACCCAAAGTCTGGATCAAGTCCGGATTTTTCTGAAACGATTAGTGGATACGAGAGAATGGAAAAAGGAGCTTAGTCCTATATATCGATATGTCTTACAATAATCAGCATTTTAAATCGATTGGGGAGACACTACTAATCGTTGCAATCATCTTTAATGCATTAATCACTGTCGCAACTGTCATGAAACCCTTTCTTACGAGATACCCAAACGTACGATATTCATACATATGTTATGATGAACGCATACCGATGAGTTTGCCTAAAAAACTTCGGTATAGATTTAACTTGAAAAAGAACACCTTTTACTTCCACTGGCTGGCATCAGAAATCCACTCGTCACGCTAGCTGTCAGGATAGTCAAACTGAAGAGTCAGATGACACACAACTGAAAAATTCATTGTTCGTCTTACGCTTAGCGAATTTGTGGCACATTTTTGTTTATTTTAGTAAAAAAAGTATAAATAGCGCTCCAGTTCAAATTAAATATTCATCTGATGTATTATTTATTGATGAGTTTTTTCCAAACTTAACTTCGTAACATCTGCTGCTTTAAGAGCAAATTTTTATGTTAAATGTATGTTTAAGCTTCTGTCATCAAGTTTATAAGAAGTGATAGCTTTTTTGAGGGGCCAGTAAGTTTTATTAATTTCAAAAGTTTTACGAGTTTCTTTATTTGATAGGATTTACTGCTACACAGGAAATGCTTCTGAGATGGATAAAATAAATTAGAAAATTTGTGCTAAACCAACTAGCAATTACCGTCGCGAAAAGACTGGTGTATAGGACGTCTTTGGATTTCCAGTCTAAGTGACTATTTTCTCCGCAAAACACTTGAAGATACGAAAAAACAGTTTTGTTCATATTTATTGAGTTATATAAGATCGAATATGACAACATTGTTTTCTTACCTTTAAATGATTCATTAATGTTTTTTCTTGGATCATTTACTGTACCTTACCACAAATAAATTTATTAGTATATTATAAAAACGTTTCAAATCAAAGTTGTACAATCTGACCGGATATATCTGGTTGTAACGAAAGTTTTCCGCCAGAAAACATTCTTATCTAAGTTCTTAATAAAGAAGAAAAATACATGAAAGCAGCACATTTAGTGCTGGTAGTAATCACCACCCATATCTATGATTTTCTGCCAACGTTTTTGTAGTTTTACGTCCTGTGACGAATGGAAGATAGCACCAGCAAAGCTGCAAGTGTAAAAAAACGTACAAGTCCGAAGGAGAGATGTCTGTATGGTGTGTGTGACAAAAGATCCCATTCGAATGTGCACAGAGTCCAGCTGGTGAATAGAGACACATGTGGGCTTGCATTATCTTGATGGAATATTACCTTTTTGTACCGGAACTCAATTCGACGTTTTTCCTTGACAGCAGCGTCAACACGGATTAACATCACGTTGTACACCTTACTGTCGAGGGTTTTACCTTTTTCAAGATAATCTTTGTGGATAATATCACGGCAATCCCACCAGATAAAAAGCATTAGCTTTTGTTAGTCAAATTGCCATTTTCGACGCTCAAGCGGGAACACGTCTGTTCTCATCTGCTTGAGTCAGCTCATGTGGCACCCAGCGATTGAACTTGTACGTCACGTTTATGCGATGCGTAGAGCTATTAATGAACATCTTCTTTCACAAGTTCTCACAGGCGGGCCTCATCAACATCAATAGGCTGACCAGAACGCTCTGCTTCATGAATGTTATAGTCCTTGCTTTTGAACTTTCGATACCAAACTTTCACAGTGTCATATAATACAGCATTAGCATCTAAAGCTGTACACATGATTTTTTGACATTCTGTAGCTGACATTTTGCAACAGAACTGGAAGTAAATGATGGTTCTAATCTGATAGAGGGATAGTTCCAGACACCTTTCAGACACCTTGCAGTTAATGATAACGATGTTTTTTTACGAATTTCACAATACAGTGTTCTAAAGCAAGTCTCCTTCTTTCAAATGCCAAAAATCATTTGACAAAATGTGATTAAACACTCGAAAGCGAACAGTTTGCTCAGACGATATTTGCGGTGGCGGGAAACTTTCGTTAAAACCCGATACTTACCATGTATGCAACTAACATGTATAATTTTCGAGTTATAAACCAAAATATAAGGTTTTCGGGCCTATATTCATCCTGCACACTAATTAAGACTTTTCTGGTTCTCAAATAGGATTTTGCTGGTTAAACCAGTTGTTAGAAAGACATGATGACATCATGCTACATTTTTGAATCACTAACTACATAGGATTCAGTATTATTTTTGGTTTCATTTAATTATCATAGATCTTAGAACGAGTTATTCACAGATACCAGATCACTGCTTTTCCAAGAAATGAGATAATCTGTAACAGCACAATATGTATTTCATACACATTTTTATCTATCAAATCCTACTGAAAATTCATCTGCCCTAGCACGTCAAGAACACGTTTCCAGTTTATCACTAGCAGTTTGTTTACAGGTTCAAAAGATAGAAAGATATATAGATCCATTTTTTCTGCACTATTTTATGGGAAATCAGATAAATTCCATACTTTGAATTGTAATTCTTGTTTATGCTTTGTTGCTTCAGAACAAAAAAAAAAAACAAAAAAAAAGGTAATGGCCCTGTTTACAGCATATTATTTGGTTTTTTTAGAAAAGTTTCTCCGGAAATTTTCAGAAAAAACTATCAGATGTATCAGAATATCATAAATAATCTCAAAAACGCGTCTCAACTTTCTAGTAGGATTATTTTTCAAAAAATATTTGGTATCATAAATTTCACGTGAATAAATTTTACGGCGCAATCAATTTTCTTCTAAGAATAGATCCCCAGATATATTGGAAAGTAATAAATATGTGATATATTAGATCTTAATAATAATCTCCAAAATATTTTTGAACTTTAAAATGGTATTATTTTCCAGAAATATGGAGAAGTCCGCGGCAGCAAAGAACAAACACATTCAGATGACGGCCGCCGCTAGAAGCGACCGAATGTAAAAATTGGCATTAATATGCAATATTACTTCTCTAAGGCAACCACCTTCTCAGAAGACAAACTCATCTATGAACATGTGTGATCGATAGAAAGGATTCACTGCATTTGGTGCCACAGATTTTACATGTATAAATATCACGATATTATAAATCAGGAGTTCCCAATCCTATGCCTGTGGTCACCATGGCGCTCACCAATCGTCTAACGTGTGCCCGCCGATGGGCTATCACAATAAATATGTTTTAGTTTTCAATAAAATTCTGTGTGAAAGTTTTCTCATTTTTAATGAAATAGAAATTGCGCTAACACAGAGACCAACACAAAACGAAATGCGACCGATTCCTTTTTTTATGTGCATGTATGTTGTTGTTGTTGTTGATGTATGTTGTCGACGATAAGCATGCATTATTAACTGCATCCAACTATAAATTCACATTAAAAAAGTAAATGGTGCCCGTCGTCCAACAGATATTCTAGAATGTGCTGTTAGGGACAAAACATTTTGGGACTCCTGCTCTAAATCTTAGTAGGAATTTTATTTTAGTAGGTAGTGTCTGACTACGGAAAGCGTGACCATGAGAATAGCCACGCATGCGCGGTTGGAACCAGTTTATTTTCGAAGTATGGAAATCGACTGTGTATAATTCGCAGGAAAGGAGCAAAATTTGTACAAATATTATTCTGTAATCTTATATAGTCTTTGACTACGCATCAGATGCGTATTTGTGTTTCTGAATGTTTCCCAAACTGTCTTTCGCTGAAAATCATGAAGTTGAAAAAAGTCTGATGTAGCCACCACACGACGCATTGAGAAGAAGCGTAACTTTGGTTTCAACAGAAATCTATAAAATGTGTCTGCATTGCAGCCTTAAGTAAATTGCTATGATGTGGATTAATTTTGAAATGAGAGACTTATATGTTAGAAAGATGTAGTTCAGATTGATATGTTATAAATAGTTACTATTTTTAGGACAGAAAGAAGAAGTACTTAAAATAAAACAAAGAATAAAAGAGACTACTGCCAATTAAAATTAGAAGTTTGCTTTACATATTTTTGAGAGAAACATACGAGAAATATTTATTGGTACATATAAATCTCGCTTTGTGTCTCCTGAAAATGTCAGTACTTTCATAATAAAGCTTTGCAGAATATACTATTCTAAAATAAATCTCTGTCATATGATTCTCATATACGGATAATAACGTATGCACTTACATAGCGGTAAAAGTGAAAAAAAAAAGTCTTTTATCCAACTGTAATGAAAAATTTGCTTACCGAAACTTTTGACCAGATAGTAGAAATGAAATGGAACCATAACTCCATTATTTTTTAATCTAATATCGATAACAGCATTTTCATACTCTTCTCATGCTTCTGTGTGTTGTTAAAGCTTTATTATATCTTTAATTACAATTTTATGAAAATGGGAAAAATTAGCTAATAATAGCAGTCATGTGTCTTGCGCCAATTTAGTATACAAGTTTCAAGAATGTTATGCAAAGAATAAATAAATGCTCAACCGGCTGTCATTGCCTTCTCGATGTAACACCATTGAGCTTTCAAAGTCGTCATCATCTTCAGTAAAGTTAAAAATTTTCATTACAGAAAGTGTATATATATATTTACTGTGTATTAATACAGGAAAAAGATTTTTAAAAAGTCTGAAATCTTTCAAACTTTATATTACGTCCAAAGGGGCGATTTTTCCATTTACAGACACATAACATGTTTCGAGAGTATTTGGGCTAACGCCATTTTAGCCTAAAAATATATTAAAAAAAGGCTATTTATTTAAAAAAAATTAAATAATGAAGAATCTGCATAAATCTTTGTATGTTTCCTCGCATTGTGATAAAATAACGGCCCCTAGAGCTATAACATTTTGAATAACGTAATCCTCCTGTGATTATGGGCATCTGGAAGCCCAAATTCGAAATTTGGAATTTGTTTTATTATCGGTTTCATATTTTATAAAACTTTAAGGAATTTTTGATTAACAAACTCAAGGATTTCGAAGCGAGGAATGGCAGCACTGTACGAAAAAAAAAAAAAAAAACATTTTTATCTCCAGCGCGAGACTGTGTATCGGAAACTCTAAAGTTATGCTGATTTTAAAATTATTTGCGATATTGCTGTTCAGTTGAATTTTATGGTTTAAGTGCAAATAACATGATATTTAATAAATAAAGGTAACAAACAAAATGTTAAAAAAACGCCCCTTTGGGGCGTAATGTAAAATATGAAATCTTTAAGTTTTTTTTTTCTGTATTTGTTTCAATTTTGATTTATGTTCTTCCTGTTAATTAGTTACCTATAGTTACTGAATCGATTATATTAATATATATACATCGAGAGAAAGAGAGGGAACAGGACAGAGGGATAAAGTGATATTTATTGGTAAATAATATGAACAGAAATTGCCAAAATTATCTATAATATATAAATCGAGTTCTATTTTTAACTTCTTTTTTGTTTGTTTTTGCGAATACAGAAAACACATAAAGATTATTTACCTAAGCGAAGGGATGCCTTTCTGGAAGACTAAAATAAACTGGTTAGTATTTACATTATAGATGGGGAAAACCACAAAAACAGCCATCGTAGTTTTCCTCGTATGCTCAGTACGTGGTTCAATCATATTTCGTTCCTCAGTGGTGGGCATCCAAACGTAAATCGAACTACCTCTGTTCGGCGGTACCTAGCCACAGATAGGCTGGATGTTTTTAATGAATCGCATTTTTTTCTCCTCTAAGGATAAAGGACATATATTTATCATATATTTCACGTGTTAAGCTGAAATTCGTAGAATCAGACTGATATTTGTCATACAGGATTATAGCAGCTCCCTACGGAATCAATCTTAAATTTTTCAAGGACATCACTGTCTTTGAATTTTCAATGTCAAAAGCTTAAAAAAATCAACAATAATTTTTTAGTTATATGAGAACGGAAATGAGAAATCTGACTACCATTCTACCGAGCTTTATATCTCTATTCTTTAGCAATTTCTTTGACTAATTGATAATTTCAGTAACAAGATCAAGGGATAAAAACTGACCTAAATTTTCCCTTCAATAAAGGAGGCCTATTCATACAGAGATTCAACCCCAGAACCGCCCCTCTAACGAATATCATTTCCATACGGTATCCCATAAATCAGGCTTCAAGCACCGATAACCATTTATCTCAATCAAGAAGTCAACCTAGTGCATCTTCTACGGGGTAAAGGGGCGTGCACCCCTTTTAGAGTATTATTATAAGCTACCCCTATATATTATATAGGGAGCGAGAGCCCCCCCTCTTCTTTCCTTAATTGATATAGTGTGATGGCCATTAGGAAGAGTTGATTCCGTCCTGCCTCATTACCTGCCTCTTTAAGTGAGCTAATGCTAAAGAGATTGCAAGCTCGGTCACAGTGTGGTGCTGGACTACTTGCAGTGACGTCATCGGAGTGAGTCAGATGTATAAATTGAGTTTTAACGATACTTGTTTGCCTCATCGTGCATTGTCTCAAACGCAACAATTCAATCCCCTTTTGTTCCATAAATCAAAACATAAATAATTTTTTTGGTCAATTTCTACTTTCTATGTATGCAATTAACTGAAACAAAGTCAAATTAATTAAAAATTTACAGTCACGGCACGACTCCAGGACGTACAGTGTTTCTGATTATAACGCCTGCCTGCAGGGCCATTATTAAACACGGGTTTTAAAGATACTAGTCTTATGTTCAAAGGAAAGGTTTACCAAGAAAAAAAAAATAGAATAAACCATTTTTATATATCACAGTCAAAACTATGCAGGCAAAAATTAACAACAACAGAGGGGGGGAAGAATGTATAAATGTATTATGTAAATAAGTAATGTCCTATGTATGCATGCGTATGTAATTTAAAACCACAGTATGTATTCACATATATATTCACAGTATATATCCACAGTATATACATTGACGAACTTGTGTCGCAGTTCCTAATTTTTAATCCTAAATAGGCCTCTTTTTTTCTTAGCTCAAAGGGTCAATTTGCCCAGAAAGGGCTTTTAATTTCGTTTTGGCATTTTTGCGTTGGTTCATTATAAACGGTGCTTCACTTTTCAAATCGTTGCCACCAAATATTAGAGCTCTGTTTTATATTTAAAGAAATTGAAAAATGAAAAATCTGCATGAATATATGTATGTTTCTCGCACTGTGATAAAACAACCGTACCTAGAGCCATCCAATTTTGAATAATGTACATTTCCACCCGAATATCGGCATCTGGAAGGCCAAATTTGGAATATGGAATTTGTTTTATTATCTATTTCATATTTTGTTAAACTTTAATGAATTTTTTATGAACAAACTCAACGATTTCAAAGCGAGGAATGGCAACACTGTAGGGGAAAAAATTATCTCCAGCAGAAATTCTAAAGATATGCTCGTTTTAAAATTATTTTGCGATATTGCTGTTAATTAAATTTTATAGTTTAAGTGAGAAGAACATGATATTTAATCATTAAAGGTAACACACATATTGTTAAAAAATGCTCCTTTTGGTGTAATATAAAATCTGAAAGCTTTGAGCTTTTTAGTCCAAAGGGATTTAGTCCCGAAGGACTATTACTTTCGTTTGGCCGTTTTGCGTTGAATCACAAAAACGGCGTATCACTTTTCAATTTAGTGCTTATGTTTCTTTGTTGGTAATTGAAGTTGCATTGGGTTGGCTATTGGAATTTTTGGAATTGTATTATGTTGGTTATATTGGGTCTGTACTGGATGGATTAATGGAATTGTATTGAGTTGACTATTGGAATTATATTAGGTTAGTTTTTGCGTTCGTATTGGGTTTAGTTTAATGTTTGTTTCGTTCGGCAAGTTATTATATTATTAAGCAAGATCCCTTTGGACGTAATCTAAAATCTGAATCCTTTCAGATTTTTTTTTTTTTAGTCCAAAGGGATTTAGTCCCGAAGGACTATTACTTTCGTTTGGTCGTTTTGCGTTGAATCACAAAAACGGCGTATCACTTTTCAAATTGTTGCCACTAAATGTTATCGCTCTGCATTAAATTTTAAAAAATGAAAAATCTGCATAAATGTATGCATGTTTTTTTTTTTTTTTTGACGTAGCTTTCTCTTCAAAAATCGTCTGCGTGCGTTGCACGGGAAAATAAAAGGAATTTTAATTACAGTTCTAAATAAATAGCCAAATAAATGTGAAATTCGTAACAATATTCTCTAAAACTTTAACGAATTTTTCACTAACAAACTCAAAGATGTCAAAGCCAGCAATACCAACGTTGTACAGAAAAACATTTTTATCTCCAGCGCGTGAGAGCGTGTACCGAAATTTCTAAAGATATGCTCAATTTAAAATTATTTTGCGATATTGCTGTTGAACTGAATTTTATGGTTTAAGTGAGAAGAATATGGTATTTAACAAATAAAGGTAACACACAAAATGTTTAAATAAACGTCCCTTTGGACGTAATTTAAAATCTGAAACATTTCAGATTTTTTTTTCTTTTTTCTTTCTTTCTTTTTTTTTTTTAATCGCAGTAGGATTTCTGTATAGCACCATTGCAGACTGGTACTCTCAAACAATACAGATTCTACCATATCTCTAACAGTGTTCTTTGAATACTTCTTTGCAGTACGTATGCACGATAATACCGACATTATTTCTAGAAAAACAGCATAATACCTTATTTATGGTCCATGTAAAGTGCACAAATATTTAGAATTATTCTCTTTCATTAATTAATGATATTAAGAGTGGAAGCCCCTGCGTAAAGGAAATTAGTATTTAATCTGCAGGTATTAAAAAGTTTAAAAAAATTTCCGCGCAAAAAAATAAAATGAAAGAGCAAAGCATTTAGAAAATATTCCCCCTTCTTGGGTCATAAACGTGGTAATTTATAGCCCATTTGAAATACTCCCGTTCGCTCTATTCCCACTTCCCCTCTTTTCAAAATTAAAACACATCAAGGGCACATATTAAGAAAAAATTAATATTAATAAAAACCTAAAAAATGGCCGAACCAGCAGTGGCTCTCGAGGTAGGAACACAGTGTTATACAAAGGTCTGAGAATTTTTTAATAAAATAAATTAATGAAAAATTTCTGGTTATAAACTGCTTCTTGGTCATTTACGAGCTCAAAGCTGAATCTCCTTAAGGAGAATGAACCCACGTCACAAACTTATTTTTATACCACAAAAATATGTGCTTTATTAAATAGATTCTGGACGTTCAGCATATATATACACAGCAGCTCCTTGCTTCATAGATATATATATATTTTCACTTATAGCAAGGGATTTCTGTCTTTATTGCTTCTCGAAATGTTGGATTTTATGTATTTATTTATTTACTTTTAGCCCGACGCAAAGTTCGATTTTGGTGAAGTATTTTGGTATCCATCAGTGTATTATGGGTGGTTTTATGGCAAACGAATTCAGAAGTTTTGTTGGAAAATTCCAGATGTAAGAATGCAGAAGGAGGCTTCAGCATATATTCGAAAGATAATTTCACTTCGAATATGCTTTAAAGAAGCTGAAATTCTTCTGTTCTTTGGGAAGGTCAGTTCGAAGTGACGGCGATATAAGCATTTATTAGGTTGATTAAATTTTTTAAATATATTTAATCCAGGAGGGAGGGGGAACTCGTGAAAGTTAATTAAAATAATAAAGCAATTGTATTTACCCATACATGTAAAAAAGACGCTGTTGAAGACATTTCTAATGTGATAAATAAAAAAGCGCATATATCTGTTATTAAATAGAATCTGTAAGTATGTATGTATGAATGTATGCTTCTGATGTTGCAGAGAAACGGTGGTAACAAGAGCTATTGAATTTGGAGCATGTGCACCTTTTGAATTTCGAATTCCTTTTAAAATTTAGTTCATAGTGTGGGGGAGTTCAACGAGGTTTTAATGAACATACTCACACATATAAAGAGCAATCTGTTGTCAGTGTTTGTATTTCAGATTTAGTCAACGAACTCATCTATTTAAATGTAACGTGCTGCCACTGTCCGAAATGAAATATTTTTTTCTTCCACGCGGCTATTGGGCAAAGCGTAAGATACTTAATTTTTCTTTCAAATTGATCTGTCTGTCACTGGTTAACAAACTAAGGGATTTAAAAGCAATCAACGCTGCTTTTCATGTCTATTATTAGTATCAATTACATGCTGGAAACATGACATTCTATTTGCTGGAATCATTAAAATCACCGTATATATTTTTCCTTTTTACAACAGCTGTTTTAGACAGTTGGCCGCACAAGCTAGTAGTATGAACAAAAAGGGAAGATTAAATTAAAGATCTTTAGATAATTTGTTTGGCAAAATCTTATTATTTGCATTGAGTTTCCATGTTTCGCAACTCATGTTTTCTTTCTTCACATGTGATATTACTTCATTTTTTTTTTTCATAATGCGTTTTGGTCAACCTGGAAGCTATATACCAAGAAAACAAAGAATTGGGTATACATTAAGTTAGTTGCTAATTCTTGCTCTAGAAATTTTTGGAAGTTTATAATCATTTTAAAAATTCTGATACAAGCAAAGATCGAGGAACTAATTCTGCAATTTTATTAAGAAATATTTCTCAACTTACCTGGAGACAACAATGTACCCTATTACTGATATCAGAGTTGATACTTTGTAGTTTTCTTAAACAACGCTTCTTTAATTAATCTTTAGTTGGAATAAGACAGAAGTTAAAGACGAAAAAGAAAGATGTTTGCCTGGGAAGCTGGCATTCCGTTGTCGCGACCTTGGATCCAGAGCGCCGTCCCGATCCAAAAGGCAATAAACTCCTCACCAGCTATTTAGAGCTATTGTCAAATAGCACTTTTTTTTCTCTCCTCCCCTCCACTTTGGAACACTTGGATATTTGCCCAAGAGGAGGACAGCAAATCATCCCGAGATTTGACCTCGGGAAGAGAAAATTCTGCAACAACTCGATTGTTTTAAATAGGCAAAGGATAAAGGGTACATATATAAATTGTTAGCCACCACTTTTTCTTGAAAACGAAGTCTCAACACGTATTATTTATTTTATAGATTTTTTTTTTTTTTTTTTTTTTTTGTTTAATAAAAAGTATTCTGGGGAAAATGTAAATCTCTTTGGCTTAAAATCATCCATGGATCGCTCTCAGAAGGGACACAGCAATAAGATCGTTCAACAGTAGTAATTCGATACGGCTTCAAATCCCCGCAAACGAGCAAGCTACATCGGAAGACTTTCGCTCCGTTTGTTCTCTTACGAAAATGCGTCATAGAATTCTATATATATATATAAAAATCCAATATTGAAGCTCTTCAGAATTCTTTAGAATTATGGCCAGTATTTCATAGCTAGATCAAAGATCTCTGTGGAATTCAAAATTTTAGATGTAGTTATCAGGACTTAGTGCTCTGTGTATGCTCTTTGCAGACATAGTAAATTCTGTAAAGGGTTCTTATCCTTACGTTCTAAGTCCTGAACTGGAACAGGGAGCGGAAGGTACGCTATGTTCTGATGTAACTGCTGGGCTGGAGAATAACTGCACGTAAAGGGATTTGAAATCCTCTTTTATTAATTCACTATTAATAACAAACCTCCCAATTCGGGAGAGATACAGAACGTAACAGACCACACTTTGGTCGAACTTAACAATCAAATAAATTTAAATAAATTAAAATATAACTTAAATTAAACTTTGCTTCGCAGAGCAATTCGCGGAAGTTGGCCTCTATCTAAAAGGGTGCGTAGCAAGATATACTAAATACTACCGCACCTTTATTTATTTTACAATGCAATCACGTAGTAAGCACTATGGCTTATAAATTTAAACTGCTAGCTGGTCAGGCGAAAGTTGAGCAGCGTGACCGTGATCTGAGGCAAAGCTCTCACACACCGAGAGGTTTCTACCTCTGGCTTAAATAGTGCTTGGCTGAACTTCAAAAATTAGCATAAGCTAAAAACGCGCGCTTCTTCTGACAGGAAGTTGAAGCAGAGAGGAGATAGAAAAGATTTAAATTAAAATAAACTTGGTTAGTTTAACTAAAACCTTACATACTTCCCGCCAGAATTGCGATAGTTAAACTACTTTGGTCCAAACGGACCATGTTGAAAACTAGCAATTCTAAATAGTCGAAATTTAACTGTTCTAAACTTAGGCCAACTCTTACAAGGCAATATATCTGTTTGTGAAACAAGTTTACAGACGAAATATTCTTGAATAAAAATCTTCAACATTTTTTTTTTTCAAGTCTTATTCTTCAAACAGTCTTACTCCTTCCAGCAAAATCTGGAAGGAAAACAACTTTAGTATGACATAATAACAGAATAATTCTAAGTGGTACAAATCCTTATTTTTTTTTTCTGTGTAATTTTGCACACACACGTTATCATTCAAGCACAATTAAATTCTTCCCCCGTATGCTTTCTCACCGGTGTTGGATGTTAACATGGCTATCTTTATTACACTTCCATTTTCATCTAAGTTAATTCTGCTTAAAGCATCTGCCACAACATTTTCCTTTCCCGGCGTATGTTTAATTATTAGGTTATATTCCTGTAATTTGAGAGCCCACCTTATTAATCTGGGTGATAAATTTTTTCCAGAATAGAGTCTAGTGACCGCCGCGTGGTCGGTATATACAGTTACTGGAGAACTTCCAAAGAACACACGAAATTTCTGTACTGATGCTAACACTGCGAGAGTTTCTCTCTCCGTTGCGGAATAGTTTCTCTGGGTTTCATTTAATGTTCGGCTGAAAAAAGCCACGGGCTGACCATTTTGGGAAAGCACTGCACCAATCGCGAAATCTGAAGCGTCCGCTGAAA
>KK121200.1:559309-586918 GCA_000611955.2 Stegodyphus mimosarum
CGTTTACCACTAGCAGATAACCACCGATAACCATACACGCCTCGTTACAGCCGTCTATTTATTCGGATCCATCAGCCGTTCAGAGGGCGCTGCTCAGCATACGCATGCGCTACGGATTTGCAATTCTAATCATTTGCATATCATGCGCTACTTTGCATTTCCTGAAAATTTCAGCTCAGTCGCGTAAGTCCTTCATGGTGTTGCAATTTTCACAAACGTGAGTGTATATAGTTATGTACAGAGATTTTATAGAGATACGTGTAGATATTCTATGGGAATCTATCAAATCGTAGTATTTCTTTTAAAACTGATTTTTTTTCTTAAATTTCCTTTTTTCCCGTAGTATTTTTCTTTAAAACTCTTTAAGAATTATGAAATTAGAGCAAAATTTTTTAATGGATTGACATATTGCAAACAAGTTTAGCAGAAAAGCGCATAGTGTTTTCTAAACGAAATGCTGATAAAAAAACGTAATCTAGAAGTGAGAAAAAAAAATATGAAAACATTTCATAAAAATTGTTGCCTAATATTTAATGCATTTGCTTTCGTAAAAAAAATAATAATAAATAAAAATTTTAAATTAAAAAAAAAAAAGAAAGAAAGAAAGAAAACCTGAAAGGTTTCAGGTTTTAAATTACGTCCAAAGGGGCGTTTTTTAACATTTTGTGTGTTACCTTTATTTATTAAATATCATGTTCTTCGCACTTAAACTATAAAATTCAGTTAAAGAACAATATCGCAAAGTACTTTTAAAATGAGCATATCTTTCGAATTTGCGATACACAGTCTCACGTGTTGGAGATAAAAATGTTTTTTACAGTACAGTTTGCTATTGATCGCTTTTAAATCGTTGAGTTCATTCATAAAAAAATTCGTTAAAGTTTTACAAAATATGAAATAGGTAATAAAACAAATTCCAAATTCCAAATTTGGGCTTCCAGATATTCGGGTGAAAATGAACGTTATTCAAAATTGGATGGCTCTAGGTACTATTGCTTTATCACATTTGGAGAAATATATATACATTTAAGCAGCTTAAAGCTTCATTATTTAATTTCTTTAAATACAAGTATAATAAAGGGTGAAAGATTTGGTGGCAACAGTTTGAAACGTGATTCAGATTTTTAATATTTTCGAAGCAAAATCGCAAAATTAAAACAATAGTCCTTCAGGACAAAGCCCCTTTAGACTAAAAAACATTTTTATCTCCAGGGCGCGAGACTGTGCATCGGAAATTCTAAAGATATGCTCATTTTTAAATTAGTTTGCCATATTGCTGTTGAATTGAATTTTATGGTTTAAGTGCAAAGAACATGATATTTGATAAATAAAGGCAACACACAAACCGTTAGAAAACGCCCTTGTAAATCTGAAAGCTTTCAGATTTATTTATTTATTTATTACGTTAAAGAAATTAAAGGTTTTTATTCCTTGAAAGGAGGAAACTTGCTCTTGTGGCGTAACAGTCAACACATCAGAAGTCCGAAGCAGGTCCCGAATTCGACTTTCGCTAAGGTCACTCTGTACTTTCTACTATTTCTGGTTCTCCAGTCGTTTCTTATGTCAAGATATTAACCCAGAAATGTTTGTACATGTGAAGACAGAATATTATAATATACATAAATATTATAATAGTGAATTCCTTTGCTATTATTTGATGCAGATTGGTAAGAAAGGTACTGACAGGTGACTTTATTTTGTTTTCTTAGTAGTCCTTGCAAACGATTAAGGACTATAAAATAAAATACCTTTTCCCTCACCTTCTCTTTTGGGAGGGATAATATTAATAGGTATGAATAAATATTGCGTTTCCTATGCACGTTTAATAAGTTCTCAGAATGGTTCCCCAGATGGTCAAGAGTTAAAAAAAAATCCAAGGCAAGAATTTCACTTTACCTCGTCATTCAGAACTGAAAGCTAGATGTAACGAATTCAGAAGCTTTTGTATTATTGATAACAGGAGCATGCATCCAGGCATTTTATTATTCAGGCATGTTATCTAGGCATTCAGGCCTTTTTATTGCATTTTCCCAAACTGTAGAAAAATCGTATAGAAATCGCACCCCACTCACATTATTTTTCTGGTAGACTACCATCTCACTCTCTGATGATTGTTTTAAAATACGTCAGATATTCCTTTTCTAGAGCCATAGATGGGATGAAATGTATTCATTTCTAACCTCCAAGAGACCCGCGTTTTTACTCCTTTGATATCCTTCTTTTGGAATTGCAAGAAAGCATATTTAGAATGAAGTGTATTTTCCATCTCACGCAAAGGATCACTGCAGCAAATGTAAATATATATATATATTCCATATATTTTTTCCTCGAATGCTGACTGACGGTTTAAATTCTCTTCGATGCATGCTTCTATAAAGCAATGGATGAAATTTTGTGAGGCATTTAAATCTGTTGTTTAATGATTAAAATAAAAATACAGTATAGCCTCCAGTAACGAAAGCTCGACATAACGAAGTTTCCCATAACGAATGCCAGAAAAGGCAGAGAAATGCTCCGCATAAAGAATTCTATCATGAACCCTACGCCAGTTTTGTTACACTTTAAAAACGGATCTATTTTCTATTACTTTTACTAACTACAAACAAAGATCTGGGCTTAACAAAAACAATGAGCAGAGGAACGGGAAAATAAACATATTTCTTACTATTATATCATCACTTCTGTACCCGCCTGTTATATAACTATCAGCATTTGTGTTCAATTGGCCGAGTATTCCATTATCGCTAGGAATGTTGTTTTTCGCTAGTGTTGCGAAAAATTCGGCGGTTGCGCCTGTATGTAAGCTTTCCGGCATAGCACTAGGGTTGCCATAAAATAATGTATGGTAGGGTTGCCAGATTGGCGACTTTATCGCCCATTTGGCGACCAAATCGGCGATATCCCATGGTCCAATCGGGAAGCTTCTAGAATAATTTCCTGTCGAGATATTTCTCGAAACGTGTGGAACTTTAAGAAAAGCTATTTAAACCCTTGTGTTGCTGAGAGCAGTTAGTTGCGAAGTAAGTTGCGAAGATTGTGAAGGAGTTGCGAGTAGATTGTGAAGTAGTGTGAGAGTTGTGAGAATCGCTGCTTACTGTGAGTGCTAAGCTACGCGAGAGTCTTGTGAACGGAAAGCAATCAAGATAGTGCTTTGCCGTGAAGCTACCTTTACAGTATAGCTTGACAGTGTATTGGTGATTGGTCCACGGTGTTTTATTATAAGTTTAGTGTTGCCGTGAAGTTACCTTTACAGTTACAGCCTGAAGCTGTGTTGCTGATTGTTTCAGCGTATTTATTGTAGATTTTCGACGCTTTTAAAGGTAATTTTGGAACTGTGCTGTAAATAGTGATTCTTGTAAACAAATTGTGCTTTTTATTGTTCTGCATCGTGTTTTCATCGGATACTCTCAAATCTACGAACCCGTATAACGCAACACTATTATATCATCACTTCTGTACCCGCCTGTTATATAACTATCAGCATTTGCGTTCAATTGGCGGAGTATTCCATTATCGCTAGGCCTAGCCAAAAATCTCTATAGAATATTAAAATCTGTAGCGGAATTTATAAAGTTACTTCGGAAGATGGGTATTTGTGACCTGTGGTTATTAAAGAGACCCTATCGAGACTTTCACTGTGCAGAATGATTTTTTTTTAGATTGCTTTTAGATTTGCGCAGTTCATTGCCAGGTAGTCTACGAGAGTTTTAAGTTTGTTTCGTAGTAGCTCACTCTTTCGGAGTTGTCTGCAATCCTCCTTGGACTTTGGAAAGCTGTCCAAGAGGAACTGTACAAATATCTTTTCCGATACTATAAAAGGCTTTATGGATTTGGGAATTACGGTGTAGAAAATCGTGAAGGGTTATCAAATAGAACATTTAGAACACAAAAATTTTAGGTGAAATATTTCTGTAATTACAAAGAAAATCATCTAAAAAGTGTGCGAACAGCTTCTATGTGCTCTGAATTCAGAATTTTGCCCATACAGCTGTGTTTTTATAACCAGTCTACGTGAAAGGCCGTGTCAGGACTTTTGTGGACAAAGTATAAATCAAATTATGCGTTATGAGAGAGTTAGAAACTTGCGTAATTACTTTTAATATTTGATGATTGATATTGTTGCGTTCTTATGAGTTCGTGGATTTAGACTGAATGACGACAACGCTTAATGAAAAAAAAAACACAATTTATTTGCCAGTATTACTCAGGACAGCTCCAAAAGCAAGTTTACAGTTGTCGAAAAACAACGATATACACGTTGAAACAATCAACAACACAGCCTTCAGTCTATCAGGCTATAACGGTGCAAACAGCTTCACGGCAAAGCACTAGAGTATAGCTCCCGACTCGGTTCGGTCGTTCCCGGAACTCAACGTGCTCTCGAGACTCTCCACGCTACAACTCGCGATGCACTCGATAGCCTCAACGATGCACACGCTCGATGCACCAACTCGCGATACACTCGAAGATCAACTCGACACTGGACTGGCGATACACTGAGAAGACACTTGACACTATACTACAATATATGGATACTTCGCCTACAGGCAGGGTTTATATGGCTTCCGGCCTGCCATCGAGAGCACTCTGAGCGAAACCGTTAAGAATTCGTTGTAGAATGTTCTCCATCCATCTGTGGCATATTGCCGATTTTGTCGCCAAATGTCACCAAATGGATGATTTCGTGCCAAATATGGCAGCCCTGCGTTCCCTTGCCTTTTCTGGCAATCCTAAACCCACCGTGCGGGGAAGCTATCTTACCGCGGCTGGGCATTTCGCAGCAATATTTTATTATGACTTCTTGTGATATTTAATAAGAAGGTCAATATATTGTTACGGATTTCGTATTTATTTAGCTATTTTAATAGAATTGTAATTAAAATTGTTTTATTTTTTCGTGCAACGTAGCGCGTGACGAATTGTAAGAGCTGGAAAAGTAAAAAATACAAGAGCGCGTACATTTAACATTTAATAAATAGATATCTCGTAATTGCTGTTGTGATCCAGAAAAATCGAGAAAATAGATTTTACGAGAATATTCTCGTGCTTGATTAAAAAGCTTATAAAAGCCAGATTAAAACTTCTCATCTCGGTTGAAGCTGTTTTAAAAGAACTGTTGTTTACTTAGTGCTGTTATTGGTTGTAGCGTCGCAGTGAGATCGGATTAACTTTCTCTGTATTTTGAATTGAGTTGCATTCAACGTTTCAGCAGTTTTAAATATAACTACTGTGAGATACTGTGATATTGTACGAATATGTCTGAGGAAATATTTCAGCACTTTGTTTTATTTCTTGTGAAAAGAATAAATTCCAATATTTCTTTGTTATTTTATTGTTCGTAACCTTCATCCAAAATTCATTTCAGGTCGCTTATAAAGGATGTGCAAAAAAATGGTTTGATTGCTCATCTTGTTCACAAAAATGCTTATTCGGCCTTCATTTTCGTTGATTCTAGATATATACTTCGAATTACAAAAGTTTTTAAAGGTAGTGCCGCAAGGATTCATACTTTTATATTTTTAAATTAAAAAAAAAAGATGTTTTGTATTAAATAAGAAACCTAACATTTTATACCTTTCCAGTTCTTCTACTTATGTATAAGAAAATGATATAATCATTGTATAAGATATACCACATATACTTTACTTTCGGGCCACAAATATCAAAAGAGATACTTAATTCCAAAATTTGCAATTTTTTAAAGTCATTTTTAGCTTGCCGAGAGGAGTCTGCTTGTAAATGAATTAGAATAATTCAAAGTTGAATTTTTCTCCATAAATGCTGTTCAGTGATCTTTTGGAGGCTTTAATAGGGTAAAGTGTTCTTTTGAGATTTGATAGTGTATAGTGCTCTTTAATTTACACTTTTGTCACAATTGTTAAGCTGAAATTATTTTCACATAAATAATTTTTAAGTTTCGGAACGATGAAAATAAGTTATTAAATTTCTCGTGCAATTTTATTACTTTAGAGTTTTAATTTAAAAATCAGATGTGCACACCTCCTGACTACCTTGCACAGAATATTAAATTACACGCAATTTTTGCTGCGTTTCATTTAAATTTTTTTCCTCAAATTTCATTAAAGATATATTTTTCATTAAATTAATTCCGTTCTCAGTTCGGGGCAAGGCAAATATACAGAAAACTTCAAAATAGCTTCATTAAAAATTGGAAAATATTGAAAAAAAAATAAAACACCAAATGAGTTAAAATAATAATAAACAAATTTTAAAATTAAAATTAGAGTTTGTACGCAAAAACAACCAATTCGGCCAGCAGGCAACAAGGCAGATTTTTCGGTTCATAAAAAATGAAAGTTTAATTTTGGTCCCACTCGGCAAAAAGACACTGAAGGTGCAGAAGCTGAATTCATTATTCTGCTAAATTTCAAATGTAAACAAATACGGCTGCTATGGTAAACAAAAATTAGGCTTAGCCGCGCTTGCACAACTTTTAAATTGTTGATAAATCTACAACCATTGCATGCAGATTGCCTAAAGGCGTAAAAACCTTTTGGAAGAAAAGAACAATATAATTCAATAATTTTTAAAGCACAAAATGCACTGTTTACCGTAATATAAGAATAAAAAAGAACGGAGTTCACGGAGCCGAGTAACATAGTGGGTATTATATACTTTTGGTGCTGCCGATTGCAACCAAAAAGGGAGGTGCATAGCTACATATTAGAGTAGTCCTAGATACCAAATTTCAACATTCTCAGGCTACTCTTTTTTGAGTTATGCCAGATACATACATACATACGTAGGTATATACGCCACGAAAAAATCTGTTCTGATCCATTTTAAATCAGTTTTATAATTTTTTGGGGAAAAAAAAGAGTCCTTTATTCTATCCTTTCGAGCAAATGTCACGCAAAAACTTCGCTAAATTGCATTGGATAACGGTCGAAATGGATATTTTCATTGAAATACGATACCCGGAATTTTTCGTGATTACAGTACTTCCTTTACTTCGCACAAGGAAGTAAAAAATCGTACAAAAAATTCATTAAACTGGAAATATTTGAAATTCTTAATTTATCCAAACAAGATTACGAGTTGGCAATATGACGTTATTGATAATATTGGAAGCCTGTCAGTGTTTTCTGTAAAAAGTATTGTATGAGTTTTCATAAATAAGACCTCTTATTTGAGAAAATTTACATTCATCGATAATTTTCACCATAACATGCTCGTCAATTAACATCAGAAACCATTTTCTAAACTGATATTTTATTTTTAGTTAAATGCAAATATAAACACTTCTCTCTATAATTTGTGTACAGCTCTACAACAGGATAAGTGATTTTAAAACTAAATATGTAGACCAAATTTTGTCGTACGGGCGTCACACTTTATTATAATGAATATAATATTTTCCTAAATATGAGTATAGGATCCCGAAGGACGTATAAAATGTTTGATAACTTATAAAATGATATTTTAAAATTTGAGAATGACACATCGTGAAAGTTTGTGTCTTTTAAAATATTTTTGTAAATGGATGTCTATGTCTACAAACAATAGTTTCGAAAATAGAGGCCGAGTGAGGACTTGTGGACACTGTGTGTATGGCATTCCCTACGCAATATGCCTAGAAATACTTTTATTGAAACTAATAACTGACGAACAATTTGAAAATACTGAAATGGAAAAGACTTCGTTATGGCGAATACTCGCTCTTTCGTTCAGGTGGGCCACTTTCGAATTTAACTGTAAATAAATTTTTCCAAAATAAATCAAAATTTCAATCATTTTCAAATAAATCAGTTTTCAAGTTACCGGAGATAATAGTTTAGTGCCCGAAAGGAAAATATCCAAGGTACACTACTCTAATTAGATACTTAGTAATTTCATTAAATTATTCCTGAATCTTTCCCAATAACAAGTAGCTCTCGAAAGTAGAGTGTTAACTCTGCCTACCGTAAGTTTGCACGTCCAAAGTATACTATGAAAGTAAAAAGAAAGATCTAAAAATCAAGCATTAAAAATGTCTTCAAACAGAGCGTAATACTCAGAATTAAATTGTTTTCTCACCAGGCCATGAAGGTTTTTTTTAAACAATATTTTCTTGGAAGAGGCGAGGGAAAACCAAACCCCTTTCCAAAAAATAAATGTGAATCGTTATTTACACCTCTGAAAGTTTGCTTTTATCGGTTTTGCAGGTGAACACACATCAAGCAGAGTAATATTTTCGAAGTCTCTGACCTCTCACGAATAAAGTGGGTGTATTATTAACTTAATAAAAATTAAGAGAATTTTGAACCCAACGTCTTTTTCCTTTTTAATACTTCAAAAGGACGTTATTCGCGAATAGGATGATAGTCTCGAAAAGGCATTTTGCGTCGAAACACTTAAATGAGTTGCATCACTTTTAAAATTGTTGCCACCAAATATTATCGCCTTGTGCTATATTTGAAGAAATTAAATAATGAAGAATCTACATGGTTGTATGTATGTTTCTCGCATTGCAAAAAAACAACGGTACCCAGAGGCATCAAATTATTTTCTAGTATAGTATGCGTTGTCCATTTTAAGTCTTGTTTATTACAAAAAAAATACCGTGTAAATATTCTTTGCAATAAAATAATTTATACCAAAAATGTTAATCAGTAATTAACATAATAATTCGGACTCTGGAAAGTTTCGTTGAGATATTTCTTGTCATATATTTTTGTTTTCAATAAAAATACCATCACAAAAATTTATCGCGTGCATTTGGAAATCTTTACTTATTTAACAAAATATATTGACAGCTCCATATCTGAAGTGAAAATAGCAAGACCTACAAATTAAATTCCATTTGGAATTTGTCTCTTTAAAAGTGGTCAAATAATTCAAAATATCTGAAAAAAATCCTGGATGTAAAGCATTCAACTATTTTTATGTATTAAAACGATGGAAACTGCGAGGAATTATTAGAAAAGCTATGAATTCTGGACTACATTCCAAATTAAAAAGAAGAGCTCGAAGATTTAATCATATGAAAAGACAAACAAAACCCAAGCCTTAGTTCTGTAGATCTTTCAAGAGATTTCTAAAAATAGTTTGCAAGAAAACTTAATTGCGAAATTGTGAGAAGAGTCAGTGCTCATACTACAGTGGGCAATCAACAAGAAGGAAATTCTTTGTCAATAAGTAAACAAGGAAAACACGCCTGACGTCCGCAAAAATCTATCACAGACAAAGATTTATCGCATTGAAACTACAGTACGTTTGCAGACTAGTCAAAATTCAATGTATTTGGGGCAGATGGACGAGCTGCTGCGTGGCCAAACACGTATGAATTCGAAAAACCTACTGCTAAGCATGAGGATGAAGGAATGATGTTTTACAGATGCTTCGTTACCTTATTCTAGCTAATTTAGTAGTCCTTGAAAGCTAGAATACTTATAATCTGTGTAGCGAAGTATAGCAGAGTTCACATACTTAAATGACAAGTCCAACGAAGTGTTAAATTACCCTTTATACCAACTCAAGAAGATTAACTGATGGCCCCGTTTTGGGCTTACAGTAAGCCTTCACTTGGGCTTTAACTTAACATAGAAAATAAGAAATTAGTCTAATGCTACCTAAACTAAAACTAGCCAAAGCTGCACAGAAATAACTAATAGAGTTGGCCCTTATTCAAGATCACCGGCGAAATGTAACAGGCTCGTAACAATATAGCCGAACGTAGTCAGATTTGGCTTAAAGGAACGACGTAGACAAAAGGCAGAACGCGCTGTGTACTAGAAACTGCTCAAGTTCTACTGAAATAACCGAGACTTCAATTTAAATACTGGTTTCTACCTCATTTATATGAAACGCAACCCTGAAATCATTCTGGTAGGGAATCGTAGGTGGGAAACAGGAGAATTCTTCCAAAATAAAAATAACTATTACGAAATTAAAATAAACCCCTATAACCTCTGGGATGGTAAATTTAGATTTTACAGAAAAAAAATGTGAACCAATATAAATATCAATACATAAATATTATTAATGAAAACACGAAAGCATCTGTCCGCAAGAAGAACTGGAATGTAAAATACATTCAAATCGTATCAGGATAGCGATTCTAAAGTTACGGCTGTAAACATTCGCTTATGCAAATGTCCTGGTCCTAATTCCTTTATATTTTTCGGACATAAGTCCTCTATAGGATTTATGCATGAAGTGGATTTGAGAAAATAAGGAAACGTAACATTTCTTCGAAAGTTATACTAAAAGCAATTCTTTCGATATATTAAAAACTATAAGTAACATAACATGCAGAGAAAAATAGAAAGCTGTAATCTTTCCTAAAGAGAAAAATTTGATATTTTTTTTAATAAAGTGGTTTGGCTTTCTTCGTACTTAATTTTTTAAGAAATTTTGTGATCATTTTGATATCGAAATCGCAAATTCCTCTTCATTTCAACCAATATATGCTTAAAAAGGAAATCTTTACTTTATCTAACATTTAAGCCGATTATCGAATTTACGAATCGTAGAATGCTTTAAATAGTGTTCAGATTTAAATTACGACAGAAGTTCTGTCTCTGTAATGAGCATTAAAATTAAAAATGCTTAAATTGAACCGAAGTTTAAAGTAAACAGACTGATTTCGAATTTGTTGGTTTTCAAATGTTTATAAAGATGTGAAAGCATTTCCAGCTGATTAACTCCCAGTAATGCTTAAAGAGTAGGTGTTGGCAACAGTTACTTTACTGTGATCGATGAACAAACCTAAAGACACAAATACGTAGAAATTTATCTTAATTAAGTGCTTAATGATTCTGAAATGTAATGTAGTCGCTGACTGAAGGAATTTAAGTGAAGGGATAAGTTTGTAACTTTCTTTTATTGCATCTGTCCTCTTGTTTTACAACTTTTCCATCAGCTTGTAACATACATTTTCCTTTCTTTTCTTGAAGCTTTCAAGCGAGACTCGGTTAGCTTTCATCTCAATCTGAATGCGCTGAGTTTTATTTTCTTTTTTATTCTGCTGCATTATTATCAGGTAAAGTATAAGATTTTAGAATTAGATCTGCTGTAAGTAGACTGAGATAATTTTTTAAATGGCAGCAAAGAACGTATTATCTAGTGCAGTGGTAAGACATATTCAGTTACAGTTGGAATTTTGCTTTTTATTGATTCCCATTTATATTTTCTTTTCCATTATTATCTGATTATTAAAAAAAAGACTATTATGAGTGACACAAATATTTTGCAGTTTTTTGGCAATTTCCCACTTCTATTTTTGGCACATTCCCATTGGGAATTAGCCCGATTTGGCGCAGGCATATACCATTAAACCTTAATTGACACCGGCATATTTCATTAATATATACGTTTGTAATACCAGACATATATAAATTAAGATAACACGTTTGGCTTAAATTTTAGCTTGATTTTACGCAAGAGTTATCAGTATGCGAGTGAAATGTATTAGTCAGAAACTAACAGAGATTTAGAATAGGAAAAAGAATTTATTAATGATTATGAACAGGAAAAGTAGTCTTCGATGAAGTTGTATATAAATAACTTATAAAATATGAAAGTATATTTTAAGTTATATAAAGGAAGGTTGATCAGAAGATTTGACCAGATTGGTCATTCGTTTTTAAATTCTTTGATACTTCATTTTTACTTAAGTTATATAATATATTCTATGCAATATTTATTTCTGCACAATTTAAATACTGTTCTGCATAATGATTATTTAATCACTCATCAACTGTTCCTTGAAATATTGTTTTGCTGCAGCGCAGTACTTCCCTCATAAATCGTTATTTGTCGCCCCCCCCAAAAAAAAATCTGAATATACTTAGATTTTATATTACGCCCAAAGAGGCTTTATTTAACATTTTATGTCGTCTTACCTATATTTATTAAATATCATGTTCTTCCACTTAAACCGTAAAATTCAATTCAACAGCAATATCGCAAAATATATATAAAAAGAGCATATCTTCACAATTTCCGACACACAGTCTCGCGCGCTGGAGATAACAATGCCTTTTTTTTCCTAACAATTTTGCCATTGCACGCTTTGAAATCGTTGAGTTTCTTAATCAAAAACTCATAAATTCTTTACAAAATATGAAATAGTTAACAAAACAAATTCCAAATTTGGGCTTCCAGCTCTCCATATTCGGATGGAGACGTACGTTATTCAAAATTTGATGGCTCTAAGTACCCTTGTTTTATCACAATGCGAGAAAGATACATACATTTATACAGATTCTTCATTATTTAATTTCCTTAAATATAACACAGGGAGATAATATTTGGTGGCAACAATTTCAAAAGTGAAACGCCGTTTATATTAAAACGCTACAAAATGACAAAACGAAATTAATAGCCCTTCTGGGCTAACGCCTTATGGGCTAAAACAAAATTGAACAAAAGTAAAATAAAAAAAGTCTGATTTATACACCACATGACTTCTTTGAGCGGAATATTAAATTATACGCGTTTTGCATTGTATTTAAACTTATTGGAGTGATTTAAATCTACTGCTTCGATAGCGCATAAAATACACTAGAATAAATACACTCACAATATTTGTTAACCTTAGCGACACTCTGGTGCTAGGTTTACTTAACATCTCATTCATTTTATAACTCAGAGTGCACACAAATTATGTATATCATCTGAAGAATTATCTAATCGTTGTCACATGCTCTATTCAAATACTATAATAAATCTAAAACGATGTATAAAAGAAATCAAGCAAACAAAAAACAAAAAAGAAACAGTTTTCCACAGGCTATTAAGTATTTCTCATCCAATTAATACAGTTCTCACTTCGCGACAAGGCAAAAATATGTAAAGACTCAAAATATCTATATTAAAAATTACGAAGTAAATCTTCAACACTTATTTCCTCAAATAAATTCCAGAATGGATTAAGCATTATTTAATTAGCAATAATAAAAGAAGGCATTATCTTTGTTATTGCGAAGCTTAATTTCTCTAGCTTGACCACAAGTTCACTATTCTGCTAAGTTTCAAATGTAAACAAATATGTCTGCTATGCTAAACAACAATTAGGCTTAGCCGCACCTAAAGAACTTTTAAATTGTTGATATTTCTAGAACTAAAACACGCAGATTAACTACAGGTATAAAAACCTTAACCGGAAGATAAGAACAACATAATTCAATCATTTTTAAAGCAAAAAATGTACAATTTACAAACATATAAGAATAAAGAAACTGAGCTCACTAAACTCAGTAACAGAGTGGATATATACTTTTAATGCGGCGGATTGGAACCAAAATAGGAAGTGAACATCTAGCAGTCCTATATACAAATATTCAAAGTTCTGAGGCTACTCGTTTTTGAGTTATGCGAGATACATACATGCATACTCACGCACGTACGTACATACGTACGCACAGACGCCACGAAGAAAATCTCTTCAGAATCCATTTTAAATCAATTTTATAATTTTTTGCGGGAAAAAGAATCCTTTATTCTGTCCTTATGTAGAGATGTCACGCAAAAACATCGTTAAATTACATTCGATAGCGGTCAAAATGGATATTTTCGTTGAAATATGATACCCGAAATTTTTCACGATTACAATACTTCCTTTATACTTCGTACAAGGAAGTAAAAAGGTACCCATAAATTAATCTGCGTTACCTTTCTACAAATCTGACAACATAGTAACAACTCACACGTGGTTTACGTGCAAGTTATTAGTTTCATTTGCTAATACTTCAGGTTTTATCGTTGTTGTTAAGGTTGTTAAGGATCTTTTGTTAAGGTTTTATCGTTGCAGTTGCATTAAGTTTATCTCTGTTTAATTTCAGGGTCGTCAGAGTTAGTTCTCTGTTTGAATCTACAAGGAATATATGGAAGAAGAAGATGTAGAAGAAAGAAATGAGCAGGAGAAAATGCCGAGATTCACAAAGCTTTACAAAAAGTATAAGCGTTTTTTATAGGCTAAATTGCAAGCAATGTGAGCCATGAAAACATTTTAAGTCTCCAGAAGTAGTTTCAGTTAAAACGAAATTCAGCCATTTAGTCAACGACAGTGGAAGCCTTTTTTTGAGGGGGGGGTAAAAAGGGTAAAAACTAGTTTCCTTATATTTAAAGTAATAAACACTTTTTATTTACATTATATTAATTATTTATAATAGGTAAGAGTTTCCGGGTTTAACTGTCTTATTGTCTTCCCTAATTCGCAATTTCCCTTGAAAAATAGAAATTTCGGTACATTTTTAGAATGTATTAATAAAAGGGGGGGGGAAGTACGAAATTTAAAGGATTTGAATTTTAACACCGGACCAGAGGATTTTTTAAGGTTTTTTATGCTCTTCCTGAGCATCGCAGGTTACCAATCTGTTCTTTGACTCGATCTTGCTAACGCAATTTTTTGTCTTTTTAGCTTTATTCTTGTGCATCGCTTTCTTCGTACTTACGCCGCAAAAAATTCAAGAGCAAAATCACAAAATAGTTAAAAATAGCATATCCTTAGAATTCCCAATAAAATGTTAAGAGTTGCCATACATTTTTTTTTATATTCGTAATATTATTTCTTTGAAAACTAGCCATTCGAGCTGCCAAACGTCTAAAAGAGTTATCATATAAAAGTATATAATGATTTTAATGAATCTAACCAGTGTCACATCAGGAAATTATTTAATATTTATATTTAGACATCTCTTGATTTAATTGCAGTTTTATATAAATCCATCATATTAAAATACAGAAAAATAATTTTTAAGAACTTCGTTTTTTGCTTTTAAATCGCTTAGTTTACTATTTAGTAACAGAAAGATTAAATCTGAATGTTAAATAGCTTACGCTTTACTGAATGGCAACACGCTGGTGCGTGAAGATAATAAACATTCTGTATGAGGTAGTAGCAACACATTATTTTCAAATGCCGAATTTGAGGCTTAAAATGAAAGTATTGAATGGCAACAATCAGGCACTGGCGATAAAAATGTTTTATTTCGAACAGTGTTGTCGCTTATGCTCAAAATCGCTTTGTTAAAAAAATTCGCTAAATTTGTACAAAATCTTAAATAAATCAAAAACTCGTTCGAAATCCAAAGTTCGGGCTTTGAGGTGCTCATGTTGGAGTGGAGAACTACTCATACAAAACATTCGATAGCTCCGGGTGTCGTCCCACAGTGCGAGGAACATACATACATGCATACATGCATACAGATTCTTCATTATTTAATTTCTCTTTTAAATAATACATGGCTATAACATTTGATGACAACCGCTAAAAAAGTGATTTGGACAAAAAGCACGCTTCGAGACTAGTAGCCCCTCTAATGAGGGGGGGGGGAATAGGAAGAAGGAGGAACTTACAAAACTTACCACTTAGCGAGATGAGACTGTGCTTTAGATTCCTTCTCATCTTGACAAATTCCACCTGCAAAAGAGGGTCACTTTAGTGACATATCATGATAAAATTACAAATACATATATATAATAAATAGTACGTAAACATCTCATTTTATACTTGCATCAGCAATTGTTATGGTCTCGTCACTTTTTTCTATACGGATACTTGTTAGTTGAAAATAGGTGTCCCAAGGACAAGTATTCCCTCTTTATCTTCTCTCTCAACCGCAGTAATGCATCTCGCTGAAGAGATTCGAGTCCCAGAATTCCCTTTCCTTCTTTACTTCGGTTAAAGAATGTGCGAATAAATATGCGGGCGAGTAAAATATGATTCAGACTATTTGATCTTAAATGGAGCGAGAAAATTGATTTCTCTGCAGAAATAATGACGTATGTTGCAAATGCAAATAAACTGAGCTGTAACCTTCAGAAACCAATTTTAAACTAATTCTACGAAGATCTTTGTATCAAATAACTCACTGAGAAATTCTAGGTGTATCTGAAATTTTATTTCAGCGATTGTGTAATCTTTGAGTTCCGTTACAATATTTATACTTCTTACTGTTCGAGTCTATTCGATGCAGGAAGTTAATTTCAAGTTACATTCCATTTCGATTTAATTTCATTTCGGTTTTCGAAGACATATAATCAATGAAAAAGTCGCAAAGAAAACAATGTAAAGGGGAGCCGTCGTAAGAGAAAAGAAAGCAAGGGGAAAACATCGCAGATCTAAAAGAAGAAAACAATGTAAAGAAAAAACATCGTAAGAGAAAAGAAAGCAAGGCGAAAACATAGCAGATCTAAAGCAACAAAACAACAGCGTAAAAAAACATCGTAAGAGAAAAGAAAGCAAGGAGAAAATATCACAGATCTAAAGCAAGAGAACAACGTAAAGGGGAAACATCGTTTAGAGAAAAGAAAGCAAGGCGAAAACAGCAGATCTAATGCAAGAAAACAACGTAAAGAAAAAAACATCGTGAGAGGAGAGAAAGCAAAGGGAAAACACCACAATGTAATGAAGGAAAACAACGTGAAGGAGAAAAATCGGTAAAAGAAACAAAACGAAAACATAGTAGATCTAAATCATTGTGATGTAAAAACATCACAGTAGAAAATAAACCAATCTAGAAAACTTTGAAGTTTTAAAACATAGTCGAAGAACATATCGTAGTTAAATATAAAGCACCTAAATAATCCCATGATGATTATCGCAGACATGTGCATTCAGACTTGAAACGTTTTAAGTACATAATTATTTGTGAGCGCAAGAAGAAATCAAGAAAAATCTTATCCCGCTATATTTCATGGTTTTGAATTAACGAATAATTTTTTCTGAAAAAGCAATAAGAAAACTTAAGCATTCAAAACCTGAAGATGAGTAGAAAATTAATGCTGCATATAGCAATTAATAGATTTTTAAACTTACTGGGGTATTAAAGGCCGTTATTAAACTAGTTTCTGTTAAACAGTTAGTAGCGCGAACATGCCCTTAAAACTTTTAATATCCAAAAGCATACGTTTGCGATGTTTTCATCAAAGAATAATTTCTAGTTGCTTTAATTTTTACCACGGTATTTTGTACGAAGATGTTTTAAACCGCTTCCCTTTCTAGGATGATGTCCTCGTCTACGAGGTTTTAGAGCCGTGATGTTTTCTCCTTACTTTCTTTTCTCTCAGAATGCATTATTCAATGATGTTTACTCTTAGCCTAAATGGGCCCCAGCCCAGAAAGTGAAAAAGTCTCAAAACGCCATTTTGCGTCGAATCACTATAAACGGGTAAATTACCTTTCAGATTGTTGCCACTAAATATTACCGCCCTGTATTAGATTTAAAGAAACTAAATAAGTAAGAATCTGCATGAATGCATGTATGTTTTTCACATTATGAAAAAACAACGGTACCTAAAATCATCAAATTTTGAATAACATAGTCCTCCACCGGAGCATTTGAACCTGGAAGCCCGACTTTGGAATTTTGACTTAGTTTTAGTATCTGTTTCATATTTTGTAAATTTTAACGAATTTTTGATTAAAAAACTCAACAATTTCAAAGCGAGCAGTGGCAATACTGTAGGGAATAAAATATATTTAGTTTCAGCTCGTGAGACTGTCTATTGGAAATTCTAAAGGTATGCTATTTTTAAATATTTTTAGGCCAATACAGTGTCAGCCAAAATGCTTTCAAAACGTATATATATCTCTAAATGTAAAAAACGTCCGTTTGGGCTTAATATAGACTCTAAAAGATTACAGATTTTTTTCATTTACACACACATAAGCGTTTTGATAGCCCTTTCGAGAACACTGATCTAATGCCCTTTGGGCTGAAGATAGTTATTTTATTTTTATTTATTAGCCCAAAGAAGCGTTAGCCCAGAAGGGTTTTTTAATAGTCTCGAAACGGCATTTTGTGGCGAATCACTTAAATACGACGTATCGCTTTTCAAATTGCTGCCACCAAATATTATCGCCCTGTGCTATATTTAAAGAAACTAATATTAAAGAGTCTGCATGAATGTATGGACGTTTCTAGCAATGCGAGAAAACAACGGTACCTAGAGTCATCAAATTTTGAATAACGTGATCCTCCACCCAAACATGGGCACTTGAAGCCCGAATTTGGAGTTTTTAACTAGTTTTAGTATTTTTGTAAAACTTCAACGAATTTTTGTTTAAAAAACTCAACAATTTCAAATGGAACCGTGGCAACATTGTAGGGAATGAAGCATTTTTATCTCCAGCGCGCGAGACTGTCTATCGGAATTTCTAAAGACATGCTGATTTTAAATACTTTTAGCCCAAAGAGGCGTTAGTCTAAATACTCTTGAAACGTGCATGTCTTTGTAAATGCAAAAAACGCCTGTTTGGGTTAATATAAAATCTGAAAGCTTTCAGGTTTTTTTTTAAATTTTTAATGAAGATGTTTTGAGTTCTTGTATATTTTTGCATTGTCGCGAAATCAGAAGTGAATTGATCGAATTAGAAATATATCTCTTTTTACGAAATTCAAGGAAATAAGTTTAAATGAAGTGCAGCAAACCGTACAACGAAATCATGCCCGTTTGACACCAGCTATTTAAATTAGTGACAAAAATCTCAGCATTTTCTAACTTAACTTCTTTCTTAAAGGTAACAACAGACAATGGAAATTTACATTCAAAAAATAATTATCGTGACTTCCAAAAATTTATGAATGTAATTTATGATAACATATGATTGTAATAGCTCTCGGATTTTCGATTTATTAACCTTAAAAAATTCTTTGCTTATCAATCATATAACAATCTGATCAGTTTATATGAGATTGATTAGATCGAAAAACCGGATGCGTATCTTGAATAAATTATGAAGTGAAGTAAAAAAGAATATATTGTAAATTATGTAAAAATATGTAAACTATATTTATTGCTTTATCGCATCCGTATATTAGGTAAAAGTGATTTCTTAAAAAAAAATTAAACAAAGAAACTTATGAAATACTATCTCTGATAGTTGGATTTACAATTAGGCAAAGAATCAGTCTTAAATTGACGTAGATTTTGAATAATACTCCTTTAGGATTTTGAGGATACTAAGACATAAGCAATTTCAGGATTTTTCAGTTTCCTCATTTGTCTTGTTGTGCCATTTTGTTTTTTTTTAGTCCAATGGGGCTTTGTCCCTGAAGGACTATTGTTTTCGTTTTGCGATTTTGCGTCGGAAATATTAAAAGTCTGCATCATTTTTCAAACTGTTGCCACAAAATATTGCAGCCCTGTATTATATTTAAAGAAATTAAATAATGAAGAATGTGCATAAATGTATGTATGTTTCTCGCATTGTGATAAAACGACGGTACCTAAAGCCATCGAATTTTGAATGCCGTCATCCTGCTGCGAATATGGGCAACTGGAAGCATAAATTTGAAATTTGGAATTTGTTTTATTAACGATTTCATATTTTGTAAAACTTTAATGAATTTTTGATTAACAAACTCAAGGATTTCAAAGCGGGCAATGCCAACGTTGTACAGAAAAAAACATTTTTATCTGCAGCGCGTGAGACTGTGTGTAGGAAATTCTAAAGATATACTCAGTTTAAAACTATTTTGCGGTATTGTTCTTTAAGGGAATTTTATGGTTTAAATGCGAAAAACATGATATTCAATAAAAAAAAATCTGAAAGGATTCAGATTTTAGATTACGTCCAAAGGGATCTTGCTTAATAATATGATAACTTGCCGACATTAAACTAAACCCAATACGAACATTAAACTAAACCCAATACGAACACAAAAACTAACCTAATATAATTCAAATAGTCAACTCAATACAATTCCATTAATCCATCCAGTACAGACCCATTAACCAACATAATACAATTCCAAAAATTCCAATAGCCAACCCAATGCAACTTCAATTACCAACAAAGAAACATAAGCACTAAATTGAAAAGTGATTCAACGTTTTAATGATTCAACGCAAAACGCCCAAACGAAAGTAATAGTCCTTCGGGACTAAATCCCTTTGGACTAATAAAAGTAACATACAAAATGTTTAAAAAACGCCCCTTTGGACGTAATTTAAAATCTGAAACCTCTCAGTTTTTCTTTTCTTTTTTTTTAGTCCAAAGCGGCAATTATTTGCCCAGAAGGACTATTAATTTCGTTTTGGCATTTTGCGTTGATTCACTAAAAGCGTTGTTTCACTTTTCAAATTGTTGCCACTAAATGTTATCGGCCTGTATTATATTTAAAGAAATTACATAATGAAGAATCTGCATAATGTACGTAGGTTTGTCCCATTCTGATAAAACAACAGAACCTACAGCCATCGAATTTTGAATATTGAACGTTTCCACCCGTATATGGGCCTGTAGAAGCCCAAATTTGAAATTTATTTTATTATCGATTTCATATTTTGTAAAACTTTAACGAATTTTTTATTAACAAACTCAAGGATTTCAAAGCTTTAACGCAGTGTGAACGGTGTAAAGAAAAAACATTTTTATCTCCAGCGCGCGAGACTGTGATGGGAAATTCTAAAGATTTAAAAATTATTTTGCGATATTGCTCTTGAACTGAATTTTATGGTTTAAGTGTGAAGAACATGATATTTAATAAGTAAAGCACAAAATGTCAAAAAAAAAGCTTCTTTTGACGTTATTTAAGATCTGAAATCTTTCAGATTTGTTTATTTATTTATTTTTTCATAATTTTAATTTTAATTTAATTTTTTTTTCTGAAGAATAGAGACTTCGAAGTCAAATTCCTGCTTGCTTCAAATAATGCAGTTCCAATAGCAAAAGTTTTATTTTTTTTTTCACTAGTCTTATTACTTTGCATAATTTTTAATGGCATGAGTGAATCACATATTTAAAATTTTTCTATGGTTCTTAAAAAAATATGTTTTATATTAAAAATAAAATTTCTTTTCTTGTTCTCATTGGTTCCATTTTATTGGTGCAATTAACGGAGTTCTGTGATAAAATTAAGCACTGACTTTTATCGAATTCTTTTCCCGACTGCTCTTTACTAAGCTCCTGTCATTATTGATTATTTTTTCACCAAAAAGAAATTCATTAGCAGTCTTCTATTAAAAATGTCTCCCAGAATAAAGTTCTCACTCGATTTTCAACTGTCACGTAATCTTTGAATTCAAAAAAACACCCCAGGACACCCCTCCATTCTACATAGTACAGCCACCCCCCAAAAAAAGATATAAAAAGGAAATAAGCAATAAACAAATAAGCTACTATCCCATCTCAAAACGGAAATGAGACAGACTTCAAATTTCAGTATTCTCCGGCAAATAACACACTGTATTAGGAAGGTGTTTAGTAGAAAAAGGGGTGGGGGTAGAATGCATTCATTGAAGCATGTATATTTCTTAATACCTGTTCGTATCCTCCCTTTACGATACGTTTAATAATGTTTTTTGTTATTATTTTCTATGAGAATTGGATAATATAGGGGTTAGAGGCGTAGTGGCGTGATGCTATGATGGTTCTGGAGATTCCTCGGTATTATTATAAATTTGTATAAAAACATTTTTTTCCCATACCCTTTTTGTCTTATTGCACATTTCTTTTATGGCAGAGTTTTTTTTTTTTTTTGTGTGCGTCTTATTGTACTGTAATCTCAAGCATAATTCTTTGTTGTTCTGTTTTGCTATTAATACTGTGAGCATTATTGTAAAGTTTTCTTTAGGCATACTTATATAGTCGCATGTTGTTTCACTAAACATTATACAGATAGTCGCTGCTTTGGCGAATATTTGAATATTCTAGAAATGTTTCTCAAAATTATATAGGCTATCCAAGAAGGTGTAGTGAATGATTTTAAGTAGAGATATTGCCAGACGGTGGGAAGGACTACTGACGCCCTATACCAGAAACTTTCAAAAAGGTTGTAGGGTTTGTTTCCATTATTTTGTGTAACAAATCTATTTTAAGTTTGATACCTATCCTAAACCTCTCAACTTCCCCATGTATTTTCTCGCCAGGATGTAAATTTAAAGTTAAGTGAGAGTGAGTATTTTAACGGGTAAATCTCTGAGTTTATTCACAGCGTGTTTTAGTGAACCAGCGCACGTTTCGTTGCTATCTGGCTGTTACGCTAGTAAGCCTCTTGGCCATTTCGGATTATCGTCACGTCTGTTAGGTTTTGGTGACACAACCTGTTAGGTGTAATTTCGACTCGAATTATGTTTTACATTTAAGTTTTCACCGTAAGTTGACACTGTTTTTGTAACGCACGAAGATCGTGCCTTTCTAGTATTAAACTTTCAATTAATAAAGGGTTACTTTTCATCCTTCTTCTCTGCTGGTAATTTATTCACGCCTGTCCGAGAATTCGCCAGGCTCATTGTAGGATCTAATTTACTTTTATGTGGAATAGCAGAGACTGAGCTTACAGGGTAACCTAAGTAAAATTATACAAACGTAGTAAGCCATGTTCTTGTTAGCTCAAAAGGACAATCTGCCCAGAAGGACTATTAATTTTGTTTTGGCATTTTGCGTTGTTTCACTATAAACGGCGTTTCACTTTTCAAATTGTTGCTACCAAATATTAGAGCCCTGAATTATATTTGAAGGAATTAAAAAATGAAGAATCTGCGCGAATGTATGTATTCCTTCTCGCATTGGGAAAAAACAACGGTATCTAGAGCCATCAAATTTTGAATAACGTAGTCCTTTACTCGAATATGCGCAACTGGAAGCCAAAATCTGGAATTTGGAATTTGTTTTATTATCGATTTCATACTTGGTAAAACTTTAACGAATTTTTGATTAACAAACTCAAGGATTTCAAAGCGAACAATGGCAAAATGTACGGAAAAAAAGAATTATCTTTAGCGCGCGAGACTGTGTATCGGAAATTCTAAAGATATGCTCTTTTTAAATTATTTTGTGATATTGCTGTTTAATTGAATTTTATGATTTAAGTGTAAAGAACATGATATTTAATAAAAGCACGTAACGCACAAAACGCCCCTTTGGGAGCAATATAAAATCTGAAAGCTTTCAGATTTTTTATTTATTTTTGCTATTCCCTTTCTTTGCTTTTCTGTATTTAACATAAAAAATTGCATGCATTACATTATCCAGCTACACACTATTCTAGACTGGCATGGCTCATTTGGCCTTTTTTTTCTTCCTTGCTTTTGACGTTCACTTCAGAATCACAGCTTCTAGTGACTGCAGAAAGGGAAAACATCTAACTGCTAATTCCGCTAATTTATTCGCTTCTGAAGAATTATTTCAAATTATTATTTCAAACAATGTACCCATTTTCTTGAAACACTAGAATAACATTCTTGTGCACATCTGCATTGAATACAGCACATTCTCTATGCAGAATTATTATCCCTCTAGCATTCCCCCCCCCACACACACACATATTGTCCCTTTTTCGCTTTGTCAATTCAGTATACCATTGTTCGAAAGCCTAAGAAAAATCTTTGAATGAATGACTTCAAAATATAAGAAATCACACATGTATCTTTTAGGTTTCTTAGTAAAGAGAAACATGCGCGTTATACTCGAATATATCTAAAACTAAAAAATGTAGTTTTTAATTATAGGTGCACGTTATACCGGTGCACCTTAAAAGCCGGAATATACTGTAATCGAAATACAAATGAATGCATATACATAATTTAAAGATAACAATAAGGCTAATAACATGAACAAATGTTTCGAAGAAAAAAAAATTAATAGATTTATGTTTTGTTATTTTTTGTATCATTATTATTTTCAAATTAAGAAACATAAACAAGTTTTCAGAAACCAAATCACAAATTCTAATTGCACAAAACTTTGATTTAAATTTATGTGATGGCAGCGCTTAATGTACTGATGAATTTTGTTTGTCTATATTTGGCATAAAAATGTTTAATTTAATTCTTAAATCGCCTTAGAATTTAGAGGCGGCAAAATTTTTAGAATTTAGAGAAGTAACACACAGCAAAATTTAGGAATGAAAAATTTTTTAGAATTTAGATGAACCACAAGGCAGGTGAATTTAGGAGCGGTAAATTGTTTTGAATTTAGGAATGTGCAAGCTGCAGAATATTGGATTCGCAGAGATTGCACCGGGTGGTAAAAATGCCTAGCACCAGCCCTGTCCGAATGTGGCATGATATCACTTTTGATAACACAAGAAGCAATAAGAATAAAATAATAAGATTTAGATTATTCTTTATTATAGTAAAAATCCTATTATTTAAATCGTTGCCACTTATTACAGAAAAATCACTTTATTTAGAAAGTTCTTTTCCAAAAAAAATTTTTTCGGATCGACTTACGCCATTTGTCTCCGCATTCTTTCATTTTTATTTTATCTTTTTTTCACCCAACGTCATTTTTTGTTCCTCCCCCCTCCCAAACTACCAGAGAAAAGAATAAAACACAAAAGGCGTTATTTTGTATCTAACTTAGTAAATTACTTGTCACTCAAAATACTGCGATGACGAAATACTCCATTTTAACCGTCAAAAAGGCTGAAAGAATAAAATGCCCATTCAAGCTGTAAGAGGGGGAAAAAGGGATGTGTTCTATCGACGGAACGATCTGTACTTCCACATTAAAGGGAAAAAAAGCGGTGTGTATTAAATGATCTAAATAGAACAAATTTGAAATGAAAAGAGACGAAGTTGATACGTAACCTATTAAATATATAAAACTAACAATATAAGTTTAGAAAGAGATAAGAAAAGCTACTTTCCTTTGAACTGCAGCCGCGGTTTATTCATATTTAAAAATGGTCTCTCTTATGATTAGTAGTAATAGAGGATTAGAGTAAGCACTTGACAGACGACTGACAACCCTTCGAAATTCAAAAGAAGGCCAGTTGTCAGTAGCTACGCTTATTCAAGTAGGTAGAAAGAAGATATTCTACATCCAGCTTCTTTTTAAAAATTGGAATGATGAGATGGCAACAGTTTGGGAGTTTCTTTATTGCAGTTTTTGGTTATTTGGGATGTTTGGTTTTATTAGCGTTTTTATTAGCGTTTTACTTATTTTTTTTACCATAGTTTCTTTAATCACTATGTCAATCTTCGTGGAACAAAAAGTTCATTATACGTACCTTTTGAACCCGGTAAGTGTTAAATGGCAATGGATTATTGAAAGCATAAACTTGTAAAATAATTTTGCATTCCAGGAAATAACATGAGAAATGATATTCAAAAACAACTGTCAATCGTTAGAAAGAAATATAGGCCAGTGAGACATGCAACTTCCTTAATCAAACAAGACGCGCATAAATTCCTGAACTGTTAATTAAATTAATGGGTGAAAACGAGCTAATCATTTAAAACTATGTCCCGTTGTTTATTAAAGCTTCAGATAAATTTTCGCTGCGTTCAAATAGTCTTAATTTATAAATGCTTAATGTAAAAATACTGTTTACTGAATTTATTTAAATTTTTATAAAGATCTGGAATAATTCTTATAAAAAGTGAAGTTAATTAAGTGGCTTATATAGGGAAACATATTTAATTATTGCGAAATCTGATGCTGTGTGAGAGATTATTTTAATTAGAAGACAGTAAAAAGTGGAGAAAATAACATATCTTTTGAGCTCATTTTAAGTTGTTACAAATAGAATTAATGTGCTTTTTTTTAAAATTTATTTACTATTAAATATATTGGATAAATACAAAATTTTTTATTTGTTTTTCAGCTTTCAAAAGTTAAATTTATTATAAATTGCAAAACATTTAATATTAATCCGAATTCTAAAAATCTAAGTTCACGCCCCCCCCCCGTTTTTCAACTCGTTAATTTTTATTTATTAGCCCAAAGGGACATTAATCCAAAGAGCTATAGTCACGAAATGACATTTTGCGTTGAATCACTTAAATGCAATGTATGACTTTTCCAATTGTTGCCACCAAATGTTATCGTCCTCTGTTATATTTAAAGGAAATAAATAAGAAAGAATCTACGTGAATGTATGCAAAGTTTCTCGCATTGTGAAAAAACAACGGTATCTAGAGCCAACAAATTTTGAATAACGTAGTCCTCCATACGAACATGGCACCTGGAGGCTCGAATTTTAAATTTCGAATTTGTTTTATTATCTATTTCAATTTTTGTAAAACTTTAACGAATTTTTGATTAAGAAACTCAACCATTTCAAAGCGAGCAGTGGCAGCACAGTGGGGAATAAAACACTTTTATCTGCAGCGTGCGAGGCGGTCTTTTGCAACTTAAGACGAGCTGTTTTTAAATATTTTTAGCTCAAAGTAGCGTTTTGGCGTAATATAAAATCTGAAAGCTTTCAGATTTTTTAAATATTTTTTTATTTATTTATTTAGTATTAAAAACACATCTTGGAAATAAAATCAGTCATAGATTTTCAAATTAGTGCCATTTAAATTGAGTTAACATTGAAAAGCAATATTGAATCAAACGATTTCGTAGCAACTGAATTAGAAATTTATGGCATGAGTCTTCTTCTATTAAATAAAATAAAGCAAAAAAGATCATAAAAATAATGATTGGATATATTGCCCATTAAATGCATTTAGAACTGCAAAAATTAGTTGCGTTACTGACAAATAAAATGAAGATTTAAATTGCTAAGAAATACCTTTATTGGTTTTGATTGTTCTTTTAATAAGCAGTTACAGATCATTTAAATTTATAAAACAAATTTAAAATCGTACGTTTTACCGAATGCCAACAATCTGCGAGCTGGATATTTGTGAACCAGTGGGTAAGAGTAATTAAAAGACTTCGTGTCTCCTGCTATGACAAACACGCCAAGGTTAGGTTAGGTTATTCAATTATGGCAAAACACACGAGGGCTATCTGCCTAAAGGGAGGAATGCCTTCGTGGAGGACTTTCTAAGGGAAACTGGCTCGTATACACGTTACACATGGGGAAAACCACGAAAACGCCCATGCAGCCAGCCCGTTCGCGGGATTCGAACCTCGGACCGAACTACCATGTTCAGCGTCTTAACCGCTCGGCCGCTGGTGGGCCTCAAACACGCCAAGGAAAATGGGTAATATAGACATGGTAGCATAACGTAACAGTCTAGAAATATTAGAAAGACTTTGATAAGAATGTTTCTAACATTTAAAAAAATATAGATATTTATTCTAAACTGCGTTCATAAACATGCAAAAAGGAAATGGCTGTATAGGAATGGACAGAGGCTTTTCTGAATCCAAAGAGTATTTTCGAAAGTCAGGAATTTGTAAAACGTCCCAACGAATTTATGGAATAAAGGAAGGGGCAGACTGCATAACAGAGATATCCAGCTGCCCACCAGTGATATAGTCCTTCTGCATGCATTTTGCCTAAATGCCTAAATTTTCACCATTTACCAAAAAGTATATAAAAATATACCCATTTTGGTATTAGTATTATCTGCTGTGATAAATTATCATTGCTTTTAACCATTAATACTATTTAGATCTGTGCGCTTCTGTCTATCTGTTTGTTTGTAACATCATCTCCTCCGAAACGGCGAGGAGTTGAGTTTCCAGCGAGGTATCCCCGGACTCTCAAAATTCATGGAAAGCCATTTCGACAACTCTCCTCTTTGTATAACTTTAATAGCCCAGATATTAATTAAAAAGTCTAAAAACGTGAATTTTCGCACCCTGAAAGTTGCTTTTTTGACTGAACATCATTGCTATTCGGTGTGGTGCGTCGAAGCGCGTACGAGGTGGAATTTTAAAATTGCCATCCATTTTTTTCTAAATAGAGGTAGAATAAAATTTGTTATGGAATCACTCGGCCCCTTTAATCCCCGTCACATTTTCTCTGGTTT
>KK121200.1:586999-601630 GCA_000611955.2 Stegodyphus mimosarum
TTTTTTTTTTTTTTTTTTTTTTTTGACAGTTATGTTTCCTATGAAATTTTCTTAAAAAAGCTAAAGTTAGTCAAGCCAACATAAAGCTGAAAAAAGTTGAAATTTTTGCAAGACAAGGGTAATGTCAAACGAGTCAAGTCATCATGAAACTGAAATAGTTTGAGAATACAAAACATATTTTATTCATACTAAAACAAAATTAAGGTGTATATAGACCTGATTTTATTTGCATTGATATGATTTTACTCATTTTCTTTTCAGTGTACATAGAACTTATAAATTTTGCTTTTGCCGCAGCCCGCTCATCTCGAGGGCTTGCCCGCTAGCTTGTGAGCAATATCGTCCAAAGAATACAGATAAGAATTTCTTAGACGAGTCTCTAAATACACTCGAATCCTTTTATAACGAATTTCAAGGGACCGGATGTTTGGTTCGCTAACTGGTGATTCGCTACATCTAGTCTGATAAAAAAAATAAATTATCTCATAAAAATGTGTAAAATCAAATGAAAAAAAACTGATTAACATTATTACGTCGATCAAAAGAAGTGAATAGTAGTTCTAATTTTAAAAAAAGCCATACCAAGATTTAATTGAAATTATTATTACGTGCAATTATTAAATTTGTCGGTTGTTCTTTTCCAATTTAACCATAAGCTTATACTTTTACGCTATAAAATCTTTAATTCTAATAATTCTAAATTTTCCATCGAATTTCCCTCGAATTTTCCCTCGAATTATTCATCATTTATAAACTATTAATAAGTATTTTATTAATAATAATAAAAAACACTCAAATGAATAACAGAAAATATTGACAAATTTAACTTTAACTTAACTTCTGAGTATAAAAATAACCCGTAATCTTCTGCTGGCGGGATGCAGATAGTAGGAAAATGTTAACCCATGATTGCACAGCAAAGATTCATAATAACCTTTACAAAAAATATACTACGTCTTGAAAAAGGCCCAAAGAATGCAAAATCCTTTTTCGAAAGATGTAATCTGAAGAAAATTTATAGCAAAACCAACCGAAAAAGATCAAAATTTCATTCCATAAAAGACGAGCAAAGTGTATACCCCGAAGCTCATATGATTTTACAATCGCTTTCCTTCAATAACAAAAATTCAAAATTCCCATCATAGCATCAGACTTGATAAGTTCTTCTTGACACTTCAAACAAAGAATTTGAATTTAGAGAAAATATTCATGTTCTTTGACTCAGTGCCAATAACATCATATGGTGCCCTAAAATATGCTTATTTTATCTTAGTTCTGCTGGAGTTGGGTTCACATTTATATTACAAACACAGAGACAAGTGCGGGTGAGATGGAAGAAAAGTAACGTAAATGTGTTTTCCTTTAAGAATGAAACATGGATCATAACATCATTAAGGTCGATGATTTTAAAACTTAATAAATTTTTCTTTTAAACCTGCAGAAAATCTGAAAAAGATATGAAAAATACAAGAAAAAAAGTCTGAAAGCTTTCAGATTTTATATTACACCCAAAGTTTTTTTTTTTAATACACACATACGCGTTTCAAGAGCATTGTGGCTAAAAATATTTTAAAACAGCATATCTTTAGGATTTCCATAGAGAGTCTCGTGCGCTGGAGATAAAAAATATTTTTTCCGTACAGTGTTTCCACTGCTCACTTTGAAATCGTAGAGATTTTTAATCAAAAATTCATTAAAGTTTTACAAAATATGAAATAGAGAATAAAATAAATTCGAAATATAAAACTCTGAATTCCAGGTGCCTATGTTCGGGAAGAGGACTACGTTGTACAAATTTTGATGGCTCTAGGTACCGTCGTTTCTTCCGAGTAACATACATACTTTCATGCAGATTCTTCATTATTTAAGTTCTTTAAATATAATATACAGCGATAACATTCGGTGGAAACAGTTTGAAAAGTGATTCAGGGCTTTTAGTGATTTGACACAAAATGCCGTTTCGAGACTAATAGCCCTTTTGTGTTAACGCCCCTTTGGGCTAAAAAAAAAACGGCTCAATCGAAGATATTTTACTATTCACTAAATCCTATTTTCATACCTTTGAAGGTGCACTATAGCTGTATAAAATAACATTAAGTGTATGAAAAACTGGACGCGATTCAAACGTTTTTTCGTTATATCCAGGGATTCGTAATAGCTGGATTCGATTGTATCATCTTTACCTTCATCCTAAATCATGGATTGATAAAGTGGGGGGAGGGGTATTTATCTTGGAATAATGGGAAGTTCAAAGGCTGTCGACCTTCTGCAGGAAGACACCTGGTGCCTGTGTTAATGCAGGTGCAAAGAAAAATAATAAGGGGCCACCCAGGGCGGCGGAAAAAGGGATAGAATCTTTAAGGTCGCGTGGCACTCGCGTGGCTCACCATTGGGCATGCGTAGAGGAAGCCGCCCCCCCCTTTTTTTTTCAGGTGCCGCTGTCTGAATCTCCAAGATCTGACCGAAGATTTTTAGCATGTCAGTCTGTTTAACAACTTCCTGTTTCTTTTCTATTGTTGAATGAGATTATTAAATGTTGTTCGAGGTATTTAGAGAAATAATTGTACCGTGTTACAGTCGTGCGATTTTCTTGGAAAGTGAAGGTAACTGTTCAAACAGCTTTTCTAAACATTTCCGGCCTTTGAGGTGTTTTAATCATGTCGCTGGATAAGTAAATACTCCAGAGGTTTTTATTTCAAGTAGGTAGTAATCATTAACATTTGACAGTCAGCAATACGCAAAAGTTCTACTATTTATGCATGCTACGCTTTTTATTTATTTTGAATAAAGAGTACGCAAGAATGTATCTAAAGCGTTTTAGTACCAAGTTCGTATAAAACCGAAAAATGAAGGAAGAACTTTCTCATTTTTTATTTTTTAGCCTTACATATAATATTCTTGTAAGTTTATGCACCTAAATCTGTTTTTACACGATACACACGTTCCTGATGGTATGGTGTATTTTATTATGACAAGGCACTCGAGGACTAACTGAGGAATGCCTTCGTGGAGGACTTTTGAAGTGAAACTAACTCGGATGCACATTACATACGGGGAAAACCACGAAAACGCCCATGCAAACCAGCTAGTTACGAGATTGGAACCTCAGACGGAAATACAAGTGTTCAGCGACTTTATCACTGGACCACTGGTGGTCCTGTTCCTGAATAATTACTACGTGTAAAAAAAAAAAAAAAAAAAAAAAAAAAAAAAAAAAAAAAAAAAAAAAAGATATCTATGGAAGAATTTGAGATTGGTTCCGGATCTAATGAATCCAAAAATGTAATTCGAGTTCAAAATTCCCAAAAGTTTTCCGCGTTTTTATTAATTTCAAACTTTTTATTTTATACCAACAAAATATACAAATGTAATAAATATGTTGTGTAAGTGTATTGAAGTAAGTTTCCATTTGAAATGAAAAAAATTTTTCATGAACTAAAGGGGGGAAATAACCTGAAAGGATTCAGATTTTTGCGTCGTACAGGAGGGTTTGTTAAAATTTTTATTCCCTCGTTAAGCTCACAGTTTATTTGTCTGCTCTTCGCCTCATTCTTGATAATTATTTTGGGGTTTTTAACTTTATTATTAAACATCACTCTTTTCTCATTGACGTCACATAAAAGTCAACAGTAAAATCTCAATTTTTTAAAAAATAGCATATCTTTAGTATACCCTATACAGTGTTAGGTGTCGCCGTACATTTTTTAGTCCAGAAGTGCTATTCTTAGAGTTACCTTTTTGCATTGATTCACTATTCTTTCCGCTTCACTTTTCAAATGAAAAGCCGTTGACGCGGCCAACCACCGAAAAGAGTTACTAAGGAAAAGAACAAAATCTATAATGCTTTTAATAAATCCAGTTAGTGTCATTTCACGGGTCCAGCTGATAATTAATAACAGAAATTAAGAGCGGCATTTATTACTTCTAAACCGCTTAGTTGGTTAATCAATAACAGGCAGATTAAATTTAAAAGAAAATTTAAATATCTTATAGTTTTCTAATTGGCAACACACTGGCGGGTAGAAGTTAGAAAATATTTTGTATAAGAAATCTTTAGAATGCCTAATAAAGCGTTAAATGTTGCTATATTTATTTTTTTACATTCGCTTCATTATTTCTTCAAGAATAACACATGGTGATAACATTTGGGAACAACTCATTTTATCTGGATTGCCAAAGAATTTTTTTAATATTCGCTATGTTATATTTTTACAAATGGCGATATCATTTTGTGGCAACATTTGAAAAGTGGATATGGGAAAAAAGTGAAATTTTGAAACTCATAGCACCTCTGACGCTTTAAAAAAATTAATTAAATATGAATTTAATCCATTTTCGCTTTCTGGCAATAAACATCGCATACGTTTGAGTTGGTCTGGAATATCTTTAGAAAGGTTTTTTGGACATCGTCTTTTTTTTTTTTTTTATCTATCAATGAAATTCCTTCCAAGACCTATTGAGCACGAGTCTTTTCTGCTAGTGATGTTCCGCCGATTTTATGAACGAATTCGGTTATTAATTGTTATGTTCGTGTTTTCCTTAGGCGTTTGTTAGGTGTTCATTTCCTGCAAGAGGCTGTCAGCAACTTCATTTCATCTTCTTCATTATCATTACATTCTATATGATTAAAGCAGTATCACAAGAATCATTAGTCTGTAATGCTTCATTTTCTTTGGGGAATTTTTGATGTTGTCATAATATTCTGTTTACCACTGCAATACAATGAACCAGTTTGCGGTGAAAAAAGCATTTCGCGCTCTGAAACTACGAAAGAAAGTACAATCTGATTAGCAGTATGCTTGTGAATAATAATTTGATTCTTTTCAGTGGCAACAAGATCGTTGATAAAATATCCGAAGTCTGAATAGCGCCTTCGGAGCACTATTTTATTGCTGTTGATAAATATCGGTAAGATTTTTGTTGCCAAAAGCTTTCTCATAAAAAATTAAACAAAGAAGCAAAATCGTACCTGGACGTTGACAAACCCGTCTTAAGCGAATTTTATACGCATGCTGGCGGCTAAAGCGCTGTTGTATGCATATAAAAGTATACCGCATTCAGCGATGTTGTAAATCTAATTTTGTTCTTCGCTTCTTTCTTCAGAAATGTGTATCTCGTGTTTTCTGATGTTATTTTCTCGCTTACTCATCTTCAACATTACTGTGAAGTAAAATCACCTTTTGAATCTATGAATATCTAAACAATAAGTTTTTTTAAATTTCAGTAATGGTTCAGAAAATAAAAGTTGGTAAAATTGTAAACACATGCAATTCTTATTTTACTAAACCTGCGTTATTATTCAATAAAACCTTAAAATAACCTTAGCACTACTAGCTAAATAAAAACAAAATATGAAAGGTTTTAGTTCTTAACTGTATTAGTCCAAAAAGGTTTATGAAGGTTTAGTTGGCACCTGCATTTACTTCTCTAACATTTTTTTAGTCCAAGAAATATCCCTGATGGACTATTGTTTTCGTTTTGGCGTTTTGCGTTGATTCACTATAAATGTCCGATTCACTTTTCAAATTGTTGCCAATAAACATTATCGCCCTGTAATACATTTAAAAAGAAATTAAATAATGAAGAATCTGCATAAATGTATATATGTTTCTTGTATTGTGATAAAACAACGATACCTAGAGCCTTCGAATTTTGAATGACGTAATCCTGCCGCGAATATGGGCATCTGGAAGCCCACATTTGAAATTTGGAATTTGTTTTATTATCGATTTCATATTTTGTGAAACTTTAAAGAATTTTTGATTAACAAACTTAAGGATTTCAAAGCGAGCTATGGCAACGTTGTACGGCAAAACATTTTTATCTCCAGCGCATGAGACTGTGTATCGGAAATTCTAAAGATCTGCTCAATTTAAAATTATTTTGCGGTCTTGCTCTTGAACTGAATTTTATGGTTTAGGTGCGAAGAACATGATATTTAATAAATAAAGCTGACACACAAAATGTTAAAAGAACTCCCCTTTGGGCGTAATGTAAAATATGAAAGCTTTCAGACTTTTTTTCGTTTCCTTTTCTTTTCTTTCTCTCTATCTCTCTCTTTTTTTTTTTTACTTATTGTTAAGCATCGTTTTCTTCGCATTTAGGTCATGCACAGTTCAGCAGCAAAACCACAAATCATTTAACAGCATAGCAGCATATGTTAGAAGACCCGATGCCATTTTAAGTGCTAGCGATAAGGCACGCTTCCCCCCCCCCCAACCACACACAGTCTTTTTTCACTTCATCATATCAGTGTTCAGCAATTGTTAGGAGATTTTTTTTCTTGCCTTGCTATTATTTGTATATTAACGTTGTGCATTATGTTTTGTGCGTTACCTTTATTTATTAAATATCATGTTCTTCGCACTTAACCATAAAATGCAGTTCAACAGCAGTACCGCAAAATAATTTTAAAATGAGTATATCTTTAGAATTTCCGATACACCGTTCGGCGCGCATTAGATAAAAAGGTTTCTTTTCCCCGTAGAGTGTTGCCATTGCTCGCTTTTAAATCGTGTGAGTTTGTTCATCAAAAATTCGTTAAATTTTACAAAATATGAATTAGGTAATAAAAAAATTCCATATTTGAGTCTTCAGATGCCCATATTCGGTTGGAGGCGTACGTTATTCAAAATTGGATGCCTCCAGGTGCCGTTGTTTTATCACAATGCGAGAAACATGCATACATAACCAGATTCTTCATTATTTAATTTATTTAAATATGGTGCAGGCTGTAATATTTGATGGCAATAGTTTCAAAAGTGAATGAACGCCCAAAGTGATTTAACGCAAAATGCCAGAACGAAATTAATAGCTCTTCTGGGCTAGCCTCCTTTTGTCTAAAAATTATATTCATCAGTACTTCTTACAACAATCTGCATAGAAATACTTTTAACGTCAGAAACCTTTTCTAAATTAACATTTTATTTTTGGTTGCGTACAAATCAAAGCATTTTACTACCTGCTGCTCACAACTGGCTGACAGGCAAAGTTGATGAACACTGGTAGTTCGGTACGAAGTTTGAATCTGGATGAAAGAGCTGGCTGTACAGGCATCTTCGTGGTCTTTCCCATATGTAACGTGTAAATTAACCAGTTTTTCATAGAAAGCTTTGCATAAAGGCATCCCTTCCTTTAGACAGATAACCCTCGAGTGTTTTGCCATAATGAAATAAACAAAACCTTTACCACCAATTTGTGCATGGCCCCTGATTATGATAATCGATTTTAATATTAAATATCTAGATGAAATCTCGATCAGGAGTCAAATGGTTTGAGTTTTATTTTTATAACCAGTACGAATTTTTCTTGAATAAGTATAGGCACCGGAGGAACGTGTATAAAGTTAGATTTCATATTTTTTTATAAAATTCATTTCTTTAAATTTAAAAATACCAAAATATGGATCTTTGCGTCATTTAAAACAATTTTGTAGCCCGGTGTGTGTATACGACCAATGGTTGCAAAAGTAAAAGTCGGATAAGGATATAAAGTTCCAGTTAATTTACGTGACTTTGGCTAGTAGAAGTTTGGGGATGTGTTTAGCAACTGTTCGCTGGTCTTCTTACAACTATAAAATATAAGTCCGAAGAAGGGTTAAAATACCCTTTTATTCACTCCAAGAAATACTAACAAACGGCCCCTCTCGGGCTTACAGGAAAGCCTCCACTTGGGCTTTAACTTAAGATAGAAAATAAGAAACTAAACTAATTCTAACTAGTTAAACTTTAGCAGAAATTGTACAAAGATAATTAACCGAGTTGACTCGTAATTAAACCTTACCTAACAGAGGCACATAAGACTGCGGCCTTACGTAGTAAAATAGGCTTAAAGCAACGACGTGGCCCGAAGGCAGAACGCGCTCTACTGAAAACGTCTGAGTTCTTCTTCGGAAGTAACTGAACTTCCCATTAAATACCTGTTCTACTTCGTTTACATAAAACGTGATATTGAAATCGTACTCTGGTAGGGAGTCGTAGATGGAAAACAAAAATTTAAAGAAAGGGTTCCAAAATTAAAAATAACTATTAGGAAATTAAATAATCCCTACAAGGACTTTTGTCGACACGCTGTATAGTAAACAAAGCAGGATGAACTTTAATTCCCTTTTACGTCTAAATCAAAGGGAAGTAAGAAAAGGCAAATTGAAATATTCTCTACCCAATCGCCTGCTTCCTTACAATAGGGCTAACATCTTATGTGAAGATACGAAATCATCTACTAAATAGGCCCACCAGCGGCCGAGCGGTAAAACGCTGAACACTGGTAGTTCGGTCCGAGGTTCGAATCCCGCGAACGGGCTGGCTGCATGGGCGTTTTCGTGGTTTTCCCCATGTGTAACGTGTATACGAGCCAGTTTCCCTTAGAAAGTCCTCCACGAAGGCATCCCTCCCCTTAGGCAGATAGCCCTCGTGAGCTTTGCCATAATTGAATAACCTAACCCATCTACTAAATAAGCAAATTCACAGTAAAAAATACCGCTGTTCAAAACATAACTGATATATAAAATTGTAAGACTTAACGTAAAATCTAACTAATCACTGTAAATTGCAGTTATGACTAAATGGCTAAAAACTATAGCCATAAACTTTTGCACGATCTCTCTCTGAAAGCTGAAAATTCTTGTAGCTTTTTCCTCCCCGTAAGAAAGTTGAAGAAAGGTTACTTTATGTTATTAAGGTTCGAATACACGTGATTGATGTTGTTCGTGCCCTCGTTAATTGAATGTACAACGTAATTAATTACTTAAGAGCTGTTTAAACATTATGCTGTATTGATGATTTAATTGCAGAACAAAAGCACTCCTCAGAACTTCCCCACATCTCCCAAAGATCTGCTTGTATTATTGAGCACTGTTCCCAGCTGTGTTTAGATTGCTACTTTTCTCTTATGGGGGAAAACTTCCCTTAGTTTCCCCATCAAATATTAGGAGAAGGGGAAGCTTGTCACCTACCGGAAGCAGGGGTTGGCGCCATCGGACATCCATCATACGGAAATGCCAGCAGGGAACTGCTTGACAATACTAAACAGAAAGTATTCGATGCAGGTTCTAGCGGAACTCCATGCAGTCGGAACAGTACAGCCTTTTACAGTAAGGGGAAGACCAGTTAATCGCGTTTATTACCGAAGCTGTGAATTAAATTCTGAATTATGCCGCCATAAATAACTTAAAGAACCTCGTAGGGATGCGCTCAAAGTAGCATGTCTTATCCCCCCTCTCTACATCCCCGTGGAACATTCAGTTGTTGACAGGGTCGGGCTTAGAGCCGGTACAGCAAAGAGAAATTTTTTCCAGGCGACAGAATTTAGGCAGAGACTGGGAGGCAGAATTAAAAGAAATTGCCCTAGATACATATATAAAAAACTGAAAGGTTTCAGATTTTAAATTACATCCAAAGGGGCGTTTTTTTTTTACCTTTTGTGCGTTACCTTTATTTATTGAACATCATGTTCTTCGCACTTAAACCATAAAATTCAGTTCAACAGCAATATCTATCGCAAAATAATTTAAAATGAACGTATCTTTAGAATTTCCGATACACAGTTCCACAGGCTTGAGATAAAAAAAATTCCCCTCCCCCCAGTAGAGTGCTGCTATTGCTCGGTTTTAAATCGTTGAGTTCATCAAACATTCGTTTAAGTTTTATAAAATATGAAATAGATAATAAAACAGATTCCAAATTTGGGCTTCCAGATGCGCATATTCGAGTGGAAACGTACGTTATTCAAAATTAGATGGCTCTAGGCACCGTTGTTTTATTTTGGAGAAATATGCATACGTTTATGCACATTCTTCATTATTTAATTTCTTTAAATATAATACAAGGCGATAACTTTTGGTGGCAACAATTTGAAAAGTGATACAGCCGTTTATAGTGATTCAACGCAAAATCGCAAAACAAAAACAATAGTCCTTCAGGGACAAAGCCCCTTTCTACTAAAAAAAGTACTTGCACTATTTAGGAGACCAAATGTCTAGCGCCAATTCTGCTTGTCGAATGAGGTATCGCCATCTTAGAAAGAAGTAAACTAGAACTGAAAATGCTTGGTGGTTAAAAAGAATATAATTAGATTTTTTAAATTATTATTTTTTTACCCAAAGCCTAATATTACATACCCGTTTCACACCACTTCCAAGGACTATGCGTTTATGTAAGAACTCAATGAATCCTGATAAGAAAGCACACGTTATTTATTTCTAGAAACATAAGCCAAAATGCGGGAGGCCAGTACACATTTATTGACTGTGCAGATTTGTCAAGGAAAGGTTTACAGCAATCCTTTTGCAGATATCCAAAACTTCAGAATGATAGATACAGTTCATGGAATTCATTCATTACTAACAAACGCAATTCATGAAGTCACTACGGCTGTTTTGAAAAGAACATGATTGCAACTTAATGATCGATCGATATTTTCTGATATGGTTTTGTTCGCATTTTGCATCTAAGTAAATAATTTTAGTGAAATTACATGTGCAATTGTAGGTGTTTTTAGCCCAAAGGGGGTAATTTGTCCAGAAGGGCTATTAATTTCGTAATTTATAATTTTGGCATTTTGCGTCGTCCTCTACAAAACAGCGTTTCACTTTTCCACCAAATATTAGCGGCCTGCATTATATTTAAAGAAATTAAATAATGAGGATCTGGATGAATGTATGTATGTTTCTCGCATGCTGAAAAACAACGGTACCTAGAGACATCAAATTTTGAATAACATAATCCTCGATATGAATCTGGGCATCCAGAACCCAAATTTGGAATTCCAATTTGTTTTATTATCTATTTCCTATTTTGCAAAATTTTAACGAATTTTTATTGAAAAAAACTCAACGATTTCAAAGCGAGCAATGGCAACACTGTATGAAAAAAAAATTATCTCCAGCGCACGAGACTGTGTATCGGAAATTCTAAGATAGGCTTTTATTAAATTATTTTGTGATATTGCTGTTGAACTAAATTTTATGGTTTAAGTACGAAGAACATGATATTTCATAAATAATGGCAACACACAAAACATTAAAACGCCCCTTTGAAAGTACTATAAAATCTGAAAGCTTTTTTTTTTTTTTTTTTTTTTTTTAGAAGAGGGTTTTATAATGTAACATGAAAATTTAAAGATACGATGCTTTGCCTAAAAAATAAGAATACAAGGGCAAGTCTATTTAGCATTCAGTAAATGGCTATCTCGCTAGTTTGGCCAGACATCGCCAATCTGGCAACGGTTTTGGCCACTATTTTTATCGCCAGATTTGCGAGAAATCGTCAAAAGTCACCAGACTTGGACACCATTTGGCGATATTTTGGTCCGGTCTCTGTATCAGTCATGCGTATTGTAACTGAATAACTGTAATTGATTCCATCTGTAGCTGTAACCGTGTCCGGCTCTCATACGCCGTCCACTAATTTGGAGAAGTACCAGAGATTTCTCGACGGCCGGGTGAAAACTATATAAGACCGAAGAAAACTTCTTACTGGTATTAGGTTAGTAGCTTAGCAGTGCAAAGACCTTACAATATCTAACGCCATTTTGCGTCGAATGATTTTGAATATTCGTATCAGTTTTGAATGAAGAAAATGCCTCTTTGGGCGTAATCTAAAAGCTTTCCGATTTTTTTTTCCTCCTACTTTATTCGAAATGTTTATAAAATTTCCTCAAAATTTTACACCAATATCAACTTATTAGCAATATATAAGAAAGAAAATACTTGTTAATTTTTTTAGCCGGCGGCAGCTCTTTTTACCATTGTTGCAACAAAGTCTTTTTCTCACACCTCGTATAAGCAGTTCGAATGTTTCCATTGTTTGTTTTCGGATATCGACACTAAAGTATTTTCCTCTTGCCATCAGATGGCAGCACCGGCGTCAATTTTTCGCTTCCGAAGTAAATGAATTAACTTCCGTCCTAAAGCCACGTAATTTTACATCAGTTCCTGCATTTCATTATTTAATATGAAGAGTAAAGAACTATTATTATTTCGTATTTTTGCTTTTTACATTAAAAGGAAACCCAGCTTTTAAAGCCCCCTCCCCCAAATAAAAAGAGACTGGAAATTAAATGGCAAATCCGAGGCATTAAATTTTTAAGTATTAAAGTTTCATCCTCTTTTTAAAGATTGTATAAAGGTAGCTTTGAATAGTGTAAATTTGGTCAATGAATCTGAATGAAAGGTATCGCAGTAAACAATTAACACGAATTTTTCAGTCTACCAGTGCATATAAAAGTTACGTTTTAAACAATATGTATTTATAATATAAAGCCTTTTCGTTGTCTTATCCTTCGGGTGTTTGCTGGAATAGCACTTTTAATTTTTTCAAGGACATTACTTTTGCGTTCTTAACCGGTGTTGCATCAGGTTCATCTATTATAAAAATTATTGAAAGTCTATCACCTGATGCATCTTTTATGCCAGGCTTATAATAATGCCATCTCCCCAATAAGAAGTTTCTTTCTTCCCCAGTAAGAGGCCATCTTGTCTTTACTAATTTATTTACAGAACTACGAAATTACATTATTTACAAAATAGGTACTAAAAATTTTAAGACAGCTATCTCATATGTTACATTTAGCTGTTTTTCTAAGGCAGTAGTTTTGTATTGACACTCCTCAGAGAGCATTCGGATCTAGTCTCGTTCTCAGACCTCAGTCAGAGAAAGAAAAGGAAGAATGCCTATGATCTAGTGGCAAGACTGGGGTAACCGGTTTAGCGTTTTGATACAAGGCGTTTAATTTTCAATCTGTCTCGGCATTTAGCATATTTTTCCTTTGCAAGATGAATTTATTTGAAACTTTCACTTAAAATTAGAGTCATTGGATTGTTCCTTTAATTTGAGATCTTTGTTCCCATTATTAGTAATTTGAAATTTAATATATGTCTGAAAATGTTCGATATATTGTGGAAATTAAAAATATATAAAAGTACGTATTCAATAAACACTAAATGTAAGAAATTTTTAGAAATCCAGTAATGTAAAATTCTCAAAGGAGAGCAATTCATGAGATGTCCAGTTGCCAAGACCATAAAGAAATTAAAACATTCTTAAAGGAAAATACAGTACTATATCACAACACAATCTTAACAGCAGCCATGGTGCAATTTATATTTTTCCTAATTTCGTCTTGTTAATAAGGAAAAGAATTCAGATATTGTTTAAAATTACAAGAATATGACCTAGAAACAAGAAATATGGTTGCCAAAAGAACCCAGATATACAGTCCCCAGACAAGATTACCGAAACATTTGATTTCTAGAAAATTGCAGCATTTGCAAAATCCAGGAATATGAGCCACGCCTCTGGTATTTTCCGCATTTACACCTGCTTTAGACGTTGCATAATTTCTCTTGGCGTCGACAAGAGGGAGGGAGGCAATAACAGACCATGTGAGTGAACGTGCCTTTCCTTTACCCTCCTTCTTCATGATATAAAGGCAGAGTCTTAAGCTCCCCACAAATGCGATGAGTGAACAACTGGAGAGATATCTTTCTGATAAATATGGGGAACCACATCCGGTTGCGTGAAGGATGAAGCACCTTCTTTTGGCAACCAACTTCTTATCGCGAGGGGAGACAAAGTTCGACATATTTATTGAACTGAACCTTCTACCAGGACAAGTCCTTCCCTCTTGCACTTCCTTAAATACACAGACGTCGTTCTCCAACAGCAAGAACCGTTTGTTGACAAGAAGAGTGCGAACAGCAAAGACGAATTGAGATGGTCTAAGACCATAAATTCCAACGGTCCTGTAACCTGCACCATGCTTTAATTTTAGTTTCAAAGAGGCGATCTGGAATAACAAAATGAATCTTTGATACTAGTATTGAATTAGATCCCGCACTTGTGATCTCTTGAACCAGATGCTAGGTCACTGTACGCAACGCAGCAGCTGTTGAGTAATGTGTCACGTTTTTTCCAAATTTAACGTTCTGTGACTCAAAGTTTTGTTGTACTCAGAGCTTTAAAATGTGTGTCATAGTTGAAATTGTAGCTAATATGACGTAGCAACAAGTGCGGCTTGCATATCCTGGTCCTGAATAACTCTCTGCACTGTTTCGATTAACAACACAAGGTACATTGCTTTTGACTGAAAAAAATATTCATTAAAATAGCATTAAATTTTCATTTATTTATTTTCGGTATGTGATTTTGATGCAGTTCATTTTGTTACAATTGGGAAAAAAAATGCGTGCATAATTAAAAATTCAATAAGGAATAGAAATAAAATTTAGATGATAATAACAAATAAATTCAGTTTTGTTATGCCTAGGAAATAGTTGTATTTCAGCCTCAACTTAAGTTATTTATAAAACATAAAATTACGCTAATTAATAAATATATCAGCAACAAAATAATAATAATAAAAAGAAAAGAAAAAATTTAAAAAATTCTGAAAGGTTTCAGATTTTAGATTACGTCCAAAGGGGCGTTTATTTAACATTTTGTGTGTTACCTTTATTTGTTAAATACCATGTTCTTCGCACTTAAACCATAAAATTCAGTTCAACAGCAATATCGCAAAATAATTTTAAATTGAGCATATCTTTAGAAATTTCGGTACACGCTCTCACGCGCTGGAGATAAAAATGTTTTTCTGTACAACGTTGGTATTGCTGGCTTTGAAATCTTTGAGTTT
>KK121200.1:601979-617628 GCA_000611955.2 Stegodyphus mimosarum
AAAAAAAAAAAAAAAGAAAATCTGAAAGGTTTCAGATTTTTAATTACGTTCACAATGGGTGTTTTTTTAACATTTTGTGTGTAAACTTCATTTATTAAATATCATGTTCTGCTCACCTAAACCATAAAATTCAGTTCAAGAGCAATTCGCAAAATAATTTTAAATTGACCATATCTTTGGAATTTCTGATACACAATCTCACGCGCTGGAGATAAAAATGTTTTTTTTTTTCTTTAGAACGTTACCATTGCTCGCTTTGAAATCGTTGAGTTTGTTAATTAAAAATTCGTTAAAGTTTTACAACATATGAAACCGATAATAAAACAAATTCAAAATTTTAAATTTGGACAGATGTCCAAATTCGCAACAGGATTACCTCATTCAAAATTGGATGGCTTTAGGTTCCGTCGTTTTATCACACTGCGAGAAACATATATACATTTATGCACATTCTTCCTAATTTAATTTCTTTAAATATAATACTGCAATATTTGGTAGTAACAGTTTGCAAAGTGAACTGACATTTAATGTTTCCGACGCAAAATCGCAAAACGAAAACAATAGTCCTTCAGGGGCAAAGCTCCTTTGGACTAATAATAATAGCATCTCGAGCTATGAGCTGGAAAAACTAACTTGAAAACTGAATATATAAGAAGTCCGTGTATTTTGTAATTAAACGAGGAAGGAGAAGATAAATGCAAACGAGATTCATGTTATTGTTTTCATTGGAAGTATTTTCGCGTAGTGGTACAGAAATAATTTTTGGAAGTTTCATTAATAAGAAATGGATAGACATCATAATTGGAAAAATTTGTAAATAATTAGCATCTCAGAAATGGTAAAAAAATTAATAAATTGTTAGGTTTTACAGCAGATTACGAAGAGCATATCTTCGGTTCCCTGCTAAAATCGCAAACCTGTTTTCGTTATTTTTTAGAATGTTCCTCAACATTTTAAGAGAGAAATTCATATAATCCTGGGTTGCTGAAAAATAACTATTGTGAACAAGACATAACACAGATTTTTCAAAATCAGGCTATGTCAAACATATAAACAATTTTTTTTCTGCAGAAACAATGGTTTTGTAGATTTGCGATTTTCACATGGTGGTTACGAAGTCAGTTCAAACTCTAATGGTAATACAAAGCTTAAAGACGGGATACAAGTACTTCTGAGATTACAATATTGCTGTATTCCTGGAAGATGGCATTTTCAGATAAAGCACTGAACTTAAAACAGTTACAGTTAAAAACATCAGTAACGAGTTAAGATAAGTATATTTTAACTCATTAAAGGTAGATAATATATACTGAACTTTCTATGCTTCATTTTTTTTAAAGCTGCTAAACATAATTCAACCAAAGGGACCTGCCCTCTTCTACTATTTGAAGATTCCCCTTTCAGTATTTAAAACATTAGTGAAGTGTTACATTAGTGAAGTGTTAATGTTAGTTAATTAGTTACTTAAATCTTATGCTACTTTTAATGAAAAGCTCGATGTTTAGAAATTAAAACCCGAATTATTTACCTAAGTTTATGTCTTCATTTATGGAGTAAGATATTGAATTTTTTGATATATCAATTTAATTTATACTCCTCCCTTGTCTTTTTTTTTAAAAGCCCAGAAGGATTATTAATTTCATTTTGGCATTTTGTGGCGTTTCACTTTTCAAATTGTTGCCACCGAATATTATCGAACTGTATTATATTTAAAGAAATTAAATAATGAAGAATCAGAATCTGCACAGATGCACATATGTTTCTCGCATTGTGATAAAACAACGGTACCTAGAGCCATCAAATTTTGAATATTGAATGTTTCCACCCGAATATGGGCATCTGGAAGCCCAAATTTGAAATTTGCTAAAGTGAGAACTGAAATAACTGAGTGAGAATTACTGAATCGCCTGTGAAAAACTTTAAAAAAAAATTTTTTTTAAATTCTTTTATATATCGTTTAAGATTTATTATAGCATTTCAATAGAACATGTGGAAACAATTAGATAATTCTTCAGATGATATACATAATTTTTGTGCATTTTGAGTTATAAAATGAATAAAATGTAAAGCTGTTAATGAACCTAGCGCCAGAGTATCGTTATGGTAAGCAAATATAGCGAATTTTAAAGGGTACATTTATTCTGTTGTGGTTTAGGCACTATCGACGGAGTAGGTTTAATGCGATCCAATGAGTTTAAATGAAATGCAGGAAAAAATGCGTATAATTTAATATTCCGTACAAGGAAGTCATGTGGTGTACCCATCAGATTTCTATTGAATGATGAATCTATGGAACCTTTTCTTTATTTATATACTGCATTTGCAACATTATTTGCCAATCGTAACTACTCCTTTGACTTTAATACACTGGGAAAACCAACTAAGCGCATGGCTGTGGCCAAATGCACTAAAAACACCGAAATAATTAAGCAAAGCTAATGGATTACGTTGGAAGAGTCTAGTTTGTTGAGAAAAAAGTACCAACGTTTTCTCGTGATGCATCTCAAGCTCAAAAATAGCTATGCAGTCTGATTGGCATGTCGTTCCCAAGGAAAAAAGGGAGGGGAAGGGGCGGCCTAAGTGGGATTGAGAAGACAAGCTTCAAAGAAAACGAAAATTCCAGTTCCCAGAGAGGTTGAAAATTCCAGATTTATCTAAACGGCGGAACTCGAAGACACGCGAAACGCTAAGAATTTTTGGTGCCGATTTCCCAAGGGCTGCGGGATTGTTGACATAGCTGTGGCATCGTTAACTCGGAGGCCCCGTCCAGGGGTGGTCCCCCCCTTGTCTTTCATTCTCATTTATTATTATTATTTTTTTTTTTTTCTGAAGCACTTTCCTTGACGCAACTCATGAATGAAAGAAGTTCCGACGAAGATGTTTGAAGAAGTTATTGCTCTTATCGTCTATTTGGATGAAAGTTTGTTCATGCTTATCAACTGTGTTCGTTAACAGCACTTTTCCTGACGTAATCAGAATGAAGAATTGTACACAATATTATGTGGCTAGTGTTAAAAACAGAAAGTCAAAAAACGCTGGAAGAGTTATTATTTTAACTTGCTAGCAAATATTCATTTCATAAGCTTTTATCGGTTCACCCGTGGTGTTCGTCGCTACGGTAGGAAGATAGATTCATCGAATCAACGATTTTTAACCTATTTTCTGATAAACTATCGAGTTCAAGTTTTGTACACACACTTTTTAGGGATAGCAATGTGTGGTGAAGCGGCTTCTTCAAAATTCGATTTTTTTTTTATTTAATGTTTAAACGATTTTTCGCATTTATCTATGTACAACCAACAAATTAAAAATCTGATAAACGTTCTCTTTCCACCATCGGATAGAGTGGAAAGAAAATACTTCGAATGAATTTGTATCAAATTTTTAACGTCATTTCTGATTTTTTGACGAATATAGGAAAGTCGCACGATTTTACTAAATTGGAGTTAATGATTTTAAAATTTCAGCATTTAAAAATTACCAATTGCAAAATAATGAACTTTCACAGATTATAAAACAAACTCTTCGCCCTCTTTTAAAACAAAAATGATTTTAAAAAAGTATTAATTAGGCGATTATATATATATATGTATTAATTAGGCAATTATATTATATATATATATATATAATGAAACTGAAAGGTATTGCGGGGAAACTTGCTTTCAAGGTTATTGTGGTACTGCCATTTTATAAATGCTATTTCTGCTCCCCTTTGTTATGCATAAATCATCGCTAGAATCTTTAGGGGGGGGGAAGCGTACTTTAAGGCTTCCTTAGCATTTAAAATTCTCCGCAAAGAAATTTAATGTGTCATTTTAAATTTTTTCTGTAAGTTTATATATTCCCCGCCTCCATCTATACTATTAAAATTTGTGCTTGTCTGTTTTGTCTGTTTGCTTGTTTGTGTGTAACATCATCCCCTCCGGAAAGGCAGGAATTGAGTTTCGGGCTCTAATTTTAGCACTCGTTTTTCGGAGTGGCAACAGTCGGGCGCGCTGGAGATAAAAATGCTGCATTTCTTTCGCAAAATGTTGCCACTTCTAGCTTTCAAATCGTAGTGTTTATTACGCAAAAATTTGTATATTTTCGAAAAGATGAAATAAAATTAGCATTGTCAAATATCAAACACATTATTACTGCATACTGAAGTTGAAGAAAGCACGTGATTGCATGGGACCTCATTTTATGTCGAAAATCTTCGTTAATGTCAGCATCTTAAATAAACAGCTACTGCTGGCGACTGTTCTATTTCAGGTTAGGATAACTGGCATGAATGTTATTGCTGCGTTAATTCTTTTATTGATACTGAAAGAAAAGTTGCTATGTTGCATTAAATTTAAATCATGACATCATAGGCATACCGGAAGTGTCAAAAGTTTTTGTTTTGTCGTTTGGCAACAAAAATTATTTGCGAATTAGTTGTTGCTTGATAAAAATGAACTGATTTTATTTATACTGAAATGCTTTTATGCATTTTCTGTCATATGTTCATAAACTTGCAAATTTTGTTTTGACCGCAGCCCACTCATCTGGAAGTATTGTCCTCTAGTTTATTTTTAAAAACTGATTTTCTTAATTTTATTGTAATATGTAATAATATATTCTTTTATGGGACTTAATATTTAAACATCTAAGGAAACGTATCTGTTATAAGGATCTGAAATTTTCAAAGGTTATAAAATAAACTCTTCGTCTTCTTCTAAAAGAAGGATAGTAAAAAAATATTAATTTTTATAAGTAACCGCATTTTTATAAGCTTTTATTTAAATCCTAAAATAGAATATTTCATACAAAAAATTTCCATCGATTTTTTAATTATTTCATGACAAATTATGGAGCTCAAAACTTGTGGACACACACACAGGTGAAATACAATGTGAGTGTTTTCAAAATTTGATTTAGATGCTTTAAAATTTAATGGTCAAACAACTCTTCGGACATGTCTTCGTTCAGTGAATAAATGAAAGTTATCATAATGTAACAAAACTATTGGAAGTGAAAGAGTGAGCAGTCATTGTTGAAAAACGAATTTTATTTAAATAATTTGATCGATAACATGTCACTAAAACTAAAAAGATTAAATAATTTAAAAAAAAAATTTAAAAATATAAAAAAGAAAGAAAAAAAGGGAGGGGGGAAGAAAGGAAAAAAAAAACATTTGAAAGTTTTTCAAATTTGATATTACATTCAAAGGAGCTTTCCTTTTTACGTTTTGTGTGTTACCTATATTTATTAAATTTCATAATCTTTGCACTTAAACCATAAAATTCAATTCAACAGCAATATCGCAAAATAATTTTAAAATGAGCATATCTTCAGAATTTCCGGTACACAGGCACGCGCACTTTCTTTTTTTTTTTTTTTTTCTCCGCACAGTTTTGCCATTGCTCGCTTTGAAATCGTTGAGTTTGTTAATTAAAAAATTCGTTAATACAAATATGAAATCGATAATAAAACAACTTCCAAATTTGGGTTTTCAGATGCCCATATTCGGGTGAAAAAGTACGTTATTCAAAACTGGATGGCTCTAGGTACCGTTGTTTCATCACAATTCGAGAAACATACATACATTTATGCAGATTTTTCATTATTTAATTTCTTTAACTATAATACATGGCTCTAATATTTGGTGACAAACAGTTGAAAAGTGAACGAACACTTATAGGGAACCAACGCGAAATGCAAAAACGAAATTAATAGTACTTCAGAGCAAATTTTCCCCTTTGGACTAAAAATTATATCCAGAGCGCGACTGCCTATCGGAAATTCCAAAGATATGCTGTTTTTAAATATTTTGTGATATGCTGTTGAATTAAATTTTATGTGGTTTTAAATACGAAAAACATGATCTTTAATAAATAAAAGTAGCACACGAAACGTTAAAAAAAAAAAAAAGCCTCTTTGAGCATAATATAAAACCTGAAAGCTACAGTTTTTTTTTTTTTTCACTGTAACGTAACTTGAAACGGAGATTTATGTGTTATTTTTAGAAACTCCATTAGTACTGAACTCTCTTGCTTGTTATTTCTCAAAAGGGAAAAGCCTAGTTACTAGGTACCTCGTTAAATTGGATTTAAGAAAACTTTTTTTTTCTACCTCAAAGAAATCCGAACCGGTGCAGTGAAAAGGCAATGTTTATTTGATAGTTTATAAGAGTACTGCAATTTTATACATTAAAAAATATTGACAAATGTAAAATAATTTCCTGGAAAAACCTATGTTACATTCTGTTCTTTTTTTTCATTCAATATTATGTTTCAATTATTCTTTCCTTGAATATAATTTCGATTGAGGGAAAACGCAAGTGAAATGAAAATATTATTAAACAATAAAATTCATTCTACAGCGTGAGTACTGAAAATCTGTCTGCCCAAAAATTCTATTTAGAGGTTGATGGTAAGGTATGAGGAAGAGAAGATTCTCAGATTCCAACATATGGGAGGCTCTCTGCCGAAGCCTGAACTAAATTTCGGCAGAAAGCTGTCGTGTACTTAATTTATTCGAATAATCTATACTCATCTAATCTGCTACATCTAAAGATTCAGTTTTAAGGAATTTATTAAGTAACTAGCGGGCCAGCCCGCCATATGAGCAGGGCTGCCGCCAAAGCAATATTTATAAGTTCTATGTACTGAAAAATTGAAAATAAAATGAAGTACTGATGTAATGTATTGTATAACAAAGTTGCTAGCTGCGAACAAAACAAAATTTATGAATTCTATGTACATTGGAAGAGAAAGTGCATAAAAACATTTCAGTATGAATAAAATCAGTTGATTCTTTCCAAGTAGCAACCAATTTGTAACAATTTTTTGTTGCCAAATCAGGAAACAAAAACTTTGGACACTTCGGGTTAATAAATATGACGTCATGACTTAAATTTAATATAATATAACAACTTTTTTTTTGTAGCAATAAAGGGATTAACGTGGCAATAATATGTCCTGTCACTTACCCTAACCCTGAAACAAAAAAGTTGCCAACAGCAGCTATGTATTTAAATTGCTGACATTAATGAAATATTTTCGACATACAATGACGTCACATTGAATCCAATGCTTTCTTCAACGTAAGAAAATGAAATTATATAATAATTACATATTTAATTTTGGCAATGTTATTTTTATTTCATATTTCGTAAAACTTACAAATTTTTTATCAGCAAACTCTACGATTTGAAAGTCAGCAGTGGCAACACTTTCGAAACAAAGTATTTTTATCTCCAGGGACTCTCGAGACTGTTGCCACTCGGAAAAATGAGTGCAAAAATTATCGTTTTCACAGCTTTTAAGTAATATCTCCGCTGTTTAAAGTCGTACGAAGATGAGAATGGTCGAAATGGCTTTCCACGAATTTTTGGAATCCGAGTTTCAACTCCCGAAACTCAATTTCCCGTCGTTTCGGAGGAGATGATGCCACAAACAAACAAGCAAAAGATTTTTAATAATATGGATTTTATATGTATTTGTTATACCGTGTCCTATGATGTATTATGATACCAGAATGTCACATTAATGTAATAGTAGTGATTTTTTTTAAGTTATATCAAGTGTTTATTAATAACCTTGCTCAATGCACTTAACTTACAACAACAATAGAATCACATGAGGGCATATCAGGGACAAAAAGAGTTGGTTAAAATAGATTTACGCGGTTGCTAAGAACACCAGGTATAAATAATAATGCATTAGAATGAAGTGGTTGGTGGGATCAGCATATTTATATCTTATCATCCTTAAATAGGCAACAGTAATCAGAATTACGTGAGATATTTTTAATATTGAAAGAAACGCTTCTCCCAAATGAATATTTTATCTGTTGCACAAAATGATGTTATCAAAGCTTATGTTTCTCATTTTTGTTCTTAATGACGCCTGCTTATAATAGGGAGTAAAACCCACAAACTGCAGGGCACAAACGCTAAAATGCAACGACTTGAACCTTAACGCATTTAATCCCATTTTCTGGCCTGAAAATTTCTGATCTTTAGCACCTAGTAAATGAAGAGAATGACGGATTTACGAGCAAAGTTTCACTCGCTCAATTGGCAACACCTCTTGGCTGTAACAGCTAAGTTAACTATTGTGCGGCTTCAGACAAAACGAGACGTTTTATTTATTTATTTATTTATTGAGAGGGGATGGAGGACCTGTTTCTGAAGATAATAGTATATATTTTAAGATTTGCTGCTCCTTTGTGGATTAATATTTTACTATATTCTTAAATTACACATTTGCCTAAACGTGAAAGAATATTCTGATAAACACTGTGAATGATTTATATTATCCCCCTAAAATTATACAGGGTGTTTATAAAGTCCCGGACTCATTTTGATGTTTAATAACTCATAAAATAATGAAGATATAAACAAACTTATGACATTTATAGATGGAATAACTTATATATTTTCCTTTTCAGGTTTGAATATCTTTACTTTTGTAAATATCGTCTGCGCGTGTGGTTAATTTCTGAAGCACATAATGTTCTTCGAAGAAGCATCCTTTCATCTTTCTGGCATTGCTAATCGCCATAATGTTCGCATATGGGAATCTGAAAACCCCCATGAATACCGTGAGGCACAAAGGGATTCCCCAAAGGTTAATGTGTGGTGTGGACTAATGCACGACCGAATCATTGGGCCTTTCCTTTTTACAGAAAAGACGGTCTCATCAGTCGTATACTTAGACATGTTGGAAAACTTCGTATTTCCACAACTAGAAGAGCTTCAGCCACATGCCTTTTTGCAACAAGATGGTACACCACCTCATTGGGGTACCATCGTTCGTAATTCTTTGAATGACTATTTTACAGGAAGATGGATTGGGCGAGAAGGTCCAATTCCTTGGCCACCCAAATCACCTGATATAATGCGCTGGACTTTTTCCTTTGGGGATTTGTAAAGTACAACGTTTACAGGAGGAGATTGTCGAACATTGATGACCTAAAAGCTAGAATTACAACCGCAATAGCCTCTGTGGATGTCGACATGCTTGCCGGTCCCTGGCGTGAAATTGAATATCGACTTGATATTCTCCGTGCGATGAAGGGGGCACACGTGGAAGTTCATTGACAAGAGTCATGAAACTTTTTGAGTCTATCTAACCATTTATGCTACTAATTTTAATCTATCTTTATTATTTTATGAGTTGTTAAACATCAAAATGGGTCCGGAGCTTTATAAACACCCTGTATAATAAAATTAGCATAAATTTAAATCAAATCACAGGGAAAAGGAAACAGATAATAACTTGCAATTTCCTGTATTTCTAAAACATATAGGAATACATTATTACCGATTTAGCAGCGACAAACACGTACGTTTATTCATTTTTTGGCAAAAAGCTTGCTCGGTTAAAAAATTAATAAAATTCATCATAATTCTTCTTTCTGTGCCAGGTAAAATGTAATAGATCTGCTTCTGAGAATAAACAGAAATCAAAAATGAAATTCTCGATCCTAGAAAACCTAAAGAATGACCTTCACATCATTTAAATTCAAAAATGGGCATGTATGATTAGTTCTATGCTATGCCATTCTTTTAATACATTTCCATCGCACAATGAAATAATTTTAACTCCGATTTATTAGCACAAAGGGGCAATTAGCTCACAAGGGCTATTGATTTAATTTTCGCATTTTGCGATGGTTCTCTATAAAACGGCGTTTCTGTTTTCAAATTGTTGCCACCAAATATAAGAGCCTTGTATTATATTTAAACATATTAAATAATGAATAATCTGCATGAATGTGTGTATGTTTCTCGCACTGTGAAAAAACAAAGGCATCTAGAGACAGCAAATTTTGAATAACGTAGTCCTCCATTCGAATGTGGGCAACTGGAAGCCCAAATTTCAAATTTGGAATTTGTTTTATTATCAATATCATATTTTGTAAAACTTTAATGAATTTTTGATTAACAAACTCAACGTTTTCAAATCAAGCAATGGCAACACTGTAGGGAAAAAGGACAGAAACAGCAACTCATTAATACGCGTGGCTGCCTATCGGAAATTCCAAAGATATGCTGTTTTTAAATATTTTGTGATACTGCTGTTAAATTGAATTTTATAGGGTTTAAGAACGAAGAGCATGATCTTTAATAAATAAAGGTGAAACACAAAACGTTAAAAAAAACGCCTCTTTGGGCGTAATATAAAATCTGAAAGCCACAGATTTTTTTTTTCATTTAAAAATTTTAAAAACAAAAATGGACCGAGAAAGAAATTAAAATATATGAAAGGATTCAGATTATGTCATCGAACCAGGGGGTTTGTTAGAGCTCGCATTTTACCAGTTTGCTCTCGGACTCACTTCCGCTAGCACAGCAACTGCTTGTTTTGTTAACTTTATTTTTAAGCATCTCTTTCTTTGTGCTTACGTCACAGAAAATTCAACAGCTAAATCACTAAATATAATTAAAAACAACTAATCTTTAGAATTCCGGCAGCATGCTAAGTGCCAATACAATTTGTGTGTGTGTGTGTGTTTGCCGTATTATTTCTTTAAAAATAATACATGACAATAATATTTGGTGGCAACACCTCTTCAGTTGAAAACTGATGTGGACAAAAAAGAGAAGACCGAAATTTAAAGCACCTCTAGAGTTAAAAAAAGCGTTTCTTGCAATGCCAGTCGTATTTAACGGACCAAAGAGATTCATCCGGCTTCTGAATCGCAGTTTGACCGTGCCTAGAATAAATTCTGCAACGCGTATTATATAATACAAAAAATCTGATATATACACCACATGACTTTCTTGTACGGAATATTAAATTATACGCATTTTGCACTTCATTTAAACTTATTGGATTGAATTAAATCTACTTCGTCGATAGAGCATAAACCACAATAGAATAAATGCACTCTTTAGATTTCACTATATTTGTTTACTATAGCGACACTCTGGCCCTAGGTTTACTTAACATCTCATTCATTTTATAACCCAGAATGCACAAAAATTATGTATATCACCTGAAGAATTATCTAATCGTTGCCACATGGTTTGTTCAAATACTATAATAAATTTAAAACTATGTATAAAAGAAAATAAACAAACAAACAAACAAAAAAAGAAACAGTTTTTCACAGACGATTCAGTTTCATGGGAAAAATGGTTAGGCTTAGCGGCACTTAAACGACTTTTAAATTGTTGATAATTGTACAAATCTTGCATCCGGTTTTCCAGTTAAGGCATAAAAACCTTAACCGGAAGATAAGAACAACATAATTCAATCATTTTTAAAGCAAAAAAATGCACAATGTACCAACATATAAGAATAAAAAATTGAGCTCACTCAACCAAGTAACAAAGTGGATATATATATATATATACATATACTTATGTACTTTTGGTGTGACCGATTACAACTAAAATGGAAGGTGCACATCTACGTGTTATAGCAGTCTTATATACAAAATTTAAAGGCTCTGAGGCCACTCATTTTTGAGTTATGCGAGATACCACGAAAAAAATCTCTTCAGAACCCATTTTAAATCAGTTTTATAATTTTTTGCAGGAAAACAAGTCTTTTATTCTGTTCCTTATTTTCAGATATCAGGCAAAAACATCGTTAAATTGCTTTCGATAGCGGTCAAGATGGATATTTTCGTTGAAATATGATACCCGAAATTTTTCGCGATTACAATACTTCTTTCTTACTTCGTACAAGGAAGTAAAAACGTTTTTTTTTTCTTAATTACGTATTACACTAATGGTACAAGGGTTACTAAATTTATTGCCGTCGATAAGCCCCTGGTTTTGTTACCATAATAATTCAGAAGCTAAATGAATGATTACATACCTTAGAGATCGGCAATAGTTTTTTATTTTGCCAGGCCTGGATTTTATTCCTAAGTGAAAATGTCACTATTACTTTTTTCTTTCCATTTTTTTTTCAGGGCTAAAGTATCTCATTTCACTTTAGTCCAACAGGAAGAAGCTGGGTATTTTCTCTGGTCATTTGGAAACCAGACTTCTCCACGATTCAACTGCTGTGCGGAACGATGAGGACATAGTCAGCAACGTATATTATTTATTTTTATTTCCGAAGGATGACCGTATCTTGACGTCATACGGTATCTAAGCCGCTAAAGTATCTTCTCGGTCGAGCGCTTTTCCATTGCTCATTTTAAATGTTTCCCAGTGGTCAGCAAAACGATTCGGAAAACATTTTTCAGCCTTTGTGACTGCTGCTGAAAATGGCGATTTTCTTCGCCAGGAAAAACGTTAAGCATGTAAATGTTATTTCGAAATATATATATAGTGATTCTGTTTGATATGGTAGTATATTTTCATTCTTTCTTCTTTATTTTTTAAAGCTAGAAACTGGATTAATTAATATATTAATATTTTTTTCACCGTTCTTGTTCCACAGGGGAGTTTATTTTCTAACCTGCGAAGAGTTCGAAATTTTGTGATGGATACAATTTTAGATCTTGAAATTTTAGAATCACGAATATCAAATAATCGAACATAATATAGTAATTTTCGAAAACTCGGAAAAAATCAAAAATTTTGTTAAAAATTTAACACAAATTTCATTTAAAAAATTTTTTTTCTGCTCTGTCCGATGATGCAAACGATAAATTCCTGAGATTTTTTAGTTTGTTGTTAAAACTGAGGCATGCGGAAAAAGTCGTTTAAAACCAAGGCATGCGCAAAAGTCATTAAATTAAATATATATATATATCTAAATCGAAATCTGAAAATCTCACTTTGCCACAATTTGAACTCGATACCTTATCAGGAAGTAAGTTAAAAATCGGTGACAAATTTCCGATCTTAATGATAAACACCAAGAGTAAAAAGCATATAAAAATATATTTTTATAAGGTTTATTTTTATGTTGTATAAGGTAATAAATTATATATTTTTTGGAAATTATAGGTGTAATAAAAAAATTCGATGCAAATCGTTAAAAGATTCACGAAAACAAATTGTAAAACATGTTTTGAGAATTGGAAAACACGCTGTAGTCGCAGAAGATTACTTGAATGGGATGTAATACATATTTACCAATAAATTGCAATTTTGTCCATTATAAAAGCATTTCCGATACTTTTGATCCCAGTAGTAAATCGGTACAGTATTTATTGCACATTCTTAAAAGTAATGATAAAGAAATGTAAAACCTATGCGGTTTTCAGTATGCCATTACTTTTTAAGTCTAAATAACATTATGAAGTAAATAAAAATGACAAGGACATTCTTTTTACTGCGTCTTGTTCATATTCGTTTAATGAAGCTATCAAAATCTTAAAAAGCATTCAGCAGCTGACAAGTAAAAGTTAGACCTAATAAAATAATACATCTTCCGAAATTACTCAGACACGCGTACGAACCTGTCCCCTCCCTAAAATTCACTATGACAGATGTGCCGAAAATGATACTGACTCACGACACAGACGGGCTTGGAAGGAAAGTCGCTGAATCACACGTTTAAAACCAAACTTAGCGTAAAAAATAAAAAACGCCCTAGACTCTTTAAGACATGAGCCGCCATTTTCTAAATACGGTAGCCGGGTGAAGGGCGGTGGGGCGCGGATGGAAATGGATAGACGGTGGAAGGAGAAAAAAAACGAAGGGTGCGAAAAAAGCGATGTCGAAGCAAGACGGTAAATAAGAAAGTAAATAGATAAAATAAGAAAAGAGGGCCTCGCCTTCCGGATCTAAAAATAAGGTTTTGGCGAGTTGGTGTAGTTGGATGACGCTATAGGCCGTCGGGTGCTTGAACCACGGTCTCTGACGTCACATATGGCGAGATATCCCCGTTACTCACGCCGAGAAATTTTGCCAGTGAGGTATTTTACGTGGGTTTTTATCACGTAAGCTTGCGACTGGAAGTCGTCTGCCTGGGGCTAATGGAAGTTCATTTTCCCAAAAGCCGCAGGCGACGCGACGCAGGGTATAAAATACGTAATGGTCTCTAAAAGTCAGTTCCTCCCTTCTCATAACGTTGGGGTGAGAGGAGAATTTAACACCGTTTATCTGCGTTATTATGAAAGTGAAGGGTTTATTAATGAACAATCAGATATACCTAGGATACAATTAGGGAAAAAAATATGTTCAATAATGAACATAAAAAAACCCTCTTTCTTGCAATTTTAATCTATAAATTAAATAATTAAAAAACTACAAGCAACATAAAAAGTGCGTATAAATTGTACAGAAATGAATACTTAAATCTCGCATGCTCAGCGTCTAAATCAGAAACACATGCACACGTACAATAATATTCTTAACATTTATTTAATAAACAAATTTATATGTGTTATAAAATTATTTTTCGCGTAAAAAATTCCGTCTTATTGTTTGTTATTTTACAATGGGCAATTTATTGTCATTTTATGCCACCCGGTTTACTTCGTAACCATGGAAACGAGAGCTGCGGAGGATGATCGAGTTCCTTAATTGCTTCCTCACCACTTTTATTTAATGCGTTTCGCTTCGTGAAAAGGAAAAGCTTCGTGCCTTTCTTTTTCCTTGCAAGAAATGTAAGCATCACAGAACTGACTGAAAGTACTGTACAACTTCAACCCACAAAATACTGAATCAAACATTCACATGATTTAACAATATGCAACAAGTTTGTAACCACCTTGTAAAATCTGTTTATCACTATATTGAAGTAATATTTATTGTACACGGCGAAGAAAAAAAGGGACAGTTCTATATCTCCCGTTCTACAGGGTCGGTGGACAATATTCAAATTGCGTTTTCATCTCTCAAAAGCGCGACTTAGGATATATAATAGATTTATACACAGCGTTGTTCTAATATAGGTATTTTGACACGAAATCGGACTTTTCTGAAGCAACATACCAACTGTTTTTCTAATATTTCGATTCTACGACTCAAATCATACCTAGATATTAAATTTTGTAATTTTTGGTGAGAAATTCATGCAGAAATTTAAAAATTTATCTTGGCGAATTTTTTCAGTTTGCGCCAAAAATAATTCACTTGGTGAACTTCTTAATTTATAGCAACTAATTACCCTTTCCTTTTTTTCATTGAACACGAGCGGAAATAAAGTCATCGTTCATACTTTCAAATAATTTTAGAAAAGTACGTAAACCAGATTTGGCGTTATTATCGGTTATAATGAATATGCCAAATTTCAAAACGCGCCAATATGTAAATTCATTTATATCTTAGAAAATTTTGAATAAAAAAACTCTAATTTTTTCCCAGGTGCGCTTACAAATACATCTACTTTAAGATGCTGTTAAAATTTTATAGGTTATAATACAAAAATTGTTTCGAAAAATTTATAAAAAATGTTTAAAAATAAAAATTTTAAAAATAAATCCTGAAAAATGGGTGAATTTTATTTGGAATGTACCTAAATTTCGAAATGTGAATGGAAGACTCAAATAAGTTTAACAAAAAAAGACATATTAATAAATATATTATAGCAATTTCAATTAACTTGGAGGAGCTAAAATTTTGACAGCTAATTTTTTAAAAATTACTTGTGCAATTTGTACAACTTGGCATAATTTGAGTCGTAGAAACGAAATATGGGGAAAAAATTGGTATATTTCAGAAAAAGTTCGATTTTCTGTCAAAATACCTATATTAGAACAATGCTACATAAAAATCTAATCTATATTTATCTATCTATTTATCTATCTATATATATATATA
>KK121200.1:617657-627896 GCA_000611955.2 Stegodyphus mimosarum
TACATAATATATCTAATATATAAGTCGCGCTTTCGAGACGTGAAAAACGCAACTTGAATTTTTATAATCGGCCCAGTAGGGGAGATGTAGAACTACCCCCTCCCCCTTTTTTTACGCGTTGTGCTACCATGCATAATGTAACTTTTCGTGGATATATATGTATAAACGAAGCACTCAGGACATGCGGACAAGCCTCTGATGTTGCACTGCTGGCAGTGGTAGTGCCCGCGGTGTAGCGTCAGCCGGGCATCTTCTGTTTTAAGCTAGGCTATTCGAGAAGATTAGTAGGAAGGGACAACACCAGATCACCCGTTGATAAATATCTGGTGTCCCCCCTACTTGCACCTGTACCTGTACCTGCCTTTCTTTTTCAGGCTGACTTCAACTATAGACTTAAATGAGGTGGAGAAACTGGTGAATATATAAGAATGCGGGGAAGATTAGAATACATATGCTTCCTATTCGCAAGGTACGCTTTGACTGAAAGAAGTTTCATTATCATATAGCGGGAGTTCATGTGATCTACATTGTAATTCGCGGTTTACACTGTGGTCGTTCATGTGGTCTATACCGAACCTCTGCCCTGTTTGATACAATAACTAAATGAGGCCATTATAAATATCTCATGCATTCGCGATTTTTCAAATCCCCTGAATCCACGATTCGGGAGCTCGCAGATGGTACGAATATTTAGCAAGATGAGTTGAAGTATCATTTGCATTTTCGTACCAGATTTGGAATTCTGGAGAATATATATTGTTGCGTTTTATACTTGATGAAGAATGAAAACACAATTCATTAGCCAGTATTACTCAAGACAGCTTCAAAATCGCGTTAACAGTTGCCGAAAAACTACAACAAACACGCTGAAACAATCAGCAGCACAACCTTCAGGCTATAACGGTGAAGAGAGCTTTCCGACAAAGCACTAGAGTGCAGCTCCCGACTTGGTTCGGTCGTTCTTGGAACTCAACGTATTCTCGATACTCTCCACGCTACAACTCGCGATGCATTCGATAGCCTCAACGATGCACACTCTCGATTCACGAACTCGCCATACTCTCGACGACCAATTCGACAGTAGACTGTTACTCCAAGTTTCAAGTTCCTCCTGTTATGCTGGAATTTCTAACAATAGGTACGGCATTGTCCAGCTCAGTTGAAGTGGTGCCTTGAGGTGCATGACAATGTTGTTTCCATAGGCTTGGTTACTGTTACTCCGCGTACAGGCAGGGTTTATATAGCTTTTAGCTTGCCTTCGAGAACATTCTGGGCCAAACCGGTAGGAATTTGTCCCAGAATGTTCCTCATCCGTCTATGGTATACCGCCATTTTTGTCGCCAAATGGACGATTTCGCGCCAAATATGGCAATTTTGACACCCTTGTCATTTTCTGACAACCCTAAGACTTCTTTGCGGGGAAGGTATCTTACAGCGGCTGGACATTTCGTAACAATATGATGCAATTTAAAGGAAGAAGTTTAAGATACTTTAATACAAAGAAACTTATAATCCGCATTATCTAGTGCGATACAACTAATCTCATAATGCAGAATTTGTTAACATTTATTCCTGTAGAATGCATTTGAAACTCACTGATTCTGTAATTTGACATATGGGCTTACTATTAAGGGCTTAAGGAAGACCAGCCAGTTGTTAAGTACATATAACGATCTTTTTGAGGACTTTTGCATTAATTTTAATTAAGTAGGATAGAATTTCGTTTATCCACCTAGGTAACTCCAAAAGTAATTAATAAAAATAGTTTTTTAAATTGCTGTGTGTATTTCTAGATTGCTACATGTAGCTCGATATTCTGAATTTATCTGGTAGACAGAGGTAATCCACTTTAGGCATTTTTCGTATGAAACGCATTAGTCATATGGATATTTGGAGCAGAAAGACGAATTAGGATTTAGTAGGTTATAAGGTATTTCTCTCGCCTTCTTAGCATGCTTTCGTGCTGTAATGGTCAGCACGGTCGGTGCGTATACGAAAGGTCCGTGGTTCGAGTCCCGGCGAGCGTATTGTTCATTTTTCACATCTCCTGCTTGGAAATAAACTAATGTCTCTACAGCGGCGCTCGAACTAAAAAAGGTGGTAGTTGATGATTCTCCACTACCAAGATTTGGCGATTGGGGCTCCTAATCCCCAGTCGCCCTTTAAAAGGGGGAGTGTATAAGGTATTTCTCCCGCCTTCTTAGCATGGCTTCGTGGTGTAATGGTCAGCACACTCGGTGCGTATTCGAGAGTTCCGAAGTTCTAGTCCCGACGATAGCATTGCACATTTTTCATGTTTCCAACTTCGTAATACCTAATGTCTCTACAAGGTTATAGCAAAATTCAGTAAGGTTATCTGGGTGGAGATCATAATTCGTCGTTATAGCCTTAAAAAAACCAGAACTGACTCACATTCCCGTTACGAAAGGGGCACTGTCTCGTCTTCACATCATGCATCCGTTCTTACAAACCGTACAAGACAGCCAGCCCGTTATTTCGGACTTCACCTCAGGTCGAACTACTAGTATTCGGCCATCTTATCCACTCGGTCATTGTTGAAGCTAACAATCACGATACGAAATCCAATTGAGAAAAGAATTATCTACTGGATAGAGTACTCAAAGAAATTACAAAGATATTTCAATAGCTTCCCTTTCTAGATATGCGTGCCTTACTCCATCGCAAGTTTTGAATGATAATTAAATTATGATCTTACTGATATAAATAAGAAAGATTTCGGGAAATACTTCACAATTTCTTTTCTGTTTCTGCTTGGGAAGACGAAAGCTTTGGGAAGACGAAAGGGCAGTAACTTTGAACTTCTATAATTTATTGAAAATACAGTTCCCAAAAAGGAATTTCCAAATATTGTAATACTACTTCGAATTTGTCTCATAACTGCTCTAAGTGTTACTTCTTGTGAGACGAGTTTTTCTGGATACAAATCGATTAAGAAACAACACTCAAGGCCTAAAAATGAGTATCTTGCACCTAATAAATACTGTACTGTCTACAAGAAAACTATTGGAATAATGACACAAATTTCTAGAATGTCATCGACGACTTTGCTAACAGAAAAACAAACAAAATAGCAGCTTAAAATGTTGGAATTCAAGTTTTATTTCAAAAACGAACACAGAGCTTTTATTTATTTCCCTGTATGTCGCGTTTCATATAAACCTGAATTTTTTGGCGTGCATTGATGGGGTGAGGGCAGATAAATGAATGAAAGAAACTCAGCTACTCCACTGCTGGTAGAACCTTTCTTATGTAGGTTGGAGTATGCTTCTCTAAGTAAAATGCAAAAAGATTTATGTCAGGATTATTTTGTTACTTTATAATATAAAAAAAAATTTTTTTTGAAAGCTTTCAGATTTTATATTACGCCCAAAGGGGAGTATATTTTCCTTCACACACGCATATACGCTTCGAGAGCATTTGGACTAACGCCCCTTTGGGATAAAACTATAAAAAAGAACATAGCTTTAGAATTTCCGATAGATAGTCTCGCGCACTGGAGAATAAAATATTTTATTCCGCACAGTGTGTTGCCAGGGCTCGCTTTGAAATCGTTTTCTTAACCTAAAATTCGTTAAAGTTTAAAAAATGTGAAATAGATTGTAGGGATTTATATTTATTTTGAATAACCAGTTACATTTAATTTTAAGTTCCTTTCCTATAAGCCTTCATTCCCCTAATTGTCAGTGCCAGAATATTTAAATTTGGTAGCGCGCGTAAGAAATGCAAAATTTGCCAGTGGAAGAATAAGTTAAATATCGACGTTCCAGTAGAGAGAGTTCGGGAAATTGACGTGTGGGCTTATACGCAAAGTTCTGTTTAGCAGTTACTGCTGGTTTGACGTGGCTTAAGCTCTATTATCTTGTTGCCACTAGACTCATCTACACGCTGTAGGCTACAGGATTATATGAGCCCTGTAGTATAATTCTACTATTTGTGAACATCTCGAATTCTTAAGTTTGATTCTACTGTTTCAGTTACAACCCAAGTTGAGGCATAGTATGTTAGCGTCAAGTTGATGCATTGTAAATAAGTTAAAGAGTTTCATAAAGGGAAGTTTTAACCCTTCCTCAGTGCAATCACTATTTCTCAAGATTCTACACGACAGAAGGACAGTAGAACTTTACAAAACAATAAAACAAATTCGAAATTCAAGATTCGTTCTTCCAGGTCGAATGGAAGACTATGTCATTCAAAATTTGATGGCTCTAGATATCGTTGTTTTTACACAATGCGAGAAACATACATACATTCATTCAGATTCTTCATTATTTAATTTCTTTTAAATATAATACAGGACGATAATATTTGGTGGCAACAAAAGCGATACAAAAGCCGTTTATAGAGATTCGACTCAAAATGCCGTTTCGAGACTAATACCTCTTCTGGGTTAACGTTCCTTTGGGCTAAGAAAAAAGAAAAACTGGAATCAGCTCTTAGCTTAATTTCTTGAAGTTCGATTTCAGAATTAGGTTGAGTTATGTCTGATTTTAATGTTCTTTTATCTGTAAATGTCTTTCATAACCAGTTTGCAGCTCTAGCCAGTTTGCATAGACAAGTACAACAGAAAATCGAATAATTCTCAAACGATTAAAGATATATATATATATAATTGCTTTATAAGTAGCAGAACCTGAGTGCCTGTAACTGCCCCTGTTCTACAGAATGGACGTAAACATTCGAAACTTTCAAGTTTTGACTATGAAAGCCATCGCTAAAACTTATCACTTTGCCTGACCATCTCTAATGATAGCAGTGCCCTCTTACCGAAACGCCTTCCATTATCGCCTGATAACTGAAAGGGAGGATGGAAAAGAAGAAAAATAATGGGGAAGCTGAAAAAAATAAGTCTCTCTCCATATACACGCGCTCGCTTCAGACAATGGACCCATAATAACCCACCGATTGAGACAGGGTCTTCCAAGACGCTCTGTCTTGATTGGGCGTAAGAGGAGAGTAAGAAGTTTTTAGTCGGAAGTGCCCAAACGAGAACATCCGCTGTATGGGCTGCGATAAGAGATGGAACTATTAAGGGGCGGTGTGCAAATGCACCCTCAAAATACTCCAAATGAGTGATTCCCAGAGTGGCGTTTCAAGAAGCGTAAAATATGATAAAGTTCGACAGGAGTTATTATATAGTAGGAAAGAATTGTCAAAACTTAATATTAAATTTTTCGTCCATTTTTTATTGTTTTTTATTCATATTTTGTGTTCAGTCATACGAATTGCAATCAAATCGATGAATTATTGCCAATGAACCATTCGGAAGTTGCACTCCGTTTCAATTGATATATGAAAATCTTAAATCTTTATGTCTAGTTTGATAGCACTAAGTTTGCTATACAAAAATAATACGCACGCTATACAAAAATAAATAAATAAATAAATAATAATAAAAAAAAGATGAGGCAAAGTTTCCAAGAAGTATACAAGTGATAATGAGAGTATTTTCTCAGAAACCTTTATGATTACAACCGCTTCACCTAAAATAATGATCGTAAAAAGAAGAAAAATGTATAATGATTTTAATGAATGCAACTAATTTCTGTCATTTCATGGGTCCAGCTAGTAATTAGTAATAATAGAATTGAATTTGAGTTTATTACTTTTAAATCTCTTACTCTGTTAATTAATTACACATTAAATTTTCTTTTAAATCAATTAGTTGGTTAATTCAATTCCAGAGACAAATATTTTGTGTTTTGCCGAGTGTCAACACATTTTTATATCGCTGAGACCTCTGATTCAAACTCCTTACAGAGTGGCAACGCAAACCTTTGCATAGCTGAGTTTTTAGTCAAAAGTTCCTTTAATTCGTCCAAAATATTAAATTAAAAAAAAATGTGAAAGCTTTCAGAGTTCGTATTACGCTCAAAGTGGCGTTTTTTTTTTCCCTCATTTACACACACCTACACGTTTCGAGAGCATTTGGGCTAAAAATATTTAAAAACAATATATCTTTAGAATTTCCGACAGACAGCCTCACGCGCGCTCAAAATAAAAATGTCTTTTACAGTAAGTACAGTGTTGCCGCTGCTCGTTTTGAAATCGTTGACGGTGTTAATCAAAAATTCGTTAAAGTTTTATAAAATATGAAATAGACAATAAAAAGTTTAGATTATATATGTTCAAAATTTGATAGATCTAGGTGCCGCTATTTTTGCAAAGTGGGGTTCATTTCGAAACACAAATGCTGAGCGGAGTGGCAACACATTCCTTTTATATCGCTTAGTTTTCTGATCAAATTTGAAACATAGATATATTATGCTTTCTGGAGCGGCAACACAAAGCTTTTATATCGCTGTGTTTTTAATTAAAAGTTCCTTAAAATCACTTAAAATATGAAATAAATAAATAAAAAAAAATAATAATAAAAAAACAATTCGAAGTTCCAAATTTGAACTTCGTGGTGCACATATTCGGGTGGAGTGGGGGGGATAGACTCTGTCAAAATTTAGTGGCTCCAGGTGCAGCCGTTTCTCCAGAATACGAGGAACATACATGCATACACAAGCTTATTAATTATTTAATAACAGAGATAATTATTAAAAATAAATCTGAAAGGTTTTAGATTTTAAATTACGTCCAAAGGGGCGTTTTTTTCTAACATTTGTGTGTTACCTTTATTTATTAAATATCCTGTTCTTCGCACTTAAACCATAAAATTCAGTTCAAGAGCCAATATTGCAAAATAATTTTAAATTCAGCATATGCTTAGAATTTCCGATACACATTCTTACGCGCTGGAGATAAGATTTTTTTTTTTGTACAACGTTGTCATTGCTCGCTTTGAAATCATTGAGTTTGTTAAACAAAAATTCGTTAAAGTTTTACAAAATATGAAATCGATAATGTAAACAAATTCCAAATTTCAAATTTTGGGCTTCCAGATGCTCATATTCGCAGGAGGATTACGTTATTCAAAATTGGATGGCTCTAACTACCGTTGTTTTATCACAATGCAAAAAACATACATACATTTATGCAGATTCTTCAACATTTAATTTCTTTAAATATAATACAGGGCGATAATATTTAGTGGCAACAGTTTGAAAAGTGAAACAACGCTTGTAGTGAATCAACGCAAAATGCCAAAACGAAATTAATATTTTTCTGGGCAAATTGCCCCTTTGGTCTAACGATGTAATTACTTTCTTAATTTTCCTATTTATTTCAGATATAAATTTCTTCATAATTATCACTTATTCTGTTCCTGTGTTTCATTTGGGGTGAAATGACAGAGCAATAATTCAAATTAAAGATTGGCAGGTTATAAAATGTAATTAACAAAGATACATATGAAGTATCTAAGCACACACAAAATAAAGACATCAGACAATTATAGTCACATGACTTAACAGAAGTAAACCTTCCGTGTTAACTTCGGATATATTTCACAGCGAAAAAATATTTCACTTCGAGCGAATATTATTTCCCGATAATATACGTGTGATTTAGCGGGAAGTATTCTCTATTACTGTACAACTATTGTTAACTTGTGTCCTCGTTTTTTCATATTGAAATAAAGCATGTAAATACGAACTACATTATACTGTTGACATTTAAATCTTCTAGCAGAGCCGTTAATCTTATTAAAACATCTAATCTATTTTATGTATAACTTTTGTGCGAGTTGTTTTCTTGTATTAATGACTTAAATTTACATTGTTCATATATTTTCATTAGTTCATAAAATAAAAAAGTCATTTAAAAGCCTAATTAAGATTTAATTAAACTGTACGACATGATTCGTTAAAAACCAACCAGTTTTTTTTCGGGGGAAAGGGGGGGGGAGGGCTATTCACTCCAAAATTGTAATTGATTCTACTGTCGTTTTCTTATGCTAAAATGACACTAACTTAGTTCAATATTAGAGGTGTCTTACAGAGTCATAGAAGTCTTTGATCACTTGCGGCTTGCCTTATTCTGGTCAGCCAGAGTTCTTTTTGTAGTAGTGGAAGAAAGTTCGACAACCAGTAATAATTGCATCACCTGTAGATGGAATTCCATACGAAAAACAACAGCGATCGTAATAGGCAACCCGTCCCTCGTGTCAGCCTCTCATTGAGGCCTTCCGGTTTTCGGTCCTTCGCGTTTCACCAGGAATGTAGAGGTCGAACAACCCTTCTTTACCCAATCACACACTGCAACCGTGACCTTACATTCCTCCGAGGCCGAAAAGAATGAATGAACATTTCTCTTCAATGAACCAACGACCGCACACGAGTACGCGGTTTTTAGGCTGGCTCGTAGGGCCGTGGGTCAGTTTTTTTTTTTTTTTTTTCTCTTCTTTTTTTTCCCTCGCTTTCTTGGAGGAAGTAAACTCGCGCAGTGGGTTCACGTGCAGGTCACGTGGTCTCCGCGGATTAGCTTTCTTCGCTCAGGTAATATCGCATAGACATTGGGAGGCAAAGGGGGAAGGAGAGACTTTGCCGTGGGCTATAAACATTTCTGGAATGTAGTTTACATTCATGCATCCATGGAATGCACAGTAATCGGTGATAACGCTTATTTTTTGAACTGAATAAGGGAAGGCCTACCTTTAGCTGCTTAAATGAATTTGCGTGTGCATTCTTTTTAACTAATTACAATCCGTAAACACAGACAAGACATTCTTTTTAGATCACCGACGCTCCATATCGCAACTTTTACTAGGGAAAAACAACAACTGTGCTGCACTCTTGACCGTATTTGTGTTTTGACGCAAAATAAAACAGATTTTTAAATGTCTTTAACTTTTAACTGTCATTATCTTTTTCATTTTCACTAAATATATACTATAATGAGAAATTACATATTGTTGCGTTTTACGGGTTCGTGGATTTGAGAGTATCCGATGAAAACACGATGCAGAACAATAATAAGCACAATTTATTTACAGGAATCACTATTTACAGCACAGTTCCATAATCACCTTTAAAAGCGTCGAAAATCTACAATAACTACGCTGAAACAATCAGCAACACAGCTTTAGGCTGTAACTGTACAGGTAGCTTCACGGCAACACTAAACTTCTAATGAACACCGTGGAACAATCACCAATCCACTTTCAAGCTATACTGTAAAGATAGCTTCACGGCAAAGCACTATCTCGATTGCTTTCCGTTCACAGAACTCTCGCGTAGCAGCTATTCTCACAACTAATCACACTGCTCGCAACACTTCACAATGCTCGCAACTAACTCGCAACTAACTGCTCTCAGAAACGCAAGGGTTTATATAGCTTTTCTTTAAGTTCGACACGTTTCGAGAAATATCTCGATAGGAAGTTATTCTAGAAGCTTCCCGATTGGACCATGGGATATCGCCAATTTGGTCGTCAAATGGGCGATAAAGTCGCCAATCTGGCAACCCTACCATACACTATTTTATGGCAACCCTAGTGCTATGCCGGAAAGCTTACATACAGGCGCAACCGCCGAATTTTTCGCAACAATATGAATACATTCTTAATTTTTAGATTCGTAAGATTAAATTATAAAGCAGTAATAGGAGGATATTAGAGAACCTTAACATCTTATGTCTTGTGGTCTTAAGCAGAGATCAAAGCACGAAGACGCAAGGCTAAGATCAGTAAGTAATGAATAAGAAGTTTATGATATCCTCCAGTATATTTTATTAAGATTAGTATTTAGATTATTAGGCTAAGTTATTTATTACCGCAAAGCACTAGAAATCTGCTATTCGTTCTCGAACGGGTTCACTTTACCGAGCGAATGACTACAGATTCCTCAGAAAAGAGGGGTAGCTCTTTTAGAGTTCACTCATGGAAGCCCCTTTAGGAAGCTGGCCAGGAACGCTCGATTTCCATTTTAGGGTAGAAAAGAATGTTTATCCTTCCATGTTAAAAGTGAGTTAATCTTTACCATTTCCCACATTTTTGAAAATATGTATATATATATATATATATTATGCTGGAGTTTTGTTTTGTTTTGTTTTGTTTTGTTTGTTAGTTCTGTGTAGCAAGGAAGCTTTAGGGAATCTCAATACTCCACATGAAAGAAATCAGTAAAGAGAGTTAGCGTTTTGATTCAATCGACACTTCCGATCCCACTGCTCAAGAACGAGCAGTGGATTCCGCTCTTCGTTTCCTTTCCGCTCTTCGTTCCATCCTCGCAAATCGTTCTTTGTTCATTACCCGATCTTTTTATTGTTAGTGAGCGGCAAGTCATTAAAAAAAAAAGAAACATTTCAATTCAGTGTCTGAGCGGTTTTGATTTT
>KK121200.1:627929-652582 GCA_000611955.2 Stegodyphus mimosarum
GGTTTGTCCACCTCTACAAAGCCCTTCAGGATTTTGCCTTTGTGATTATTTAAGGCAAATTTAAGGCTAATTGCCTTGTATTCGGATTAAGAAGTTATGGCGTTTTCCAGAAGTTTTCAGTGATTTCAAGCTGCACCTTTTCTTAAAAAAGAGATGTTCGAGAATCAGTTTGAAGGACTGAGGCCCAAGTACAGTATTTAACCGGTTATTACAGTGTTTACCCGGTAACCATTAACTTAATTATTTACCACATCTCAGCCTGCTTATGTTAGAGTTAAATTTTCTTTTGTCATAAAAATTCTTCCTGCGTTTCGAATAACTTTCTTTATTTTTATTCAAAGTTTTCCCTAATTTCTTTTTTTTTTGGGGGGGGGGAGGCGAACTTGTCTTCCTAAATATTTAACTTAAAAGTTTTTTTTAATTAATTAAGACTTTTTTGTGACAGTTATCAAGTTTATTGTTCTTAGTACAAAACTATTGTTTCTGGTCCGTTAATTACTTCCGTGTTTTGAAAAATAATTAACAGTACTTGCTTGTTAGAGACTACAATACCTTTTTGTCTTGTTGTATACTGCCAATTTCAAGAATAATTTGTTGGTTTTTAAATAGTTTTTTTCACTACTTTTACAACTTTTGGAACTTTTTCTGAAATGACATGCCATTGTTTTTTTTCATATTTCGATTCTACGACTCAAATTATGCCAAATGCCAAGTTTTGTAAAAATCGAAGAGTAGGTTTTAAAAAATTAGCTCTGAAAATTTTAACTCCTCACTGTTAATTGAATTTGATATATATATATATTAATATCTCTTTTTTATTAAACGTCCTTTATTCCTTTTTCCAGAATTCGAAATTTAGGTTTCTTCCAAATAAAATTCGCCCATTTTTTATGATTTATTTTTAGAATTTGTATTTTTAAATATTTTTTATAAGTTTTTCGAAAACAATTAAATTTTTACCATCATCTTAAAGTGGGTGTATTTCCAAGCATACCTGCAAAAAATTTTGTATTCAAAATTTCCTAATTTCCTATTGTATTGTATTGTATAATCCTATTGTATTGTTTTTTTGTATTCAAAATTTCCTAAGATATACGTGAATTTATATAATGGCGCGTTTTGAAATTTGGCGTATTTTTTATAAGCGATAATAACGCCAATTGCGGTTTACGCACTTTGTAAAATTGTTTGAATGTAGGAACGATGATTTTTTTTCCCGCTAGTGTACAGTTTAAAAAAAGGAAAAAAATACGTTGCTATTCGGCCAACATTAAAAGGTTGGCCGAATGAATTATTGTCGGCGCAAACTGAAAAAAGTACGCCAAGATAAATTTTTAAATTTCTCCATAACTTTCTTACCAAAAATTACAAAACTTAATATTTAGCCGTAATTTGAGTTGTAGAATCGAAATACGGAAAAAAATCGGCATGTTATTTCAGAAAAAGTCCGGTTTTGTGTCAAAATACCTAAGTTAGAACAGCAATGCTATATATAAATCTAATGTATATATCCTTAATCGCGCTTTTGGAAAATGAAAAGGGCAATTTGAATTTCGTCAATCGGCCCAGTAGAACGGGAGATATAGAATTGTCCCAATTTTTTTCCCGCAGTGTACATATTGATTTAAATTAATTTAGATTTGTTTAAATTTAGAACTTTAATTTTAGATTATTTTCGCATTTTTTTGCATTTGTCAGCTCAAAAATACAGCTTTTTCTTTTACTTCTCTCGCTGAGCCAACTCACTTACGAAGATGAAAAACCTTTCTGCTTTTGTTTATTTCAATATTTTCACTTTTCTATTCTAATAATTTTTGTACGAATTTTGTTTTTACACAGCATTGGATTGTCTGGGGATTTTAAAACCAGTCGCATGTACCTAGTTGTTTTTACAATAGTATTTTAGAATTTGCAAAAAGTCATTCCTTGCACCAATTCCTTATTCCATTGGTGAATACGATTTTGAATTTACTTTGTTTTAAAATTAATAAATTTTTCCATGAACTGTTATAGCTGTTTACCTTGTTACATGAGCTGTTATCTCTTTCCATAAAGTTATACAATCTCACCGTAATGTAAAATAATGTTTTACATTACGGTGTAATGTAAAATAAAATAGAGTCTCCGGAAGACGTAAGCGAATTATCTTTATGTCTTGGAAATTAAAATAGAAACGTGGAAAGAATGTAAAAGATCCTTTTAGTAATTCAGATAATTAAACAGAAAGCACAGCTTATCAAACCAGCCAGCATATATGGCGTAACTCAAAAGTAAAAAAAAATTACTTAACTAAATAAATCGTAAGTTAGTCCAAAAGCTATACATACAGAACACGCGCAATGAGCCTTATCTGATATCGCTGGGACAAGTATAATGGCGAGAATAACGCAGCGCAGCAGATAAACTGCTATCAAGAGATTCAACTAGTATCATGGCCTTCAGCAGGTGAAACAAGCTCTGATTTTGCAATCTAAAAAATTCCTTTAAATACTGTCTCTTTCTACCTCATTTGAATACTTGTGAACTAGAAATTAGCGTTCACACAGGTAAACGGAAAGCGTGAAAGACAATAAAGTTAATTAACATAAAATAACTGGTTCGTAAAATGAAATAAATAATTATAAAATGTGAATTGAACAATCATTTTAATATACTTTGTGCAAATTAACTTAACTGAAGTTTATCTACATATATAAAGAAGAAAGTCTGAGTGTTTGTTTGTTCGCTAATAACTCAGTCACTCCTATAGCTGTCATCACTAAACTTTCTACAATTCTTTTCTGGGTCCTCGAAAAGATCGAAGTCCACTTTTTTCCAAAAAAAAGTAGTTAAATCAGAGATATTAATTAAAAACTCGGAAAAACGATCACTTTCACCCTCATTTTTCAGAGTGGCAACAGTCTCGCAAGCTGGAGATGAAAATCTGCTTTATTTCGAAAGTTGTTGCCACTACTCGCTTTCAAATCCTAGAGTTTGTCAATAAAAATTAAATAAAAATAGACAAATTAAATAAAAAATTTTGCAATTAAATAAAAATAGCATTGCCAAACATTAAATACATTATTTCCGATTCCAAAAATTCGTGGGAAGCCATTTCGATTATTCCCATCTTCGTACGACTTTAATCAGTCAAGATATTAATTTAAAATTCCGAAAACAATAGTTTCCGCACTCATTTTTCCGAGTGGCAACAGTCTTGTGCGTTGAAGATAAAAATACTTTATTTCGAAAAGTGTTGTTACTGCTCGCTTTCAAATCGTAGAGTTTGTTAACCAAAAAATTTATAAGTTTTATAAAATCTGTATGTATAAAGAAGAATGCCTGTTTGTACGTTTGCTTGTTTGTTCGCGTTATTATTTCTGATCAATTATGATCCATTTTTTGCCACATGTAATGGACTAAAATTGAATATTGGGGAAATAATGGATCTGACCTGAGCTTTTACGACCATTTGATTAGAAAGACGAAAATCATTAAAAACTGCGTGCTATTGTTGCTGATCTAATGAGAGAGACTTGGTTTATTTTTCTATCGAAATTTTTATGTGGATTTCATATCGCATCAGACTGAAAGATGTATGACGATGAATCGCATTTTTTGCGTCGTTATTAGAGAAGGATTTCAGCGGTATCGTTCTCTCTGTTGTTAGATGCATTACTCTCAATCTAACTTAACTGCCATCGGATACTTCCGCTAGTTTCAAATAAAGAAACAAACTGTAATATTTCTATGATATTTCAAATAACGAACTTATTTCTTAAAAATAAATTTCACTGTTGGAAGTTATCGTTACGTCGCATGAAAGCTCAGATTTCTCCAAGAAAACCCGCATATTTGGATTAGGTATGCATACTGAAAGACAGCATATTCTCTCTTCTGCAACTGAAACGCATTAAGAAAATTACAAACAGAAACCAAAACCGACAGAATGCATAATATGCAACCGACTTCATTCAGATAGAGGTGGACATTGTTCCAAGACCGAAATGCTTGCAGATTTGCTGTCCTCGTTCTAACTATTCATAACCGCAGTAATTTAGATAATTTTCTCTTGCATATTCATTTTGACTGGATAATACATATTTAAGGTGGTTAATAAATGTTGCTGACAAAGACGTGAAAAATGGTCGGAAATAAAGAAATCAATCCGTGAGGGTCTGCCAAAAATTCTGAACCTTTTAGCCTGATGAGAAAATCTGATAAAGGACATTAGCACAAATGGCTTAGCAAATGATGTTTATTTTTTGATACGCATTTTCTATATGGTAAAGCAAAGGCAATTTAGACAAAAGGCTATTTGGAAGCAAGTAAAGCTTTTTAATCCGAAGAAAAAAAAATTCAAGCCTCGTAACTAAATTTTTTTTGCGCATATTCTGGAACGCATACAGGCAAAACCCAAATAGCTTTTCTTGCAATATTTTTAACGTTTATGGTCAGTTTCTTTACATAAAATAAATAAATGAAAGAATATGAAATAAATAAACGGAATAAATAAGAAGTGTCTGGCTTATTTCAGTACACATCATTTTCAACAATAATAACACATTTGGATACATTATGCTAAAATAAAGATTAAAATTTCAGTTTTTTATTTCCATTTGAAGCGTATGAATAAAATACAGGGAAAATTCGGATCGCGATTGCCTCACTTCGCGAACAATACGGCTCACGAACAAAATTTCTGAACAGGAAACGCTTCGGATGACAAACGGTGCCTCGAGTTACCGGCACTCAAGTCGGCAACACGCAATTTCCAAAGGTGTTTCAAGGTAACCAATACCACATAATTAATAGTCAGGGACTTCTGGAAACGACAATCTAATTTTTCCATTGCCCAACGCTCATTAGCAATGTCTGGCAACAAGTGAGTAACAAGATCACAAATTCAGCCTGGAGAAATTTATGAGTAGCTTGGATTGGATGGATTTGGAAATCTTTGACACTTAGGACTTCTGCTGTTATCTATATAATATTATATTTCTAAACATAGGAAGCAAGTAGTGAAGACGTGAAGTTACTATAGGACCACAAAAAGGAGCACAACAAGAAAGAACTGCAACACTTTTAAAAACCAGAGACAAAAGGCGACTGAGGAAGAAAGGCCTTCTGAAGCTGAGGAAGGAAGAAAAGTAATCATAATTGTCTCACGTGAGAAATTTGTATTTGTGCAAAAAGGGTAAGTTACCACCTTGATAAAGCAGTAGCAAGCTACAACATAAGCATTTTCAATGATAATGCTATGTCTCGTTTCTCATTCTCATTCTGGAAGCGCAGATGCGAGCTTAAATGAGCCCTGGAGTGCAAATTTGCAAGATTGGAGCCAGTGTGAGTTTTGGAGCTTTGGTTCTTTCCTTCAGACGTCATCTCTTGATCAGAGTTAGAAGCGCTGTAGTTTCTGTCGGTCAGCATAAGACCTCGAGCCTTTATTTTTAACGGGAAGAGAAATCTTTCCTTTTTTTCCTTTTCTCGAACCTCTTTAGGATTTAGACTAAACGTATTCAGACCTAACTATTCCCGAACTCCCACTTTGACTTTTTGGTGAGCCTTCGAGACAAGCTACAGTGATTTTGCATGATAAGCTCTCTCATTATTATTATTATTATTATTACATTGCAATTAGGCCAAATAGCAGCACGTTGAACTATAAAATTTCTTCGATAATTCTTTATTTTTAGCCCACCAGCGGCCGAATGGTTAAAGCCGTTGAACATTGTAGATTGGTCCGGAGTTCGAGTCCCGGCGAACGGGCTAACTACATGGGCGTTTTGGAGTGAGTGGCGACAACACTTGATGAAGAATCAAAACGCAATTTATTTAGCCAATATTACTCAGTACAATTCCAAAATCACGTTTTCAGTCGTCGAAAAACTACGACAAACACTCTGAAACAATCAGCAAAGAGCCTTCAGGCTATCGGCTGTATAACGGTGAAGATAGCTTCACAACAAAGCACCAAAATATAGCTCCCGACTCGGTCGATCGCTCTCAGAACTCAACAGACTCGATGATGCACTCACGACGCAATATGATATAACCGCTAGCCTCAACGGTGCACACTCTCCATGCGCAGACTCGCGATACGCTCGACGACCAGTTCGACATTATACTGCTACTATATGCATAGGGTTTATCTAACTTTTGGACATAACATTCTGGGCCAAACCGGTAAGAATTCGTTCTAGAATGTTCCCCATCCGTCTACGGCATATCGCCAGTTTTGTCCCAAACATCGCCAAATGGGCAATTTCGCGCCAAATATGGCAACCTTGCCTTCCCTTGCCATTTTTGGCAACCCTAAACCCGCTTTGCGGGGAAGCTATCTTACCGCGGCTGGACATTTCGTAACAATATATTTAAATAATTTTTCCAGAAACCCTGAGTGTTAATTATGTGGCACAAATTATCTCAAAACACCTTTGCAATCATACCTTGTCGACTTGAATATGAATTACACGAGACATCATTCGTTATCTGAGGCGCTTTTTGCTCAGATAATTTGTTCGTTAACCCAACTGCTTGTAAAGCGAAGCATTTGTTATCTGAGGTTCCATTGTATTTCGAAGTGTATGAGTTTCCTTCTTTTAAAACATTACTGTCAAATCTGAATTCAATTTTACCTGTTTTGAACGCAATTCTTGCAGCGACAGATACGTTCTGACTCTATCAGATATGCATGACATTTTTACATACTATGCACACACGTACGAAACGATGGCTATAACGTATGTATATTTAATGTGCAATAAAATATACATGAAAAAAAAACTATATTATACGTTAAAAAGTAAAATCCTTTCAACGAAATTCAGCTAGAAAGAAGCTGAAAGTAATTTCATCTCTTTATTGACACTTTTGATGAAAAATTCAAGACCCTTTCCCGAAGCATTACCTTAATTGGATAAAACTATAACATCCGTACCTCCGTTGAAAAATCGAAAAATGGATTAGTTTTGACATTATTTTCAAACAAGGCAAATGGAGTTTGCATCTGAAGGTTCATAAAATTTCCTAGCAGTAGATATTGGAAAATAAAACACCCTACTTCACTCATCGAAAGCGAATTGTATGGTATCAGATAATTATAATTCACTAAAATAACGAATTTTACTGTAAAATGTGATATCATCTTCCAATAAGTGTATTTAGCCCATAAAGGTCTCGAAATGCCATTTTGTATCGAATAACTAAATGCGTTAAATAGTTTTTCAAATTGTTGCCACCAGATATTATCACCCTGTATTATATTTAAAGAAATTAAATAATGAAGAATATGCATGAATGTATGCATATGAAAAAGCATTGAACTCAATTTTACGTAACAAAGGTATTGGGAAAAAACAACGGCACCTAGAGCCATCAAATTTTGAATAACGCAGCCCTCCACTCGAATATGCGCATCTGGAAACCAGAATTCTGAATTTCCAATTTGTTTTATCATCTATTTCACATTTTGTAAAACTTGAGTGAATTTTTTTGATTAAAAAACTCAACAATTACAAACAGAACAGTGAAAACACTATATGGAATAAAACATTTTTATCTCCAGCGCGCGAGACTGTCTGTCTATTCTGAAGATATGCTGCTTTTAAATATTTTTTGCCCAAAGGGGAGTTAGCACAAATGCTGTCGAAACGTGTATGTGAGTGTAAATGAAACAAAAACGCCCCTTTAAACGTAATATAAGATCTGAAATATTTCAGATTTTTTTAAAATTTTTTTACTATGCCTTTTCTGTAGGAAATTATGTAGCCATATGTGAGGTCAAGTGTAAAATCTCGTGCAAAGGAAGTACACTTGTTCTTGCCATTCTTTGCGTCTTAACATCGCTGATTTATCTTCGGAATTGTAAAGGCATATTGTAAGTATAACTAAATGAATCATTTAATAACAGTATACCAGTTATTCTCAACCAGGAAAAACTTTCATAGTTTCATTGGAAAAGGCGATCAGACCTTTATTTAGATGTATTTAATTTTAGTTTATGAATAATTCAATTGTTGGTTTCTATTAGCATTTTCTACATATTTTTCTGATTAATATATAATATACGTTAAAGAATAATCTAAATCTGAATAAATGTATATATGTGCTTACCGAGTTTTAGAAAGGACGGGGAGAGCATGATCTTCTAGCAGCAGTGAAAGGGCCGCATGAAGTAAAACATGTTAAGAACCACTGCAGTAAATGTTTTAATAATTATTTCATTATATTGAGATAAAATAATACTCCGAAAAATGGTTACTGGTAGTGATAAGGGATGAAGAATCAGCATAATATTCGTAAATTTGAAGAATTAGTTTCGAAGTTTTAAATGTAGAACCTTCTTCTTTAGCTGCAGAAGCGAAAATAATAATAATAATAATACTTTCACATGTTTCATTGTCAGAAATATTATTAGTAGAATCTTTACTGAAAGTGTGGAATACAAAGGCAGCTGACATTGGCAGCTGACAGACACTGACGAATCTAAGAAACGGACCTTGGGAAAACGGGGGGCGGGCGGAGGGATTTCAAAAAACTGATATCATTATTTGGTTGTAGAAGAAAATATTAGTATTAGTCCCTGTATAATGTAAAACGGTACTTATGGATAATCCTGGGTAACATTTTCTTGGAGATCATTTTTGACGATTGATGTGCACAAAGTTCGGAAGAAGAAATGCGAATGATTGTCGCCGGGAATGTCCCTTTTATAGGCAAAAAATACGATAAGAAGCAGTTAAGGGTAGCTAAAATATCACTGAAGAATGTTTTGTCGCCAAAAAACTATTTCCAGAAAAATGTGACGTTGGATAAGTCACCCGTAAAACATATAGACCAGCGCATACTAAAGTCTCGTTGAAGTTATCCTGATACCACTTTCTGCTATTCGAGCACATGACTGGAATTTAAAACATTTCTAAATAGTACAACATCAAGTGAATTCCTAACCATCGATAACGTGCTTCCAGCTCAAAGCCTGAAAATATGTATTCGCATGCTATGGCACTAAAAGAAGTGCATACTATCTTTGCATAATTACTTTGGTCACTAGCTATTGGAAAAAATTATTATACCATATTCTTCAATAAATTCTATTTTATTTTCCGTTAAACATCGGGCTTAGATTATGAAATAATTGGTGAGAAATACCGGATGAATTATTCGTTATTGTAAATTCTAGATAGGATTTGCTTTCTTTCAGGACTAAAATGGTTTTCGAAGGCTACTAAACTATATAATTACACAATTAAGTATATTTTCACATGAACCTTTTCATAAGAATTTAATTTAATACACATTCAAAATACACTTGTCATATTGATTGAACACGAGAGGGCCAAGCCAGTTCTTGACACTGCACATCCTGGACAAGCCATCCTGTATTGGAACACACAAAAGTGCAAATTTTACGTCTGTCACCTGATACTACAGCTTTGTACAACTTCTAAATCAAGCTATAATTATGACATTGGAAGCATACTGCATAGAACGGACATTCCATCAACACTTAGGATCAAACTGAATGATGAAACACTAATTGTCGTTGATGTGTGGAAGATGTTATCAATTATATATTGTATCAGTCAGGTTCGATTGGCATTAAATGAATTAAAACAAGTAACTTCGAATGCCTGTCGGAAAGCAGCTTGATCACAATGTGTAAAGAGCAAAGTTCCCTTCATACCTAATGCGACCAAACATTTCAGTAACATTACAATGGCACAGTTGGTGCAGAAGGATTCGATGATCCATCGTTTGAAGATATTGATGAAGTGATAGTCGACAAAGTTCCTAAGCTATGAAGAAATACTAAAGGTTTCCTTAACACTCTTAATCCAGTTCTACGCAGATTTAATAACAATAATAAAAAAATGTATGGAACTAGCTAGGAAATTAGGTAATTATTTTGCCAAATATGACTGACTCTCTAACAAGGAATGCACTGAGAATTTTCGACATGAGCTGAAGTTGTTGACAGCCTATTCCAAAGAATTAAAAAACGGCATAACCGAAACACGAACACAACGATTAATATTTGAAATTCGCTCTTAAAATCGGTGAAACATCAGCAGCACAGGAGACTTGTGCTGATTTTGCTCAAGAAATCATAGAAAGAAATTCCTTAATAGAGGAAGAAGACAATGCCCGCAACTTTTCTAGTGATAGCAGTGATATTCCAGTGATACACAAATGTGTGCACTATTTACTGCCAGAAAATGAAAATGAATACAATCTTATGTGCGTAAAACAGGACGTTTTTTGGTTTACAAAGAATTTTTTTTTTCATTTCAAATGCAAATTTGTTTTAACATATTTTCATTGCATATTATTACATGTCTATTTTATAGCAATAAAATAATAAGCTTGAAATGAATATTTTCAGATCAAAACAATTTTTTTATTTTCATTTTATTTTTATTAATTAAATAATTTTAATGATATTTTAAATCCGGAACCTATCTCCTTTTCTAATATAGACACATTATTGTTTTTTACACGATTTGTTTTCACTTATTCTTCTGGAACCTACCTATTATGTAAAAACAGAATTAAGTTAAACTTTTGTGATAAGTTCTGTTTCAGCCTCCGAATATACTAAATATAATCTAGTTAAAAAAACTGATTATATAACCGAAGATATAACGCTTGTGACGGGGCAGCTGTTTTGCATGGAGACGGGGAAGCTGTTTTGCAAGAGCCACTAACAACCTCTTCGTGTTCGTCTTTGATGGTGTAATCGGAATTCTGTAGAACTATCGAGAACACATCTTCGAACCCTACACAGCAATAACCAATAGGTGTTGTGTCCAGGCACAAGACATAAAACCGATTGAGCATTTGTAGCAGGACATCTATGGACATTGCGGTTTACATCAGCAATGACCCTTCATGACGCAACGGGAGGAATGGACAGGTTGTCTCAAACATAATTATCTTTAGTTTGCAGTTATCAGACATCCTTAACCGTTAACCTGTCATCAGCAGAGTGACTAAATATCTGAAATTATTTGGAACTTTTACCGCCTTTTTTTTTTACTCGATGTCAACGCTTCAGTATATGTCCCGGATTTTGGTCTATGTAAGTTCCGCCATCTGTACATACCTACACTGCGAAAAAAAAATGTGGTATAGTTGTAAATCTCCCGTTCTACAGAGCCGATTGACAAAATTCAACTTGTTTTTTAATGTCTCGAAAGAGCGACTTAGGATATGCATTAGATTTATGTATAGCACTCTTGTAATAGAGGTATTTTGACCCAAAATCAGACTTTTTCTGAAATGACATGCCAATTTTTTTCATATTTCGATTCGATGACTCAAATTATGCAAGACTGCCAAGTTTTGTAAAAATTAAAGAGTAGTTTTTAAAAAATTAGCCCTCAAAATTTTATCTTCTCAATGTTAATTGAATTTGGTATATATTTACTAATCTCTTATTTTATTAAACGTTTTTCATTCTTCCCTTCATATATCGAAATATAGACTCATTCCAAATAAAATTCACCCATTTTTTATGATTTATTTAAAAAAAATTATATTCTTAAATAAATTTAATAAATTTTTCGAAAACAATTTTGAATTATAACATATAAAATTTTTACCATCATCTTAAGATAGATATACTTCTAAGCATACCTACAAAAAATTAGAGTTTTTTTATTCAAAATTTTCTCTAAGATTTACGTGAATTTAAATATTGGCGTGTATTGGAATTTGACATATTCGTTATAAGCGATAAAAACGCTAAATGTGGTTTACTCATTTTGTTAAAATTATTCGAAATTAGGAAAGATGACTCTTTTTCCCTGCTCGTGTACAATGAAAAAAAAGAAAGAAAAATAGATTGCTGTACATTAAGGATTTTGCCGAATGAATTATTCTTAGCGCAAACTGAAAAAATGAGAAAAGATAAGTTTTTGAATTTCTCCGTAAATTTTGTACCAAATTTTACAGCATTTAATATTGAAGCATACTTTGAATCGCAGAATCGAAATATGAAAAAAATTTGCATGGCATTTCAGAAAAAGTCCGATTTTGTGTCAAAATACCTATATTAGAACAATGCTATATATAAATCTAATATATGTTCTGAGTCGCGACATGAAAAACACAATTTGAATTTCGTCAATCGACCAGTAGAACGGGAGGTATAAAACAGTCCCATATTATTGTTATTATTATTATTATTATTACTACTTTTTTTAACCCTTTTTTTTTCCTTTTTTCTTTTTCTTTTTTTTTCTTTTTTTTTCGCAGTGTACCTTTTCTCCAATAAAATCAGTCTTGTAGCTCTGTGTTTTTTATACCACCCACTGCACAGATAGTATGGATGTCACGGTGGCACCCAATTCCTCTTCTTTGCATAGAAAATTTATTTAAAGTACCATCTTAATTCTAGAGCCAAATTTTCTGAGAAACATCAGCTTTCCAGTTCTCGAAATTATTGCAAAGTATTAAGAAAAAAATTTTGGTGGGCCAAAAACTTCGTATAGGAAACACCTGCTATGAACAGATAACTGGAATAATATAAAATATTCTATATAAATCATAACATCTTTACTCGAGATGTCAGACCCAGACAGAGAGGAACCTGCAATCTCCTCGCTCTTATTGGCATGCTGGTACGACTGATCCCGCAGCAAAATAAATCATAGCTTCCATAATAGGCGATCAGCCCTTCAAAATAGTAGGAAAGAGGGGGAAGTAGGGCTATAATGCTAACATCACGACACACGATTCTCGATAGTGCTAGCAATCGTATTTACAATACATTATTTCCCCCCGCCTATTATGGGCATAGTTCATTCAAAGGGAGCCTTTCAGCTATAATTCGTAAAGTCCCCTCCTTCTTTTAGGATATTAATCTGTCTTGTTAAATTGAATGCGTCTTCCATTTACAGGTGATTCTCAACTAACGTGTGATTTAGTGTGTGAAGTTTTGTTACAAGTTCAAATGTTCGGAAGTCTGACATATATTGCACACTGTAAAAACAACTGACTGCCGTCCAAATATTATCTATATATATATAAAGAAGAAAGTCTGTGTGTTTGTTATGTAATAACTCACTCACTACTATAGCTGTCGTCACCAAACTTTCTACAATTCTTTTCTGGGCCCTGGAAAAGGTCGACGTCCACTTTTTTTTTAAAACAAAGAAAATAGAGTTAGCATCACAGATATTACTTAAAAACGCTGAAAATTCTAATTTTCGGCCTTGTTTTTCCGAGTGGCAACAGTTTCTCAAATTGGAGAAGAAAATCTGCTTTATTTCGGAAGTTGTTGCCACTGCTCGCTTTGAAATCCTAGAGTTTGTTAATAAAAAATTCTGAAGTTTTACAAATAAATAAAACTAGCATTGCCAAACATTAAATACATTATTCCCGATTCCAAAAATTCGTGGGAAACCATTTTGGCTATTCCCATCTTAGTACGACTTTAATTAGCCGAGATTTTAATTAAAAACTCTGAAAACACTAATTTTCGCACTCATTTTTCCGAGTGGCAACAGTTCCGCGCTTTGGAAATAAAAAAATGCTTTATTTCGAAAAGTGTTGCCAGTGTTCGCTTCCAAATCGTAGAGTTTGTTAACCAAACATTTATAAGTTTTATAAAATCTGTATGTATAAAAACGAATGCCTGTTTGTGCGTTTGCTTGTTTGTTCGCGTTATTATTTCTGATCAATTATGATCCATTTTATGCCACATTTAATCGACTAAAATTGAATACTGGGGAAATAATAATGGATGGGACCTGATCTTTTACGACCATTTGATTAGAAAGACGAAAATCATTAAAACCTGCGTGGAATTGTTGCTGACAAAATGAAAGAGAATTAGTTTATTTTTCTATCGAAATGTTTTACGCGAGGTACATATCGCATCAGACTGAAAAATGTATGACTATGAATCGTATTTTTTGCATCGTTATTAGAGAAGGATTACAGCGGTATCGTTCTCGCTATTTTTAGATACATTCGTAACTGGTATCGGGTATTTTCGCTGGTAAATAAATAAGCAAATGAAATAGTGCTGTATCTTGGACCGCATGTCGCTAAAATAATATTCTAATATATAAACAACCTTATAAAAATAACTTATTAACTGATAAAGCAGGAAACAAATTAATACAAAATTCAGTGCCCAATACAGCTGCCTTGGGACCTGCATCAAATTTTTACATTATGCATGGAAGGTGATATTATTATTTTCTTCGCTAGAAGAAAATCGCGTTCTGCTAAAATAGGGAATGTTGCCAACCCACATCTTATAGTAATGTTACAAATTTTTGTAAATATTTTTATTTTTATCTCATTGTATTTGGGTTTTTTATATTATTTCTTGTTGCGTTATGTGTTATTTATATATATTTATTTGGTGCCTTTTGCATAAAGATTTTGTTGCGCATTTTTGCTTATTCGAATTTGAGGCCACTTATTGGATTTGTATGTATTTGTTTTGTGTATTACGCTATAGACATTTTATTTCTGAAACAATTGACATTTGACTTGTAAAGACAGCTCAATTAGATCCTAAGATATGTTTATAAATTCTTCTCACGCACATCAGCGATAAATTTCGTCGTGAAGTTCTTGACCGCTGGCATTTGGCGACATTCCGGAAGCTTCGGGAGAACACTCGAAGTCCTAGGAGCAATTTTCTGCGAAGCTTCCAGAAGTGTTTGGCAATCCTATATATCGGCTATGTTGGAGACTTCAGTCAGCTCAGCTTTTCAGTTCAGAGTTGAGCTCCTGCGAGGTAATTACTATTTTAGGCTTTAATGTGTGAGTGAATTTGGTGATCTGCGTTATATTTCTCTTGCGTTAAGGAGAATTACCTTTATCTATACTTTTCTCTTTAGTTTTTTTTTTTTTTTTTCTCTTTTAGCTGAGATTTCTTTCAATGAAGTGCCAATTTCTTTTTCTTCATCTAGCATAGTTTGTTTTTAAGGAGAGCTCTGCGAACCTAATCTGCCATATAAATAAGAAACTTTCTTCCGGCAGCCGATAAAGAAGAGGATATTAGAATATTTCCATTCGATTTGCACTCTCATTTTCCTCATATGCTAAATGTTCTCTTTAATGTTTTTAATAACTAAGAGATGAAAAAATAGTTCATGTTTAGTTTTTGTTGTATTCATAAATCTTCCTGAGTTGGCAACATGTTTTAAAAAAAGCAGCAGACAATTTTGTAAATATTCCAGCGTCTGCTTTCTGGGACCCAAGCAACTCAAGTGCTTTCTTAATAATCAACTGAAATCTTCATATTATTTGTCATTCTAAAATACGTTCCATAGCCGTCCTAAATTTTATAAATTCTTCGAGCATGTGGAGTGGGTGTATTTCATGAATAAGAAGATGAAATTACTTACCATGCTAATGCTTTACAATGCCTTCAGAGCTTTTTTCTTACGCTCGAGTGGATTTAGAATCTAAAATGAAAGAATAAAGAAGCATCGTTAACACCTTACAATTTTTGTGTGTGTGTGTGTGTGTTAAAACATACATAAAAAAAGACTTTATTTTGTTACACTAACCGTCTAAAATAGTTATTATAAAAATAAATAAATATATATAATTATTTTAATGAATCCAGTTAACATATATCTCCCGGATCCAGCTACTAGTTAATAATAACCGAAATGATTCTGCGTTTGTTGCTTTTAAGTCACAAATAATAACAGAATGAATTTAAAAGAAAAATTTATTATTATTATCCAAAACACTGCCGAGCGTAAGATAAAATATTTTAATTCCAATAGTGTCAACCTATTTCTTTTATATCGCTTAATTTTCTGATTAAATTAAAACATAAATATCTTACTCTTTGCGGAGTTTACATTCGCGCAAATATACAATAAATAAAAACCAAATTGGCAACTCAAAATCCCGGTCTCCAGGTGTACGTTTTCGAGTGCAGAATTACGTGAGTTCAAAATGTGGTGGTCCTAGGTGCTGCTGTTTTTCCACAATGTAAGAAACGTACATATATACATGCATATAGATTCTTCAATATTTAGTAATAAAGAAGGATGATATCAAGCTAGCTTCTCACAAATTCTTGGAATCGGGAATAATGTATTTAATGTTAGGAAATGCTAGTTTTAATTTCATTAGAAATTTTTTATCAAGAAACTCTAGGACTTGAAAGCGAGCAGTGGCAACTGTTTTCCAAATAAAGCAGATTTTTATCTCCAGCATGCGAGACTGTTGCCACACGGGAAAATGAGAGCTAAAATTAGCGTTTTCAGAGTTTTAATTAATATTTCTGATTTTAGATACCTTTTTTTTCAGGAAAAAAGTGGATATCGTCCTTTTCCAGAACCCAGAAAAAAATGGCAGAAAGTTTGGTGACGATAGCTATCGTAGTGTCTGAGTTAATCGCGAGCAAACACACAAACAGACTTTCTTCTTTATACATATAGATAGCTTAGTTTGTTAATCCACGACAGATGGATTCAATTTTAAAGATAAATATGTTACATATTGGCAAAGGACAACAGTCTCGAATAAAAAGTTTTGCTTTTCATTTGAGACTGTGAAGTCTTTGTAGTTATTCGAACACAATCCCATTTCTGGACTAATAGCCTCTTGTGTGCTAAAAATGACTTCGATTTTAAGATAATAAAATGAATGAAATAAGTTGCAGAAAATACAGCAAATATTATTTAAAAATTATCTTCGAAGTATTCATAACAACATTCCAGTTTAAATTAGTAGATAAAAAATATTGCTTTGGAATATTTAGCAATTTAATTCGAAAAAAAAACTGCAATTCTTTTTTAGCGATGCCTATACAATGGTTTTAGAATCGAAGTAATACAGTAGCAAAAAACTGCCATCAAACTTAAAATATATTTGACAAATATGTACCGAATAAAGTTCCTTGGGCATAGAAATGAATATATATTAATCGCATATAATCAAATCCTCTACATTTAAAACTGCACAAGATGGCAATCCATTGAACCGCGCAATAATTAAACCGATGAAGGTCACGATTTAAAATCTGAAGTGAGATTTCTATTAAATACTGTCTTTATCACACCATCGTGAATTCGAAATAAGGTAGAGTTCTTTGGCCTGATCAAATGGAGACTATTGCCAGTAAATTCAATCTGTAACGATTTCCGCGGTTAACTCAAAATCGCTATTAATCGGACAGTTTCTGACATGATCCGACATGATCAAATAGAGACTATCCCCAATAAATTCAATCGGTAACGATTTCTGTGGTTAACTCAAAAATCGCGATTAATCCGACAGTTTCCTATGTAACCAACATAGGAAAATTGAATAATCCATATTGTAATAAACAGGAAAAAAATTACTGACAATTTAACCATCATTCCTTAACAAACGTACTTAACATTATTTACATACTGTTCGGTTAATCCGCAATCCGGATAATCCATTCTCGGTTAATCGAAAGCTATTTTTAAATCCATTCTAAATTCGAAAGTCCAGATATTATCAATCCCATTACTTGCTCATTTAGTTAACTATGCTAATGCTTAACAGAACTGTCTACTTAAGAGATGGATACTTTCGTGAAATATTTCTAGAAGGAAGTGGCTCATATCCTAGTTGCATTGGAGAAAAATCACAAAAGCGCGCCTTCAGTCAATTTAATTTGTTCGCAGGAATTCTCTCCTGATCTATTCAACCTCTGGAAATCCACTGACTCCTCGTGTAGCAGAAAAAAGTTTCCCGGGATAGTATCATCTCAGCTTACATGGACATTTTTTAAACACATTTCAAAATTATTTACAGTTTCGTCCATTTCAGCAGAAAAAAGCTAACACTGAGATACGTTTAATGAATTCTTTTATTCCAGAGTTGAAATTCACTTTATATTTCGTCAGGTAAAGAAAAAAAATATTTTCACTTATTCTAAACATACTTGTATTTTGTTCACTGAGATGGTTTAAATATTTTATACATCTATACATTTGCATTAATATCAATTGATAAACATGTCTACCATTTAATTTAGAAGTCAAACAACAAAATACAGCGCTATATTTCCAAATTTTCACAGGATTAGTTTCGATGGTTTTACCGAACCCTCATCCTCAACTAAAAAAAAAAAAAAAAGCGAAAATATGCCTGTTTGGGCTCTTATAATTAAGGTAAAATAACACACGCCGAACAAATATCAATTTAGAAGTCAAATAACAAGAAACAGTTTCGAAATTTGATGGCTCTAGGTATCGCCGTTTCTTCACAATGCGAGAAACATACATACATTCATGCAGATTCTTCACTATTTCATTTCTTTAAATATAATACAGGGCGATAATATTTGGTGGCAACAGTTTGAAAAATGATACAGACTTTCATAGTGGTTCAAGTCAAAATACCGTTTGGAGACTAATAGCCTTTCTGGGCTAACGCTCCTTTGGGTTAAAAAAATACGGCAAACGAATAGGAATCAAAAAAGAGACGGTATTCTTGTCTAGGAGTTATTTGCTATTTTAGAACCGTCTTCTGCATTTCTTACAGAAATCAGTCGCATCAATTGATCACTGGATGGACCCCATTCACCTCACCACCTCCCTCATCAGCTATATTCGAATTCACCTGCTCCTGCGGCAGATGTTCGATGGATTCAATCCACCAGGCGCTGCATAATTGGCAGCATATTTGGGTGGAAAATCGGCTTTGTTGTGCAAAATCCCCGTTCGATGATGCTCCGCTCTACTCGCTACTTATTGTAACAATAGAATGGACTGCGGAAGCATGTTTGGATATGCAATTTCGTTATGTTTGGCCACAAGCGTAATGATTTATCTGAGCAGTTTCCAGATTTTGTGATATTTCTCTATCATTAACAATTCCTCTGACGAGAGGAGGTAGGAAAACGATTTATTTTGCGCCGATAATGTTTCTAGTGAGGAAAATTTGAAGTAAATTTCAAAAGAATAAGATATAAAATTGCTTTACACGTTTTCTTCTCCTACTGCATATATTTTGCTTCAGGCAGTAATACCTAAAGTGGGAAAAATGCAAAAGGCTCTGAAAAACATTGAAGTTACATTTTATTACTTATTTCCTCATTGTTTTTATGAAACATTATGAGAAATGGAGAAGCGGTTTGAGGATGAGAATCCGGTATTATCTAATTCTGGAAATAATCTATGCGTAATATCTTTAAAAATTTGCATCGAATTAAACTTAAAAGTAGGAAAACAACAAGTTAAAAAAAATTAAACTCCCATAAAACAAAACATTTTACATCAAGAACAGAAATATATTCCGTATAAAAAATAGTATTCAGAGTGCAAGGAACCTGTTCAAAATATCATACACAAAATGAAATTTAATGGGATTATTACTTTTTAATTGCTTGTTTTTTACCGGTTATTAGACAAATTAAATTTGAAAGTAAAATAATCTTGTGCTTTACTGAATGGCAACACGCTAGTGAGGAAAGAGAAAAATACTGTATTTTTGGCAATCTCTTCTATTTAAAAGCAGTGGTAATCCATTGCATTTGCATATCAAAGTGGTGAAAGTGTACATATTGTATTGTACAAATAGTACCCAGTATTTAATTGCGTTTCATATACTCAAGAATTCGTGATATTATTAACTATTTTTGTGTTGAGTTTTAAGTGTATTTTTATTATCTGGCAAAGCCAAATTACGGACTTTGTGAAGAGTAATTTGAAATAGCCTTATGGACTATTATTTTTCGGCTTGAAATCGCTTAATAGATTATCCTGCACCATGATTGGTCCATGTGACCCCCAAGCCAAAAAAAGGAATAATCAAATTCTATCTGATTAAACAAGAATTACGTAGCATAAAACTCCCCTCTCCATAGTTATTAGATCATTATTATGTAGTAGATTACAATACTATAGGCCTACAAGAGTTATTTACTCTTAAATCAATAAAACTTTGAGTAATACAGCAGTATTTATCAACGAACCAGAACACGACCTCAGGTTACGTGATTTGATTTTGACTTACTCTCTGTATCTCATGTTCATTTCAGTCACTCAATTCCTCACTGCAAATAGCACGCACCCAGCACCTGCTCAAAAATTTTTCGAATGTTTCTACATCTACAAAAGTATATCAATTTATAATTTCATGACTGCCTTCCTGTATGACTTTGCCACATAGACCATTCTTTCGCCTAAGGGCGCGGTGCTAAGCACCTCTGATTTATCTAAACAAAAGTGAGCGGCCTCCGGCCTTACTTGATATATAGGTTAAAACTCATTAGTAGTTGACACCTTGAACCGAAAGTACTATCTTGATCTGCATTCGCATTTAAATAGCCGAAATTGTTGATTAAATGTGAAGTGCTAATATCTTACATTTTTTCGAATGGCAACAGTATCGTGATTGGAGACAAAAATGTTTTACTTCGAACAGTGTTGCCACTGTTCATTTTCAAAATGCTAAGTTTATTAATCCAAAATTCATTAGTTCGTATAAAAAACAAAATAAATCAAAAGCAAATTCGAAATTCAAAATTCGGCCTTCAAGGGGCGGATGTTCTGGTGAAAGACTACATGCATTCAAGATTCGATTGTTCTAGGTGCTGGCGTTTATTCGCAATGCAAGGAATAGGCAAGCAGATTCTTCATTTTTTTTAACAATTATAAGGATTTCCATTGGTTTTGGGTTATGAACCTGAGCAGGGTGTACAATAAACAATCGCCTGCGGTCGAGGAATAAATTAATACATTTACATAAATTCCTGTGGAGAAACTTATTTTGATTTGCGAGTATTTAGGTTGACGAACGGCCATTCAGTAACGAATTAAATTCGTGAACCGAAAATTTTATCGTACTTCGATTCTAAACATATTAATAGCTAAAGGATTAAATCTGTACTAATACAACTTTTTTAGCTGCTTCTGCTTGTGTCTATCAGCTATATGCGTTTATTAATAAAAAGAGAAAACAGGTAAATACAATGTTTTAGCAACAAAATACACTACTTAACAACAGTCATAACTTCCTTTGCCATGTTTATAACATCGGAAGACAAGTATTATATACTTCTTGTCGTTCGTTCTCATTTGTTATTCTATATTTAGTACCTATTCTCTGCCTTATGCATAACTGGATTTTATATTTTCTTTATGATGGCTCTTCATTCAAACACCTCAGTTTTTATTTTGTGACATAAAAGATCACATCACTGCTCTGTAATAGGTCACGTGACTATAAGCATGGGTTGAAGGGCAAGAAGTTCATAAACTTTGAGTATTTATTAGTCTGGTGCAACAAGGAGACGCCGTTAAATGTGCATTTCAATGATTTAAAGTTATTTTATGATGTTAGACATAAGCAGAATATATCTGTTTATTATACAGTTTTTCTATAAAATATTGAACAAACTTACATGAAATTCAACTGTAAATATATAGTAAATTTCCAAAATATTCGAACTAATCCAATTAGCTCGAATATTATTATATTATAATATTATCGAAATGATTTTCTAGAAAAAGTTCTTGGACGTCCGAGGCTAAGTACTTCTTCAGTTAATGATAGAAATAAAAATATTTAATATTGTTAAGCAAAATTGTGTATTACAGTATTCACTAACCTCGCTTTTCTTATTAAATTAGCAGTTAAAATAAGATAGAATAAAGTAATTTAAGTGTTCTTTTAGCTTGCAGAAAAAAAATATTTCATCATTGAAGGATGGCGTTTGTAGCAAAAAGGAATTAAGCTATACATATAAAAATTAAGATTAAAACAAAGAAACCAACAGAAAATAAGATTTTAGTTTAGCACCGATTTATAAATTAACAATAGTAGAATAAAAAAATTAAATTCCATTTAAAAGTGTAAACGTACTTTTTTTATAGTACAAAACTTTTTGTTCTTATATACATGCAATCTATAAATAAACTGGAATTGCGAAAATTCTGCTGTTTACCAGGAGGATCTCTGATAAAATAAGAAGCTACAAATACAAATAACTTCTTCTTTTTTAATTGCAAAAAAAGAAAATAAAGACATCTAGCTGGTATAATTCCACAGGTTTAGCAAACAATGACTGACAGAGATGAGGAATTTATTTATTGATATTAAATCGCTTAGTTTGTTGACCAATAAATGACATACTAAATTTGAAAAAATACTAACTATTTTATGTTTTAGCGAATGGCATTACAGCGGAAGACATTATGTTTTACCGAATAACATTACGTGGAAAATAAAATAATTTATTTCGGGCAGGGATATCACTTTGCTTTTAAATCATTGAGTTTTCTGATTAAATTTGAAATATATTACGTATGGAAGGGTGACAACACAAAGCTTTTAAATTGCTGAGTATTTAATGGAAACTTCATTAAACTCATACAAAATACGAATAAATAAAAAAAATTCAAAATTTGAATTTCGAGGTGTGTATGTTCTGATCGAAGACTTGTATTCAAAATTTGGTGGCTCTAGATGCCTTCGATTTTCTATTGCAATGAAAGCAACATACATACATCGATACTGTCACGAGCAATTCAACGCTTGTCTAAACGAAATTATCTTTAAGTTATTTTTCATGGTTTGGCAACACTGTACTTTTACTTCCTTGTACGAAGTAAAAATGAGGTATTGTGATCGCGAAAAACCTCGGGTATCACATTTCAACGAAAATATCCATTTTGACAGCTATCGAATACAATTTAACGATGTTTTTGCGTGACATCACGTAAGGACAGAGTAAAGGACTCTTTTTCACCCAAAAAATTATAAAACTGATTTAAAATGGATTCTGAAGAGATGTTTCTCGCGGCGTCTGTACGTACGTACGTACGTATGTATCTCGTATAACGAGTAGCCTTAGAACGTTTAAATTTTGTATATAGGACTGCTATAACATGTAGATGTGCACTTCCTATTTTGGTTGCAATCGGCCGCACCAAAAGTATATAAATATATATATTACTCGCCTCCGTGGGCTGAGTTTTTTTTTCTTCTTATATGTTGGTAAAATGCGTATTTTTTGCTTAAAAATGATTGAATTATGTTATTCTTATCTTTCGGTTAAGGTTTTTATGCCTTTAGTGAATGTGCATGAAATACTTGTAGAATTATCAGCAATTTAAAAGTTGTTTAAGTGCGGCTAAGCCTAATTATGTTTACTAAAGGAACCATATTTGTTTATATTTGAAACTTAGCAGAATAGTGGATTTGTTGCCAATCTAGAGAAACTAAGCTTCGCAACAACAAAGTGACGTCTTCTTTTATTATTACGAATTAAATTATGCTTAACCCATTCTGGAATTATCATTTAAGTTATTAAATTATCCCATATATTGACACAGCATAGTGTCCACAACAAATTAAGTCTTTCTACGACTTTCAGTGTCTTTTTCTCGAGTGAGACCGTAAATAAACTTTCAGTTTTGCTCACCGAAAACTCTACCATTTTGTCCTCTAGCCGAATTGCTTGTTTTTGCGTAGAAACTGTAATTTTAATTAAAAATTTTTTAAAATTGTTTTAACTGTATTTGGTGTTTTATGATTTTCTATAGCTTTCAATTTTTAATATAGATATTTTGAGTTTTTATGTATTGCCTTGTCGCGAAGTGAGAACTGAATTAATTGAATGAGAAATACTGAATTGCCTGTGAAAAACAGTTTCTTTTCTTTTTTCTTTTTTTTGTTTGCTAATGCTCTTTTACACATCACTTTAGATTTATTATAGTATTTGAATAGAACATGTGGCAACAATTAGATAATTCTTCAGATGATATACGTAATTTTTGTGCATTCTGAGTTATAAATTGATTGATATGTAACGCTGTTATGTGAACCTAGCGCCAGTGTGTCGCTATGGTAAACATATATAGTAAATTTTTAAGAGTGCATTTATTCTATTATGGTTGATGCGCTATCGACGAACTAGATGTAATTCAATCCAATAAATTTAAATGAAATGCAAGAAAAAATGCGTATAATTTAATATTCCGTGCAAGGAAGTCATATGGTGTATACACCAGATTTTTAGTTTTATGTTTAGAATATTAAAAGGAAAGGCCAAAATGTGCCATGCTTTCGCTCTGAGGTGATTTGCTTGTTTTATTTTGATTACTTAAGTGGACTGCTTGCTTTATTTTGATTCTTATTCCTTTTCTACTTTTTTTACTGGAACCGGATTATACATCTAAATGCAAATGTGTTTATATCAACTTATCACACGATACTAATTTGCTAACAAACTGGTAAGTGAAATCACAATTTATGATTTATAGATGGGATAAAAAAAACTGGATTTTGGGACAACTGTTTGTATTTTGGTCTCAGATTTCCTTAGGCTTAAATTATCGAGTCTTCCGAAACGTAGTGATGTTCGAACCAAGCACTTTTCTAAGGCAAATAAAAAATTCGACGCAAAGAACAAAAATGGAACAGAGGGAGAGAGAGAGAATAGAATGCATAAATGAAAACGAACAAGTAAAACAGGCACTTTGCCTTTAAAAAAAAAGAAAAAGAAAAAGGAATAAAGAAAATAAAAAAATTTGGGGGGGAGGAAGAAAAAATTGCTTACATAATAACTAAAAAAGTTTCGAGGTGTCTGGCGGGTTTCCGTTGGTAACTAAAGAAGTGGGGGTAGGAAGTCTAAATAGCTTTGGAAAAAAAGAGAAAAAAGAGTAAAAAACAATGGAAATGGACACCAGAATGAAAAAAAAAAA
>KK121200.1:652758-667615 GCA_000611955.2 Stegodyphus mimosarum
TCATTCGATCGGCATAACACTTTTCCAGGAAATCTAGAAATCGCAGATGGTAAATTCTGATATTGGGCGTATATCGGATCAAGTTCATAGCACCATGACATACTAACCTTACAGGCAGTTTCAGCATGTGTAGCATTAATTATTATGAAAAAAAGAGAGAGAGAGAGGGAAAAAGAAGAAAAAACGAAAAAAAAAAAAAAAAGAAGGGAAAAAGAGAAAAAAAAACGCACCATTAAATTTTAATGTTTTTTGTAACTCAGTATGTTTATAATATTCTTTTTCTACAAAGAATTAATGTGCAAGCTGAAAACTTTAGATTACACTTCGAATAACACGTCGAAAGTAATTGCCCTTATCACTAACTTTGAAAACATCAAGCAGAAACAAATTATATAATCATTTTATCTTCTCATCTTACATAAAATTCATATTCATTATTGACAAGTCAGAAAACTAAATCTTTGTTTAAATTAAAATTAAACCTTTCGCATTTGTTTCTGCATTTCTTCTGTAAATGTGAAATGGTATAAAGAGAAAAAAGACATATTAAAAAAAATCTGAAAGAGATCAGATTTTATATTACTCCCAAAGGTTTTTTTAACGGTTTGTGTGTTACCTTTATTTATTAAATACAATGTTCTTCGCACTTAAACCATGAAATTCAGTTCAACAGCAATATCACAAAATACTCGTAATTTTAAAATGAGCATATTTTTAAAATTTCCGATACACAGGGCTGGAGATAAAAATGTTTTTTTCGGTACAACGTTGCCATGGCTCGCTTTGAAATCCTTGAGTTTGTTAATCAAAATTCGTTAAAGCTTTACAAAATAGGAAATCAATAATAATACAAATTTCAAATTTGGGCTTCCAGATGCTCATATTCGCAGGAGGATTACGTTATTCAAAATTTGGTGGCTCTAGGTACTGCTGTTTTATCACAATGCGAGAAACATACATACATTTATGCAGATTCTTCTTTATTTAATTTCTTTAAATATAATACAGGGCGATACTATTTGGTGGCAACAATTTGAAAAGTGAAACAACACTTATAGTAAATCAACGCAAAATGCCAAAATGAAATTAATAATTCTTTTAGGCAGATTGCCTCTTTAGACTAAAAAATAATCTGAAAGCTTTCAGATTTGACATTACTCCCAAAGGAGCGTTTTTGACATTACTCCCGAAGAAGCGTTTTTTTAACGTTTTCTGTTTTACCCTTTTTTATTAAATATTATAATGTTCTTCGCACTTAAACCATAAAATTCAATTTAACAGAAATATCTCAAAATAATTTTTAAATGAGCACATCTTTAGAATTTAAGATACACAGTCTCGCGCACTGGGGATAATTTTTTTTTATATACGGCGTTGCCGTTGCTCGTTATGAAATAGATCAGTTTGTTAATCAAAAATTCGTTAAAGTTTTACAAAATATGAAATCGATAATAAAACAAATTCCAAATTCCAAATTAGGGCTTCCATATGCCGATGGGAGTGCAGGATTACGCTATTCAAAATTTGATGGCTCCAGTTATTGTTGTGTTATCACAATGCGAGAAATATACATGCATATACGCAGATTCTTCATTGTTTAATTTCTTTAAATATAACGACAAGGCTATAATATTTGATTTCAACAATTTGAAAAGTGAAACGGACATTTAAAGTTTTCAACGCAAAATACCGGAACAAAATTAATAGCCTTAGTGGGCTAACGCATTTTGGGCTAAAAATATCGGAGTATGAAGCGAATTATTGGAATAAAACAAAAACATTAAAAAATGAAACATATGCAAAATTAATAATATTATGCGTTAAATCTTTTTCAGTGGAAGGATACACGAAATCTATTTAAGAAAGCTTCATATGGCAGAAGATTTAGTTTTCAGAGTTGGCAACAATGGATGTTAATTTTATGCAAGAAGAGGAGTGAAATAATTTAGTTTGATTTTTTATGGTTTGGAATTTTAAAATGATTTAAATTTTTAATGCTAAAATAATTCTTTTTCGAGACCTCAGACTGAAATCTAAAGTTTTCAGAATGTAAATTATTTATTTAATTGTTTATTGTTATTATTGTTACTTTTAATATTGGTATGAAGAAAGGACTATAAACAAACATACCGAGATATACAAAGTATTTAGATTCAATGGTTCTTTTATCGTTTTTTTTTTTTTTTCGTTTTTGTTTTTTATCTAGTACGTCAATACAGATTCCAAATACCAACAGGTTAACAGTATTAACTTATACATTTTCTGTAGGTTTTTTTTATAACATGTTTCATTCATCAAATATTATTTGTAGAATGACTGTAGATGTTAATTTAGTTAAACATTTTTCATTCTTATATTAAGCAATTTAATTAAAACAATGAAATGTTTTAAAAATGAAAAAATAAATGTTTTAAATGGGGAAAATAAATTTTAAAAATTAAAAATGAATGAAAAGGAGGAAATTAAAAACTGATTTCTTTTTTTAAATTTAAGGGAAAAACAAATTTGCAAGTTGGGGAGGAGAATAAATGGAAAAATTTTGAACTTTTTAAATCTATTTAAATTAATACGAATATTTTAAATGTGTGTAAAATGATTTTAAAAAAGAGGGGTTAGGATTTTAATAAATTCTAACTCTGTGTAAGTATATACTTCATAAACACTTTATTTTAAGTATATACGTTATTTGTTTGAAGCCATGCGAAACTTTCAAATAAATTTATTCGACACTAAAACTTATTCAAACCCAAGACTGAGAATTTCTTTCTTCTTAGAAAGTATCAAAATTCAAATTCCGAAATACATTCCATAAACAAAGACCTTTCTTTCTAAGCATTGTCTTCCACCTACTATACATTATTTTCCCATACCTGAATACTCAACTATTCAAATATTCACAGTCCATATATACCTCCTGCATCTGCAATACCGTAATTACGTGTCTGGTGACAGATTTATATCTTAAGACTATATAAAAAATCTTACGTTGTATTTATGCCAGTATGGCAACAACATCTGGGCGAGATTCTTGACTTTGTTTTTTTCTCAATAATTAAAATTCCATGAATGTTATTTGCATTAATGTGTTTTCGAAATTCTCTTACGACACGTGAAAGAACAGAGAGTGTGAATGGATTTACTTTTTATATACTAGCCACGTGGGAGGCCAGCCGCTTAAAATGGTATTTATAAAAAAGAAAATATGCATGATGATTTTAATGAATCCAGCTTATATAGTTGCACCAGTTCAGCTAGCAAGTGATAATAGTGGAAATCAAAATCTATGTTGATTGCTTTTAAATCACCCAGTTTATTTATTATAACAGAAAATGAGATAAAAAAAATCTGAAAGACCTTCAGAATACGCCCAAAGGAGCATTTTCTCAACGTTTTGTGTGTTACCTTTATTTATTAAATATAATGTTCTTCGCACTTAAACCATAAAATTCATTTCAACAGCAATATCACGAAATATTTAAAATAGCAAAACAGCATATCTTCAGTATTTCTGATAGACACTCTCGCGCGCTGGAGATAAAAATGTTTTATTCCCTATAGTGTTGCCACTGCTGGCTGTGAAATCGTTCGAGTTTTTAAACAAAAATTCTAAACAGTTAACAAAATATGAAATAGATAATAACAAAAATACGAAATAGATAATAAAACAAATTCCGACTTCGGGCTTCCAGATGCCCCTATTCAAGTGGAGGACTATGTTATTCAAAATTTGGTATTTCTAGATACCGTTGTTTTTTTCATAGTGCAAAAAACGTACATAAATTCATGCAGATTCTTTATTATTTAATTTCTTTAAAATATATGGGGGGCTAATATATGACTGCAACAATTTGCAAAATGAAACGTCGTTTACAGTGAACCAACGCAAAGTGCCAAAATAAAATTAATAGCCTTTCTGGGCAAATTGCCCCTTTGGGCTAAAAATTGAATAGAAAAATTAAATAAAAATCAATAATATTTTAAAAATCAATAATATTTTCTAAATATTTTTAATATATTCATTTTTAATTACATAAAATTTAATATTATAAATTTTTAGATAGATAAATTTAAACCGCAATATAAAAAAAGTAAAAAAGAAGAACATAACGAGCGAAATCAAAAATCAAGCAAAATAGAATGGGAAACAAGAAACGAATCGAATATTTTTGAATGAGTTCATTTTAAAATTAAATTAGGAATTTTACGCCGGATATTGAAATAATTGCATCCAATCAAGAGCATATATTGCATTATTTGAAATCAAACTTTTGTTCAATTAGAATCTGTAATTTCGCTTCTAAAACTACGTTTGTAACTGTAAAATTAATAATAATTAAGTATAAATCCAATAAACCATTTTTTTTTGCAAAACTTTTTTTTAATTTTCTGGATCTAATTTTTATCTTTCAGTTATTTACTTGCAATTATTTGTATTATGGTTATTTTGCATACTTCAACTTCATATTATAACGGAAAATGGAAGGGAGTTGATGAAATAAACTGTCCTTTGAAAGGGTTTGACGCAAAAAAAAAAAAAAAAAAAATTTAACAAAAAAAAAAAAAAAAAAAGATTTGATTTTTTTAAAATCAAAATGTCATTAACTTCACATAAAATAGGAAATAGATCAAAAGCACATTCGAAAATCAAAATTTGAGATTTGAAGTGCGCATGCTCGCATGAAGAACTGTACATGTTCAAAATTCGGTGGCTCCAGATGTCGCCTTTTTTTTAACACAATGAGAGAAAAGACATGCATGCATACGTTGCGTTCTACGGGTTCATGGATTTGAAATAAGTAACAACAACACTTGATGAAGAATAAAAGCACAATTGATTAGCCAGTATTCCTCAAGACAGCTCCAAAAATAGGTTTACGGTCGTCGAAAAACTACGACAAACACGCTGAAGCAAACAGCAACACAGCTTTCAGGCTATCAGGCTATAACGCTAAAGACTGCTTCCCGGCTGTAGGATCCAGCCGTGGCCGCTGTGTCCTGCTCATAATTAATTAACTCAGATTGATCTTATTAATTTGTTCACACACTCAACGTAAACTATATACACTTTGTACAAATAGAAATATATCAGTCAAAAGAACTGTTAAATTTATAAAATTACTACACTGAGTATACTGAACATTCGGCCTCTCCCACCGAAAGCCAGTCTCCAAGTTACCCTTTCTTCCGCCTAGAGCACGCTACCTCCCGACTCGGTCGATCGCTGTCAGAGCTCAACACACTTAAGTTGCTCTTAATGATAAAACTCCCGATTAACTGCTACTCCGCGTACAGCTTTTGACCTGCCTTCGAGAACACTGCGAAGCAAACCGGTAACAATTCGTTGCAGAATGTTCTCGCTTCGTCTATTACATGTTGCCAAGTGGGCGATTTCGTGCCAAACCTGGCAACCCTGCCTTTCCTTGCCCTTTTCTAACAACCCTAAAACCGCTTTGGGGGGAAACATCTAACCACAGCTGGACATTTCGTAACAATACATACAAATTCTTCGTTATTTAATTCTAACGATGACTTTTACAGAATATTTGAAAATGATGGCTAAAGACTAATTTCCTTAGCATTTGCTCGTACTTAGAATTGCAAAGTATTTAAAAATAATATTGCAGCCTTCCATTAGAGCGCAGTATGATGACATACTGGATAGGAGACAGCTGAGAAGTCCTTGTAGCAATTGATCTCACTCCTGAAGCAAGCCAGTTTTCAACTGCCTTGCTTCAGGAGATGGTAAGGGGGATCGGAAGGGGATGGTAAGATGTATTGCTCTACCAAGAATGTCCCAGCCATGCTTTATAGGGTTAAGATTAGGAGATCTGGCTGGCCAATCCATGTGGCAAATATTTTCACTTTCCAGGTAATCTCGTCGATCAGTTGAACGGTATGTGGACGAGCGCTGTCCTCCATTAACAGGAACCTAGGGCCAACTGCTCTTTTGAAAAGTCGAACATAGGGTTCTAAAACCTTTGCATGCCTCATAACAGTCAGTAAGCCTTTGTCAAATACATGCAGGGGTGTGAGGCTGAACAACATACCACCCAAGCCACCTCCATCACCGTAATGATCTTTTTCCCTGATGAAGGAGGGATGATATCGTGTTCCAAGTTCTCTCCACATATAGGTACTCCAAGAATCAGTGTCTTAATAGAATCTCATCTGTAAAAGGCACGGTTCTCCACTGAAGCCTTATTCAAGGCACATGTTTTCTGCACCATACTAAACGCGAAGATTGGAAGAGTTTGTTCTACAGCCTTTGAAAATTATTGGAGGTGCTAAGGCCATAAGAATTTTCGTTATGTTCATGAACTTGCAGGGTTACTTTCGAAAGATTAGTTTCTGAACTAGTTTCGAAGATTAGTCTTGAAGTTTTGAGTACTAATTTAGAACGTTTAAATATAAACCTTCTTCTTTAAATGCAGAAGAGCAAATGACGAAAGAGAAGCCTATACTCAGGCGATAACAATGAGAAAATTCTCATTTCAGCACCTCAAAAACACTCTCTAGTTTTAGGAGATTATACGAATTTTGTTGCCGTTCCTTTTTCCCCCACCGATTAGCTATAAAATCGCACGCATTTTACAGAAATTCCATTTTCGGGTAGTTTTTTCCTTACTTGAAGACTCCTTTTTGGATATGAACTCCTGGTGCATATACAGAATTTAATTTACATTGATCAGACTAAGAGAGCTTTAAAATTTCGCGCGAAGGAACATGAGACATATGCTAGAAAAAAAGAACAACATAAATACTCTGTTGCCCAACACTATTATTCAGAAGGTCGCATTTTCCATTTTCCGCAAACAAAATTATTCAAAAAAAAAAAAAACCTCTTCCTGTGGCAAATTAATTTTTCTAGAGGCATTTCTCATTTTTAAAATCCTTCATTTCTAGTTAGTGATCCCAATTCCAGTTCATCTTTACTCTCAGCTTTCAAGGAAACTATTTCACAGTTGTTTTCATTTTTGATCAATAGATGGTTCCAGTAGCTTGACTTCCTTTCTTTGATTGTTATCATTTAAGTGCAAGCTTTTCTTTCGCTATTTACACTTCTGCAGCTGAAGAGATGTTTCTATACATCTGCAGCTATTTCTATACATCTGTTTCTATACATTCTGCAGCTGAAGAGATGTTTCTATCAAAGTTCCGAAACTAGTCTTGCAAGTTTATGACCATTGCGCTGACTATTATTGCCTTAGCATCTCCAATAGTCGTTATTCGAAGAGCTATTTTAACTCAACCTTTGGAAATTTGAAATCTTTATAACAGATACAATTTTGAATGCTAAAATTTTAAAGTTCCTATAAAAGAATCTAATATTACATACCATAATAAAACTGGTACTGGTGTGGCGTTGGTTAAGAGATTATTTGAAGAATATCTTTCATTCTATATTATATTATATAATAAATGCTTATCATTGAGGGTTTTTCCTGACTGTTGGAAAGGTCATACTGCTTCCTAAAGCTAATGCTAATTTTCTCCCAATCTGCTTGTTCAATGTTTTGCAAAAATATTAGATAGATTGATAACGAATAGAATTAACGTTATATTGGAGAAAAATAGCTACATAAGTAATAAATAGTTTGACTTCAGAAAAGGATAATCAACGGAGCAAGCTTTATATTATGTTATGCAACATGTTAGGTGAGAAAGAATAAACTTTCTCTTCTCTTTTCACTTCTCTCTCCTGTCATTTGACATTCAGGGTGCTTTTGACTCCATAATTTAGTCTTCCTTGTTCTCCACTCTTAAAACTTTTGTCATTACAAGACAGATGTTTGATTTGATTAAAAAATATTTAAATAATAGAATTTTTGTCTTTAAAGGCAATAATGATTTCTGAAACTGAAATATGAGATTACCAGAGGATTTCCACAGGGCTCGTGCAGTGCTTCCCTGTTCTGGAGCCTCATGATAAATGAAATTTTAGTACCTTTACCGAATATTGAAATGGTTTGTTTCGCAGATGACATCTTGGTGATTATATATGAAAAATCCTCAGAGAAATTGGAAAACAAATTCAAGATTGTTGATCAATGGTTTAATGAATGGAGTAGGAAACAAAATGTATCTTTTAACAGTGATAAAACCAATGCGTTATTTTTTCCAAGGGATGGTGTACAGGTGAGACCACCAAAGATTAAATTCAGTAATAAAAATGGGCAATTCAGTAATAAATACTTTTAGGCAAAAAAACGAATTTAATGTCACACTTCAAAGATATGCAGAGAAAAAGAGAGGATTTTAACGTTTTACAAGAATACTTTTAACCCAGGTAGTTGATAAATAAAAGCACTACCTTAAGGGAAATTCATATAAATGTGATTCTTCCTAAAATTATTTATGGTATTGGTGCTTGGGGTTTTACAGCAGAAGAGCTAGTTCGATTAAGATCAAAATTGGGACTCCGTGCAGGGAAGTTGGCTATTGGCAATAACTAAAGCATTCCGGACTGTCTCGACAAAGGTTCTATGCATCTTGGCCGGTGTACCGCCTCTCTGGGTATATTATAAATATTATTCAGAAAAATTTTTACTAAGTAGTGGCATTACTAAAACTATTAATGATGGAGATACAGATATTCAATCAGATGTTATAAAATATCATTATACAGGAAATTTTGATCCGAGTAGTGCTTTTTCTATTCCATTCGGCCATAACAAAGTGAACACGAATAAAATTGAGATCTACACTGATGGTTCTGGGTATGAAGGGGCGTCGGTGCCGCATTTGTGGCGTACTTTTTTGGATTGGAAATAGACTATGTCAAATTTAAAATGATCAATAAAAGTTCGGTTTATCAGTCAGAAACTGTTGCAATAAAGGAGCCGCTCAAATGGATGACACAAAACTAAAACTCACAATATACATTTATATTCTGATGCACAGTAATTTTTAGGGCGGGTCAACTCTCCCGCCCTAAAAATAATATTATCGAAGATATCCAAAAAACGATATTATGGAAGAAATTAAACGATTGCGTAGAGAAGTTAAATGTAGACACTCATTAAACCTACTTTGGATTAATGCACATGTTGGTCATTGTGGAAACGAGAGGGCGGATGCGCTGGAAAAAGAGGCTGCCCTAGGGGACGGATTGGAATATAAGTATATCAAATCCTCAAGAAGGAAAATGATTACTGTTATGAAAGAGTTTTATTTGTCTGAATGGACTTTAAATTGGGAATCTTCCGATAAGAGAACTACTGACTTAAAAGATATAAAAATAAAGAATAGAATGAGAATTTATAATGATATTGATGTTAACCAAGTGTTAACAAACCACGGAAGATTCCCCGCATATCTCGAGAGATTTCACCTCCAGGGTAATGCCATGTGTAAATTATGTAATCAAATTGGCGATGCAGAACGCTTCTTCGAGAATTGTGTACTTACCCAGGATGTGAGGGCAAAATATGCAAAATTAAACTTTGAGGAAATGGAATCCAAATATGAAAAAATGAGGAAAGTTATCAGAGATATAACGAATATAGTAAATAGCAATAAAGCACAAAATGGTATCGAAATATGATCGAAAGCGATTTGACGCATTTTCCCCTTTTTTTTTGTTTTGTTTTGTCTTTGTAAGTTTGATTGATGTTACACGTCTGAGTTATGTGGCGTTTTTTATTTGATTTTCTAACCAATTCTACACATATTATCTTATTTAATTAATTTTTTTCTGATAGTTGGTTTTTTAATGGCTTGCAACCATCTGACTACTTATTTTTATTTTGTTATGTTTCATTTTTAACCTTTATATTACTCGGGGCTCGAGCTTGGTTTCTCGGGGGATTGATAATTTAAGTTGAGGCTTTAAAAATAAATACTTATGACTTTAATTTATTTAAGGGAGTACGGCCGGCTCGATGGTTGCCTCATTTGTTGTTGGAGGGGCTTGCTTTCTGAGGCCATATGGCTGACTACATCGGCTACGGGGGCTAGGGATTTCACTCGTTATATTGTAAGGTATTTCTCCCGCCTTCTTCGCATGCCTTCGTGGTGTAGTGGTCTGCATACTCGACGCGTAACCGAGAGGTCCGTGGTTCGATTCCCGGCAAAGGCGTTGCTTATTTTTCACCTCTCCTGCTTCATAATAACCTAATGTCTCTACACTGACGCCCGAACTAAAAGGGTGGTGGATGATGATTCTCCACCACCGCGATTTGGCGATTGGGTCCCCCAAACCCTAGTCGCCCTTTAAAAAAAGGGGGAGTATATAAGGTATTTCTCCCGTCTTCTTCGCATGCCTTCGTTGCATGCTCGACGCGTAACCGAGAGATTCCCGGCGAAGGCGTTGCTCATTTTTCATGTCTGATGCTTCAAAATAACCTAATGTCTCTATAGTATGACCATAATAAAACTAATAAAATCAATTTTCGAAATAAAATGTTGAGAAAAATAAAACTTATGGAAAAAAATAAGAATGATGGCATACATTTCATTAATAAATGCTGCTACGTAATAACATCATAACCTTGAAGCTGTTTCTAAGCAAAAGGAAAAACTGATGTTTCTTTCTCCTTCTGCTTCATAACATATTTTTTTTTAAAAAATGTAGGAAATAAGGCAATTTACATGTTTTTATCATTCTTGTTTTAAAAGAGGACGAAGTGATTGTTTCATAATCTATAAAAATTTCAAAACTTTGTAAGAGTGATACAGTTTTATATGTCGAAATTCTAAAATGATACACATCAAACAGACGAAACGAATCAAAAAGTTCTCGCAAATTCGCCAAAACATTAAGTTACTAATTTCATATAAATTTCATGTAAAAGATTTCTTTTTTCAAGCTCCTTTCGATAGTGCAAACAATAAAAATCCTGCAACTTTTAATTTGTTCGCTAAACGAAGATAGTCCAAAATATCGTTTAACAATTAAATTTTAAAAAAAAGTTAAATTGTGTATTGTATCAGGAATTAGTTTGAAGATAGATTACAAACTTTTGATCGTACAGACAAATAAAATGACTGAACTAAATAATAGCTTATAAAAAGTGGGTTGAAAATGAACGCACCGAAATTTATTTTATTCTAAATATATTAATAAAAAAAGGCTATTGTCGAAAATTGCACGTCAAATATGAGACGCTTCTTATTTCTTTATGAAAACAAGTCCGGATATTCGTTATCGAAAAATAAAATAATATTCTGAAATTATTCTTTCTCATAACGGTTTTGATAAAGATAATTTCAAAACGTATTAAAACATCTGATGTGGACATCACATGACTTTCTTGTACGGAATATTAAATTATACGCACTTTTTGCCGCATTTCATTTAAACTTATTTCCTCGAATTCCATTAGAGGTATATTTCTCAATTCACTTCGCATTTCGCAGCAAGGCAAAAATACATAAAACTTCAAAATATCTTCATTAAAAAATTAAAAAATATAGAAAAACATAAAACACCAATTACAGTTAAAGCAATTAAAGAACAATTTTACAATCAAAATTATTTTCTGCGCAAAAACAAGCAATTCGGTCAACGGGCCAGAAGGTAGGTTTTTCGGTGCACAAAAGTGAAAGTTTACTTTTGGTCCCACTCGGTAAAAAGACACTGAAGGTGCAGAAACTGAATTGATTCACTATTCTGCTAAGTTTCAACTGTAAACAAATATGGCTGCTATGGTAAAAAGTAGGCTTAGCCGCACTACTTCAGCAACTTTTAAATTGTAGATAATTCTACACCTACTGCATGCAGATTAACTAAAGGCATAAAACTTTAACCGGGAGATAAGAACAACATAACTAAATCCTTTTCAAAGCAAAAAATGTACAATTAATCAACATATAAGAATAAAAAAAACTGAGCTCACGGAGCGATACCCATTCTGTTATATCGTTGCACCAAAAGTATATATATATATATATACATATATATACTTTTGGTGCAACGATTGCAACATTTTTTGGGGGGAGAAAGAGTCCTTTATTCTGTTCTTATGTAGAGACGTGAAGCAAAAAAGTCATTAAATTGTATTCTATAGCGGTCAAAATGAATATTTTCTTTGAAATATGATACTCAAAAATGTTCGAGATTAAAATACTTCTTTTACTTCGTACAAGGAAGTAAGAATTAAATATAAATGAATAAAGTTGAGCAATTTTTTAATTTTTTTTAACTAACATTATTTTTTGTACTAACTGTTTGTTTGCTATAACGCTATAACACAGACTTTATTTTGTATGGTATTTAAATAGGCATTTTTTAAAGGAATGTAGCATATAAAGGAAGAGGATACGCATCTTCCATTTACTGAGGTATTTATTGTAAATTAGCTAAACTTTTCCAGTAAGATTTGCATTCTTTCGCCTAAATCGTTTTCAGTCCTCTTCAATTTGGAAAAGGTACCCAAGGGCGTGCAATGAACCCATCTTGCGCTTGGGTAAATAGAAAAGGAGCTTACTTCTGCCTCTCATTACCACGAAAGTCGGAACGAAACATTTTACGGCATTTTAATGAGCCATTAATGAACGCATGGAAAGAAAAAAGTTAGTAGATCGGCTAAGGTAATACACCAGTTAGCGCACTTCTACGCTGCTGAAATTATGAATGGGCGGCTCATAAAAATAGTTAGTTATGAGCTTCGTCGCTACCTTGCGTACCTGAGACTCGAGATTTGGATGTGGGGAACCGAGCACAAATTGAGACGCCATTCTGAAGGGTGCTGCCATTCAGGTGAAATCAAATGTCAGCTGAAATATGAACTGCAGTTTTCTCCTTTGTAATAGAACTTAGTTTATCATAGCATTTATAACGCAATTCTATGTATTCTCTAAATATTAACGAAATGACTTTATTTTAATTTGACATATAATATTGATCATCCGTATTCAAGAAAGCTATTCAGAATGTTTTAGGTTAAAATGGATAAATAATTTAAAAAAAAAATCCTGAAAATGGAACTCATATAAGTATTCGGATACTTTGAAAAACTTTTTACATTATTTAATACATGAAATAGAAGCGAGTTCAGTATTTCTTTGGTATCCTTCAAATAGTTAAATTTACAATTGTCATAGGCTTTATAACAGTTTCAGTTAATTTTTCGTCGAGGAACATTTCATTTTGTTCCATTTCTGCAAAAGAATTGCGAAGACTAGCGATTACGAAGAAATATCATGTTACCTTATTCATTTCTTCAAATCACTCCATACATGTTCGAAAAGATTTAAGTCTAAAGAATATGGAAGAATTTTGATAACTTCAAGACAGTTGTATGATAAGCTAGCATTTAGGGCTGTATGTTTCAGATCGTTGTCCTGATAAAACTTGAACGTATTTTACATCCCAACTTTTCTTCCAGACGATTTCAGGTTTTCATTAACAAAATTTATGTAATTATACTGATGCATATTATTTTCTATAACAAGTAAATCTTCCATTCCAGATGCAGACCAGAACTATAATACTTAGCAATGAGCAAAAGGTTTTTTCCATTCAAGTTCTCGTTAACTTTCACCTCACAGCAGTTCGCCCATTTGACACAAATATATTAAATTTGACTCGGCTCCAGATATAGGATTATTTCAATATAATAAATTGAAGTATACATAGGTACTACTTGTTCATACGTACGTACAGGCGTCACGAAAAAAAATCTCATCTGAATCCATTTTAAATCAGATTTATAATTCGTTTGGGGAAAAAGAGTGTTTCACTCTGTCCTTACGTACAAATGTCACGTAAAAACATCCTTAAATTGCATTCGATAGCTGTCAAAATGGCTATTTTCATTGAAACATTGATACCAGGAATTTTTCGTGATTAAAGTACTTCTTTTACTTCCTACAAAGAAGTAAAGTTCAATTTTAAATGCTCTTGCGTTTGTTTTATGTTTCTTTATGTTGAAGCCAAAACTGTAGAAAGAGGGGTACTTCAAAACGTTACAAACTGTATTGGATGTGACCGTTTAATGCAATTAAAAAAAGAATGTAACCTTACAGGTGGTGAGGTTTGCAATCTATATAATATATTACCCCCGCCCTCCCCCCAAAAGGAGGGGGATACTAGTATGTTAAAACTTCAAAACTTTTAAATGCATCAAATTAAACTTACAGAATGTTATTTTCTTTGAAGCAAGCGTTTATTTAACTTCTTTTTTATAATAAATATTTTTTTACACGTATAAAAAATTCGGCTTGCATCAAAACCAAATATAGTCAGCATTTGAAAAATCGTCTGCTTGAATTCTTCAATAAAAGTTTTCTTAGAATTTATACACTTTTAACATTATATTATCATGGATTTTTGAAGAAAGCATATGTGATTGGAATTTTGTTTATTTGATCTTAACTTGGGACTATAGAAATCGAAATCTATAATAAAAATTGTTTAACTAAGGTTCATTTAAAGAATTTTTCAGCTTTTGACACAATGAAATATTATTCAAAGAGAAAAATGCTTAGGTAAACATCCAAGATTTCACTTTTAATGCAATTTAATATAATTATATTATTACATTAATTACATTTATAATATAAGAAATTTTTACAGCGTAATATATAATTTTTTACGTATTTATTTGTTTTCTTTTTTTTAACAGTTTAGCAATACAGGTTTTTTTCTATTGAGGATTAATAAGCTTTTATTTGATTAATGTGTTTTATATGACAATGCAAAGAGATGCTGCATCTATTGTAACTCACATACAGTAATCGATGCCTTATATTTTTATTACGAATTCCGAAACACATACTGACCTACAGAATAGATGCATTACTTAATCTTATTCACCTTTACCTCGAGGCGACCGTATCATGTGACTTTCCAACCATCGATATTGGAGCATGCGTAAGAGTGTCGATCTCACATCTCAAGCCGCAGAATGTTAAA